>WOVY01004385.1:0-295153 GCA_013436015.1 Rhipicephalus annulatus
TTGAGCCACAGCTGGCAAATTCCACGAAACTCATTGGCTGCTTTGTAATGTATCATTCTAAAGCCTTTTAACCTGCGACACATATCTTCACGTGCACAATTCACACTAAGGAATAGGTACAAAGCACAGATCAGGCCAATTGAACAGCGGAGTCTGGCGCCATGGTTCAATGGACCACGAAATTGTGTAGGATGACAATAATTGCGGCTTTTACACGTCTCTTATGCAAAACAAGACCAGGCTTTGTGTAGTCATCAAAAGATTGAGAGTTTATTCGTGCAGGACATTTGTTTACTCAACAGAATAAAAAAGTTGGGCAAGTTGGTACAAATGCACACTCAAGCAGCGCAGAAAGACGGCCCGAACATGGAAGACGAGCGCTCGTCCCACGTGTTCGTGTCGTGTAGGTATTTCCCATCTGATGCATTTGTTCACTGCTTTTTGCGCACTTTGTATGCACTTCTGGCGCTTGAATCCACTTTTAACAGCTCTGTATTATACGAATTAACGAGCTCTTACTGTGCTACAATGGACTGCTTATCAATACAAAAAATTACACAGTATGTTCAGGAGCAGTTCCTCCACAGGTCAGTCACCGTCACTGCAAGTATGCTAAGAACTTTTGTCAGAAATACTATGTAATTTTCTGTAATGCCATAATTCACAGCTCAGTCAATCTCTGGAAACAGCACTATCAGCAATACCAGCGGGATGACAATTATTATTACGGCGTGAGGCAGTGTTTCTTTGCATCCGCAAAGGTACCTTATAAGCTTGCGCCAGCTAAACTACTCAGTTATGTCCTTGCTATGTTGAAAACACTCCTTACATAGAGATAAGGCTGCAGGCAAACATAATTGAAGGAAACAGCTTAGTCTGCGGTGCCTGAAATAAAAGAAGACTTTGCGCATGAGGATGTAGATTTCGCCCAAATAATAGTTATCTTCTCTACGCCAACCGCTCGGCCCCCAACATGTTGTATTTCAATCATGAGCTCAGTTCAGAGATGTTAAAACGTGTTTGCACTCAGCTTTAATGTTTCATATAATAAAAGCCGCATTTTCTTAATGTTCTTCGTCCTTCATTTAGATCCAACAAGTAACCTCGTTTTTATTTCGGTTTCTTGCTTTCGACTCGTGCACGTTATCGCGAACTTTCTCTATAGTTCCTCTTCAGATGCGCTAATATAGCATGGTTAGAAAACGCTTAATACACAGCGAGTATCCCTGGCACGAGAGAGAAACATCTCTATGCCGTAAAATTCGTTAATTCGAACAGGGTTGATTCGTACTGTCACTTCAGTTCCAGCGCAAACCTGTGCACTTTTATGGGTGAAAACTTTGGCCAGCTGATTAAAACTGGGAGCCCCTACTTTTTATCTCTCCTCGTAGTAACCTTTAAAAATCAAAGTAAATGAAATGAACTAGAGATGCAAGACAACAATACTGCGACATTTCTCAGCACTTGAAAATTCGTACGCAATGCTTGAGGTTTTCTCCAAGCTGCAGGCGATGCTCATAGAGTAGTCACGACAGATGTACAAGCAAACGCTTAAGTACAGACTACTTTCAATTTTGATGCGTGATCTTCGTCACGTAATTCAAAGTTTTGTGGATCATTTATAGCGTCGTATCAATTCGACGTTAGAGCTTGTTCCTTACATAAATGTCGTTGTTTGTTGTTTCTGGCATATCAGTAACAGATAAAAGGATTCTATTCTGTCTTAAAGCTCCACAACCTAATTTAACAAATCATGTGTCACAAAAATATAGCATCACCTAATTCAGATGACGAGTCCAAAAATCGATTCTGGGGTACTGCTCGTAAGTGTGACGCGATGTCCGTTCATTGTAGCGCGCGCCCTCTAAGTGAAACGCTGCTTCTATAAAATAAGCTTATAGTTTCCATCAAGTTTCTTATTACCGAGCTTTTACTATGTAGCATAGAAACCATTATTAATAGTGCAAGAAAAGTGCAGCGCATGAAAAGAGCACATGCTGCTGGAACCCCAACTTTCCAGACCACGTTCTTATCCTTCATGATGCTGACGATGCTTTTTTGGTATTGTCAACAGTATATATATATATATATATATATATATATATATATATTATATATATATATATATATATATATTCCGCAGGGAAGAAGACGCACGTACAAAGTGATTTTATTTGACGTTTCGGCCGCGGGTCCGGCCCTTCATCAGAATGCAGTGTATGGCATGAGTGCTGTTTATTACTTGCGCATATCAATAGACAAAAATATGAAAACCGGCATGAAAGGCGATATAGGGCATATATTAAATGAAAGTCACACGATGTGAAGGGCCACCTGATACATGTGTAAAAAGATACAGTTTCCATGCGCGAGCACGTGGCGAACACGTGTTACAAATAAAAGATAAAATGCATAAAAGATAAACGCATAACTTACACTGCGCGAGTTTTTTCATGACCGGCAAAATACAAATGGTTCCGCAAGCGCATTACCTTCTGGAATACGTTGGGTACCTCCTTCACAACGAGACAGATGCTTACATATGTATATCAAAGCTGTACAATGAGATGTACTACAGTCGTATCGAAAGCCAAAGCTGTTTCGCCAAAACCTATCCACCAGTGAAATGAAAGCGCTAAATGCCTTGTCCTCTCGCAACGACATCTTCGTCAAGCCTGCGGACAAAGGTGGGGCTGTTGTAATGAATAAGTTTGATTACAAAGCAGAGGCCCAAAGACAGCTAGCAGACACGAGTTTTTACAAGCGTCTGGATCACGACCCCACTGAACAATTTAAATCTCTTGTGCAAAACAGTTTGCTAAATCTTCTAGAAAACAAAAGGGTGCCTGACAATGTGATGAACGCTCTTATTCCCCTAAGTCCTGTTCCCGGTCGTTTTCACCTTTTGCCTAAAGTACACAAAACACCGCGGCCATCCCATTACTTAACTATTGGTACTGTCACAGAAAAATTGTCTAGTTATGTGGATTCTCTGATCAGTAGTATCCCAGCATCACTTCCGTCTTACGTAAAGGACACTACCGACTTTGTTTCTGGTATAATTGATCTCTATATTCCTCAAAGTTATTTTTTGGTCACACTAGACGTAGCGTGTTACGTAGCGTGTTACACGAACATTCCGCATGTAGTTGGAATAGTCGCAGACGCCAGGTCCTATGAAGCAGCATCACCGGATAAACTTTTCGACAGCAACACATTAGCAGTATTGCTCAGGCTCATTTTAGAGCTAAATAACTTTCAATTTGAAAGTTATGTCCAAGTTAGCGGCAACTACGCCAGTGTATTCATGGGCCAGCTTGAAAGTGATTTTTTTGCAAACCCGCACGCTGAAACCTTTTTATTATAAACGTTACATTTATGACATTTTCCTCATTTGGCCACATGGTGAACAGGAGTTTCTTTCCTTCATATCTGACTTTATAGATGCCCATCCATCAATATCATTTTCTCATACCTATTCCACATCAAGGCTTAGTTTTCTTGATGTAAGCATTTCGATTGTAAATGATAAGCTATGCACTGCTCTATACAGGAAGCCTACAGACCGGCAACAGTATTTGCACTTTGATAGTAGCCACGTGAAGTATTGCAAAACTAGCATTCCTTACAGCCAGGCCTTACGCTTTAAAAGAATCTGCTCAGAGCAATCAGAGTTTCCAAAAAATTGCAGAACACTAAAGGATGCTCTAGTTAAACAAAAACATCCACCGCAAATAATTGATGACGCAATAAAACGTGCCGGCATGCATATCCGTAGTGTTCTTTCTAAAGCTGTCCCTCTTTCTTCACTGATAGACTCGTTGTCAGCATCAGTAGTAATATTAACCGAAACATGGCTTAATGACACTGTTAGTGATAACAATATCTTTGTTTGTGCATCTGAATTCAACTTTTTTCGTTACGATCGAAAGCACCGAATGGGCGGTGGTGTCAAGAATGCCGTCAAGAATGATCTTGTAGTTAACCCCATCTCAGTATGTTCTTTTCTGGAATGTGCCTTTGTTTCCTTGAAGTGTGCTGGTAGCTATGTTATAATTGCTGTTTTTTACCGTCCCCCCATATGGGCTGCACGTTTTCGGATGAGTTTTCTCGTGTTCTGGGCGATATTCAAACCCGTTTTCTGAACGCTGTACTTATCATTTTGGTGATTTCACTTTTCCTGCCATTAATTGGAGTGCCCTTACTGTTCCGCCAAGTGATGTTGAAGCGCACAAATTTTTGCAGAGTTTCCTGGACTTTTCTTTAAATCAACTGATCAATTTTCCTTCACGCTGCTCAGCGACAAGTTCAAATACCCTTGACCTAATTTTAACAAATGAACCCGATGTTTGCTCGAACATTAATATTTTTGATGGTCTTTCCGACCATGCGATTATTACCGGAAACTTGATTCGCCCACTTGTCGAAAAAATATCAACTAACAAATCGATTAGGTGCTATAACAGAGGTAACTTTGATAGCATAAATAATGAATTGTCTGCCTTTCACGAAGAATTTATACATGGTCACTTCCAGCGCACCGTTCAAGAAAACTGGTTGCTGTTAATAAACTTACTGGCCTCATCAATAAATTCATACCTGTCATCACCGTGAAAACCCGAAGCACGGTTCCTTGGTTTACCCAGCAGCTCCGACGGTTGAACAACAAAAATAAACGTTTATATAAACAGGCCGCCCAAAAGGATACCTTTAACTCTTGGACGAAATACAAAAAATGCGATAAAGAATATCAGTCGCTTTTGAAATCTACTCGCCGCCATTTTTTTAACCATGATTTATCATCTATACTTGCAAATAATCCACGCAGATTCTGGCGCGTTGTTAACCCCAAATGTTATCCTGATATAGTCCTAAGCAATAACGATGGTGTTTCATTTCCCACATCTCAATGCGCAGATGTCTTAAGCCAGGCGTTTTCCTCAGTTTTTACCAGAGAAGACGTTTCATCCGCTCCCATATTGCATTGTTTCAGCAGCACAGTCATGCCGGAGATTGTTATCAGTGAGGCCGGTGTTCTGTCCTTTTTACAGAAACTAAAAATTTCTTCCACCTTGGATAATATAGGCATAAATAATAAAATCCTGAAATCTATATTATTCAGTATCACCCCCTTCTTATGCGCTCTGTTTTCACAGTCTTTGTCTACCGGAACTCTACCCCAAGATTGGCTATCAGATAGAGTCGTCCCCCTCTTCAAATCAGGTGAACGTTCCTCACCGCTAAATTACAGGCCCATTTCCTTAACTAGTACCATTTTCAAACTCATAAAGCATATCATACACACTCAAGTAATAAACTATCTCTAACGTCACAATATCATTTTCAATTTTCAGCACGGTTTACGCAAGGGATTTTCATGCGACACCCAACTTGCCGGTTTTGTTCACGACCTTCATAAATCCATGGATGCTGGTTGCCAGGTCGACGCCATTTTCTTAGATTTCGCTAAAGCTTTTGACCGCGTTCCTCACCACAAATTACTACTAAAGATAGAACAACTTAACATTCACCCTATAGTTCTTGCATGGATAAAAGCTTTTTTTTCCTCCAGGTCTCAATTCACCTTTGCTATGAATTTTTATTCTTCCTTTTTACCGGTAACATCTGGTGTACCCCAAGGCAGTGTTCTTGGTCCTCTACTACATTAATGATCTGCCGAATTCTTTATCTTCACACGTTCGACTTTTCGCGGACAACTGCGTAATATACCGTAACATTTCTTCTGATTCTGACCGCTTAGCTTTGCAATCTGACCTTAATAAAATTAATCATTGGTGTTCAACTTGACTTATGTCGTTAAATGTTTCTAAAACAAAGTGCATGTCCTTTACTAACGCTGCTACACATTTTCCTAGTCAATACTCGTTGAATAATATGATACTTGAGTTAACATCTACCTACAAGTACCTCGGTCTCCACTTTCAATCGAATCTATCTTGGCACCATCATATAGAAGTCACTCTTGCAGCTGCTAACCGGTCTCTCGGGTTACTGAAACAAAATCTTAAACAGGCTCCATCGCAGTTAAAAAAACTTGCTTTTACCAGTTTAATTCGCCCTAAAATAGAATATGCCAGTGCCATTTGGGATCCTCATCAAGCCTACATCGTATCAAATATTGAATCTTTGCAAAACCGAGCTGCTCGTTTCATTTACTCAGATTATTCTACCTATTCCAGCGTAACTAACTTAAAAAACCGTGCTGAGCTAGAGGATTTGGCCATTCGTCGGAAATATGCACGCCTATCACTTTTCCACAAACTTTACAATCACCCATCATTACATGACAGTTTCTTTGAACCCGCCTATTCCATCTTTCCCCGCCGTGATCATCCTAACAAAGTCAAACGCCCGCTATCTCGCACACTTCGTTTCGCTCAGTCATTCATCCCGCGCACTATTATTGAGTGGAACAGTTTGCCTGCACATATTGCCACCGAGAAAGACTCGGTAAAGTTTTCAGAGCTCAAGCGCACTACGGTGACTAACTAAATATTTTTTGCTTTTGTTTTTTTTTGTTTTTTAGCTATTGTATAACGCCATGCAATTGCTGCCCGTATTCATGGTGTGCGCTTTGTTGCGGTTGTCAGGTTGCACTGTATCTTGCTGTAAACCATGTTGTATTGCCCCCCCCCCCCCTATGTAATACCCTCTTCTAGAGGGCCTTTAGGGGTAACCTGAATAATAATAATAATAATTCGTATAACGCTGTTGTGCTCTGCTAAAAACTCGACTTCTACACCACAGATAAACTTAGCCCTTACTCATTTTGCGTCAGTTCCACGAGTTTGCAAAGTTCTAAGAAAGCACCACAATATTCTAATGCAAAGTGAACGCCTAAGAACCATTTTTGCCGTACCACCTAAAGCAGTGTATCGCAAAACTAAAAATACTCGAGAGATAGTCTCATCAACATCATCGTCGAAAACAGACAGTCCTTTCACGAACGGGTGCCATTCTAGCCGAAAACCGCGATGCAAAGTATGCCCGTACATGCGCACATGCCAACAAGTCGCCTGCACTGGTTCCAACTTTTCCTTAAAAATGAAAGGCAATCTTGACTGCCACTCTAAGAACATGATATACATGATAGAATGCGCGCTATGCGAAATACAGTTCATTGGTGAAACAGAAGGGCATTTTAGACAGCGTTTTAACAACCATAAATATCATGCTAATACCTTGCCTTACTTGCCCATTTCAAGACACGTGTGCCTCCCTGACCACTCTTTTGAAAATCTACAGGTCACATTACTAGAATCTGGTTTCCGCACAATTATGATAGAGAAGCCCGTGAATCAATTTTCATCTATAGGTTCGACGCCGTCGCGTCTGCTCTGAATAAAAACGTACGAAAATTCAGTTGCCTATCTGTATAACCTGTATCACCCTGCCCGTCTTATCTCTTCTTTAATCAGCAAGTCGCGCTACATTGTCTGTATCGGTTGCTTACGTAGCAGCTTCGTAACGTCTTTTATATAGCTCCTTAATTTTTGTTATTATTTCATTTTTTTTCTTTTTTTCACCTTGCTATTACCGGTCGGACTACTCTTCATGTTATGCGTTTTATCTTCTATGCATTTTAACTTTTAATGGTAAACAACGTGCTCGCCACGTGCTCACGCATTGAAACGATATCTTTTCACACGTGTATCAGGTGCCCTTCAATTTGTGTTACTTGCATTCATATATGGCCATATATCGACTTTCCTGCCAGTGTTCATATTTTTATCTTATTGATATACTTATGTATATAAACAGCACTCATGCCATACACTGTATTTTGATGAAGGCCGGACCCGCGGCCACAACGTCAATAAAATCACTTCGTACGTGCATCTTCTCCACTGCGGATAATCTTACCCGGACCCAGCATCACTTTTTTTGTTACATATATATATATATATAATATATATATATATATATATATATATATATATATATATATATATATATATATATATACTGACGTTGTTTTACCAAGCTCCCCGAGCTACCACTCAAGGTAGGTTTGGCGACGTGCTCATTGAGTAAGTCAAGAGAAATGTTTTTTTTTTCAGCATTTGTTATTTTTATATGCATTTTGTGTTACACGATGTGATTGCTCTTGGCAGTATGTGTAGATCATTTGCTTCTAACAATAACATTTTGCTCATGTAAGGTTGAACTCGCAGTATCAGAGTATGTACCCGTGAACTGTTTTAATTTCTTTTCTGATAAATTCAATCAATAAATAGCAAACTTCTAAAGATATGGTTTCCTGAAGTAACCAAGAAATTCACTTCGAAGCAAGAGGTCGTCATGGTGAAGTGCTTCTCGCTTTATTGAAAAACACTGTAAAAGCTGAAGATTTTGTGAAATGCTGGCATTCAAAACGCAAGGCAAACATAAGCAGACTGCAAGAAGGCCTCCGGTTCGGTGGAGATACGAGAAGCCTTCAATGCACCAAGTAACAAAGTTGACACAATACTAGTGTCAAAAAAATGAATTCAATCTCCACTGTGTATCACTAGGATTACCTTCTGGACTAACTACAGTAATCCATTTATTTGCCGGCATGAAATCACCTAAAAAACGGAATTGTTTTCTATCGCTTGAAATACTAGGATGTAACATGAGAATGACTAATTTATTTACTTATTTCATAATACTGTCAGCCCTCTCTTGAGGGCTCTTACAGGGAGGGTACAAACAAATACAAAACAACCAATATACATCTATGTGAGGTAGTAGCGCAATCAATTAATACATGTGTAACACACTTCAAACAGGCAAACACTGTCTGCATTTACGGCAATGCCTGCATACGCATTATAAGCACAGCTGAGAGCAAGAAAACAAAGAAACTCAGACCAAGGAAACATGCAGGTTAATCGTCTGGCAGCTCCATCACTCAAATACATGTCCAGAAATTTTTCGAATCAGCAAAGATTGCTTGCATTTACTACAATGCCTGGCAACGCATACAATAACCAGCCAAATTGCTTAATGAGCTAACCTGTGCAAAAAGCCGTGGCGATTTAAATATGCTGTCCCTCAGGCAGTCGGCGTGCCCTTTGAAATGATTGCAGAAGGGTTGCTCCTCTTGTAGACTGTTCAGGGGTCACGTCACTCCAGCAGCGTAGGCGTTATCAAATTGATGGTCCACCGTATCACTTCCACACTGAGGCCCACCGGAGAATTCCAGTTCTATCCAGTTGATTGCTGTCGGCAGAACGGCGATAAACCACGGAAGAACCTGCGCAAAAAGCACTGGCGATTTAGGCATGCTGTCCCTCAGGCAGTCGCCGTGCCCTCTCTAAATTGAATAATTGAGCGTTTATTCGGAAATCTATAACAAATAAATATTGACAGGTAAACACTTCGTAAACACATACGATAAAAGCACACCCCTATTCCAGCATAACAACACCGACCAAAAGTATAAGTGGCCCACTTTACCAAAGCCCACTTTTCATCACAGCAATTTCTGAAATCCTACAGCATCTGCCACTGTCCCAAAACGCAAGCTCCTTAACGAACAGAGCTATTGACGGTTTACTCATGCGAGACGGGTTGCGACATGCTATGTTAGCAGCAGTGGACCTTAGGAAGGTGTGGCAGAAATATTTTTATTGGTGTTGTTATGCTTGTAGTGTGGTTTGCTCGTGTCGTACGTGGTTACAAAACTTTTATAGGTCATTATATATTTGCCACAGCTTTTCGATTCAATTTCAGTTCGTAGTACGCGTTTGTTTGTGTCTTCGTTAGTTTTTCTCCACGTTACGCGCTCGTATTTCTAGCGATCATGAATCACCAAGTCACCCAATCGGCCATTTTGAGAAGATGTTTTCTATCTGCAGACGCACCGATAAGCCCACAGATATAAAAAGTGCGCCAAAGCCTGCAGATTCTATATTTACTATATGCTCGTGATGCCAACTGCTCGTTTTGCTTTATTGACTGATTTCATTTACTAATCAAGGAATCCAAGCATACCTGGCGAGTTTATTACCACACGCATTTTCCTGATATAAAACTAACAAGCGATTAACAAGAGGCAGATACAGACCAAGTTTGCGCAGAAATGTATGACGTGTTCCCATCTCTCTGCACTTGACACGCTCTCACAGTAGCCACCATCCAACTGTGAAATTTTCTTGCTAGCCTGTTTTGAACGGCGCATTTCTCCCGTAATTTCTGAATGAAAACTTTCATCAATAATCAGTAGAAATTACTTAATTTCAAACTCCTGAAAAACTTGCAATCAGCTTTAGCAGCTTACTTCTGTCTAATCTGTTCAAAGAATCTTACCAAAGGGATCATGCCAGCTGACCGGAAAGCGGTGAAGAGTCTTGCAGTATAAACGTCATGTAACATAAACTCACCCTCTAACCATCGCCCATTTCAATAAGGGGCTGTTGTCATCGAAATTACACGAAGCTTGCTGTGGACTTTTATATGCAAGAGCACTCAGCATGACATGTTGAACGTAGCAAACATTTTGAAGACGTAATTTGCTCCTACAATCGGCTAAATGCTTGTTCTAGTGATCCAAACGCATCACTAGACTGACCCACAGTGACGTCGCTCCGTAGGGGACGTAAGAAACATTTACAGGACATCATCCCACAACTAGGTGACGAGCGATGAGGGATGATCCGGGCATCTTATCAAAGCAAGACATGTTGCCACAGCACCGCTGTACCAGCGATTTTGGAAACTCTATCTGCCACACCTAAAGCCCACTGCTGCAAACATAGCGCGACACAACACCACTTGCGAATAGCGAGAGAGCGCCGGCTGCGAACGTACGCTCTATTTTTATATGCGAAACGTTTCTTCGCGTACTGCTGGTACTTTGAATTTCTAACTATCTATCTATCTATCTATCTATCTATATATATATATATATATATATATATATATATATATATATATATATATATATATATATATATATATATATATATATATATAATGAGATCTAACAGACAGTAATGCCAAGATATGTAAAGGAAAAGTTATTAGAACCAATGGAATGAAAGTTAAATAGGAAGAAAGAAAAGTGGATGAAAAACTAACCAGCCGTGAGCAGGAATCGAACCTACGACCTTCGAATAACGCGTTCGATGCTCTGTTAGATCTCATTAATATTGTGTCAAAACACGAAAAACGAACCCTTAGGTATACACTTCTTTCCATTATAATGTATATATATATATATATATATATATATATATATATATATATATATATATGTATATATATTCAAAAAAATATATTTTATAAAAAAAAATTTGTGGCACTGGCGAACGCTCTTAGGATTCAATGCATTTTGTTCTCACTACTACGAAGCATATTTTTACTGCAGCCCCTCATTAACAAAATTTTTAAGCAAGAGTGTGTAAATAATCTACTTTCGTAACATTAACCGCATTTAAAAACTGCTCAATTGCATTCATGGTAGACTATCCCATTCATGCAAAACTATCGCCACACCGCACTTGAGCAGCCATTGCCATCATTGTTTACTAAAAAAAAGCTTGCGGCAATGATGATGATGATGGTTTGCCCATCGGTATGGGTAATCGCACAGTGTCGAACCCCAACATACATTTAATGAGCAGTACAAACTACATTTCTAAAAACAAGCCATTAGAATCTGAGGTAACTTTGCAGGGGGCACGTGTTTTATTGGGCTGACACATAAACACCTGCTTGTTATGCGGACACATCACTGACTATTGCATTGGGCAAACATTGTGCCGTGGCTAACAAAATTCTGGATGGCCCAAGTGTCAGTGAGTTCATTTGCATGTATGAAGACTTTATTGTACAAGAAATTGCCGATGAAGCTGTAGCGTGTGCTAGGCAGCGATCCCGGTGATCCAAGACTGGATTAGCCGGAGAAATAACGACCCTGCAAGATGTTTTGAATGCCTTGGACACAATTCGCTCGTTTTCCGACGAGCGCGATGACAACTTAGCAATGGACCACTTTTTAGTGGTGGTCGAGAGCTATGAAATTGCTGCAAGGAAAGGCTCAGTAGAGTAAGCTTATTGGCTTTCGGGAAGAAAATGTGTTTTCAGTCAATTCAGTGTTTTTTTTCTGCGGCATTCTCGCGCCAACAAAATTACCGCAAAAGTGAAATTACTTTAATTTCCCCACTGATTTCATTATTGCAGGTTTGAGCTGTGCCACGAAAAACAGAAGCCATAAAAAATGTGATGGTTAAAACTGGGTGCAAGAACGTAAAGCTCAGTACAAGGAAGGAACATGCACGAAAACACTAGCTCTGACTACTATAAACAATTTATTGCGTTTTCCATGTCTAAATACCAACATGAACTATCAACAACAAGCAATTGTAGATACAAAACATAAAGCCAGGCTTGTTGGTCTTGGTTCATAATGTATGAAAATGCACCGTGCAATATACACGACAAAAAACATGAGAAAGCACAGGCAGCACTGCGTGCTTCTTCAAATGTTAAGAAACGTTATGAAACATTACAATTGTGTAGGTATTTATAGGTGGCAAATGCAAGAAACGAAGGGTTCACAGTTGGCACTCGTGTCGTCATGCGTATTTTTTCATTGGCCTGTGCTTTACGTTTGCACTGTTTTTACCATCAAGATTCTCCGACTTGCCTTGCAAGCTTCACTAACGGAAAACGTGGGGTGTGCCACACAGTAACAGGTAAAAAGAAACACCCGATGAATCGACTTAGCACCTAAGGTTTCACGCTGATTAGCTCAAGTTGACAGGTTTGATTCCTGGCCATTACAGCCCGATTTTCAGTGGAGGCGATGTGCGTGCCCATAGAAAAATCCGGGGCAGTAAAAATTAGTCCGGTGTATCACATTGTAGTTTTACGCAGGGAACCCCATCCAGTCATTATTGTAGGAAAACTAGACAATGCAAATACTGCACGCTTAAGAAATTAAGAATCGAGAACGGGCATTTTGAAGCCATCTTTTCATTACTGTACCTCAACATGAAATGACAAGCCTAAAAAGGGACATTTAGACTGGCCCAAGTGCACCTCTGATTGACGTGTGGCACTGGCATTCCAGAACGTGCTAGGAGGAATTTTTGGTATTTTGTGTTCTGCAGCAACAAAACCTTGCAGCTGTGTTTCTGGGGTCTGCCATGTGTCACTTGCGTCCGTTTGTGTGCACCCAGCTCTTTGTACGATGAATGCCTACCACCTAGCTTGACTTTCTGTAGTTCTATGCGTCATTCTTTTAACTTTGTCATATTCGAATATTTTTAGATGCTGGTAAACTAGCCTTGAACTGGGTGAAGGATCAGCAGTCGGTTGCTGCTGATGGAACCACCAATGAAGTTTCCCTCTCCAACGTAACCCCTGCTGGAAACCAGGTGGGTTCCCAACAAGGTTTTTTTTAATCCTTTCAGCAGCTGCACAGTTGGTCTCCCCAACGAATTTTTCGGACTTCATGAATGCACCGTCACAGTTTCTATATAGCACCAACGCATTTTTGTTACGAGTTTTCCCAATTAATTTATGCCTGAATGTTCAAATATTCTCAATACAGCGCTCATTTTTAGCCTTGCTGCTTGATTAAGATGGGTGCTATTTTTCATTGGCTTATTCAAATTTAGCTTCCAGTGACTAATTGAATAGATATGTTGCGGCCGCGTCAGCAACACGTATAAGTGAGCTCTGCACATAACTTTAGCAATTTTGGTTGTAGAAGGGTCAGAGTGATGTCTATTTATTCGTAAAAATACAAGGAGTTAATCCGCTACAAATACTGCTATTACAAACGAAAATTTCAAATTTTAGGAGCGAAAAACAGTGTGAATTTGTGAAAAGAACAGTCGGACCACGTGTTTTTTACGATCGCGTTTAGCTTCGTTAGTATTCTACCGGGAAACTTCTTACTTATAAAGTTGAAAGTCCTTACAATAGACCTGACGCTACTGAAGTTTGATCAGGCTAGGTTTAATAGTTCCAGAGTTATTCCGCAATCAAAATTAAGCCTAATCACTGAAAAGACTAAATTGGTAATATCACCTCACAAACGCATTTAAATTTTGTCCGCTTAATATAATAATAAACCGCACCCCATAGGCTACAAGGAGGCCCAATTCCGTACACTCTAGGCTCTTAATTAAGGTGGTAATCAGCAAAAAGCTCATTTCATTAAAACAAATTTTCAAAAGGAGCTACAAACGCCACCGAAAAATAGCTGATATCTTCTTTATATTTATTTATTTTATTTGTGGAATACTGCAGGCCAAAAAAGGCCCAAGCAGGAGGGACACAAACACAAACACAAGATCAGTACATGAGTGACACAGCTTCAATAAAATACATCTGTGTAAGAAGATAGCGAGTAGAGAGAAACATCGAAACAAAGAAAGCACGCGATCAGTACATGAGTAACACAGCTTGACTAAAATACATCTGTGGAAAAGAAGAGCGAGTAGAAGAGAAAAAAAATCAAGCGATATTGGGAGGGGGGGGTCAAGATTCACAGAATTAAACATTGGGTTCATCAAGATCTAAGGTATGGAGGAAATCACAAGGCAAGTTATTCCATTCTGTTACAGTTCTCGGAAGAAAGGAAAACTTAAATAAATCTGTCCCCGCAAAATACGGAGTTAAAGATCGGACATGAGAATGACGAGTTGGCCTGGTCGAAACTGGAGTAACGCAATGTGATGGGTCTAACCCAAGTTGATTGTTAATTAGCGAGTCCAAGAATTTTAGATGGAGAAGCTGGCGCCGCGATTGTAGCGTCTGGAATTCGTTATCTCGCATTAGTTCAGTAACTGATGTACCACGACCATGCTTCGAGTAAATAAAACGCACTGCTCGTCTTTGAATCTTCTCGAGGGAATATATGTTAGACTTAGTGTGCAGATCCCATACAATACAAGCGTATTCAAGCTTTAGACGTATTAAAGTGTTATAAGCTAATAGTTTCACTTGTGACGGGGCGTCTCTGAGTTTGTGCCTTAAAAGACACAGTTTACGGAAAGCCGATGACGAAACATCGGCAATGTGTGCATTCCAGGACAACTTATTCGTTATCGTTATACCTAGGTATTTGTATTGACTCACTTCTTTTAAGGGTTGGCTTTTGGAGGAATAGGAAAACTGAAGGGGATTTTTCTTGTTAGAAATTCAAAGGCAAACATATTTATCGGAATTGAGCACCATGCCCCATTTGTTACACCACAAAAGAATATTGTTAAGGGCAGTGTCGAGAGCGAGCTTTTCATCTGGCGAGTGTACATCTGTGAAAATAATGCAGTCGTCTGCAAAAAGTCGTATTTTAGCCGGATCAGTAATAGCATTACCAATATCATTGCAATAAATTATAAACAGCAGCGGACCTAGAACACTACCCTGCGGTACGCCGGAATCTACTGGGAGATGAGGTGATGTCTGTCCACAGAGGTCGACATACTGTTTCCGGCCGTTCAGGTAAGCAGACGCCCAGGATACTAGGTAGTTTGGAAGCCCTATAGTCTGCGATTTCTCGATGAGCTTGTTATGGGGAACGCGGTCGAAAGCTTTACTGAAATCTAAAAACAGTTCATCGACCTGATCAGCTTTGTCTAAAATAGAAGCAATATGATGAATAACTGAGACCAACTGGGTGACTGTGGAAAACCGTTTTCTAAATCCATGCTGAAAGGGAAATAAAATGTGGTTATCATCTAAGAAGCTGTTTATACGAGTGGAAAATATATGTTCTAGCATTTTGCAACATGCGGAAGTCATAGAAATTGGACGGTAGTTTAGTATGCACTCTGGCGTCCCCCTTTTTCACAAAGGGCAGAACACGTGCCGATTTCCATCATATGTGGGGTTTAACGTCCCAAAACCACTATATGATTATGAGAGACGCCGTAGTGGAGGGCTCCGGAAATTTAGACCACCTGGGGTTCTTTAACGTGCACCCAAATCTGAGCACACGGGCCTACAACATTTCCGCCTCCATCGGAAATGCAGCCGCCGCAGCCGGGGTTCGAACCCGCGCCCTGCGGGTCAGCAGCCGAGTACCTTAGCCACTAGACCACCGTGGCGGGGCACGTGCCGATTTCCAATCGATGGGTAAAGTTGCTGAACTTATTGAGGCTCGGAAGATCACAACAATGTACTTGGCCAATATTTCGGCATATCGCCGGAGAAATGCATTGGGTATGTTGTCTGGTCCAGGGGTTGATTTAACTTTTAATTGCAGCAGTACATTTAGAACACCATCGAATGAAATGAGGTTAGGATCTGAATCAGAAGTGTCAGTGCTAATTGAGACAGGCAGGGTAGAAGTTGAAAAAACACCAAGAAAATAGTCGTTGAAATTTTTCGCGATCGTTTGGGGATTGTCAATTATAGTGCCGTTAAACTTGATTCGGTTTACAGAGCTTTTACGGTCCCTAATAAAATACCAGAATTTTTTAGGATCCTCTTTGATGAAGTTTTGTAACTTGACAGTAAAATAAAAATTCTTGGCACTTTTAATAGCTTCGGAGAGGGAGTTACGAATTTCCCTGAGAATGTTAGCGTGAGCACTTTTTTCCGATAGCGCTTGGCTTTACGCTTCATTTGTATTATTGGCCTTATGATCCATGGTGTGAACTTTGGGGGTTTTTTTGTTTGGTTTGGTACAAACCGTTCAATGCAGTGGAAGCATAGTTTCTTAAACTTATCCCAGAGAACAGCAGCGTCGTCGCCATCAAAATTCACCAATTCAAATTCAAGATAGTCTTGGATGGTCGTATCGTTAGCACGGGAAAAAATTTTTGACCTGTTTAGAGTTAGGTGGGCTATTGGAGCGATTACAATGCAAGAAAAAATAAACTGTGACCATGTCGTGATCAGATAAGCCGGGTTCAACACAAACCCAGCAATCAAGAATACTGCGATGCATGAACACAAGATCTAGTAACGTGGACGAAGCATTACCAACACGTGTTGGTTGCTGAACAATTTGGGTGAGATTGTGGGAAAGCATTATATCGAACAGTATATTTGCATTATTCAAATCTGATGTCGACTGCATTTGGTTCCAGTCAATATTAGGCAGATTGAAGTCGCCGATGACAATTAGCTTTTCATTACTGTAATTTTCCATATGGGTTTTCAAGTTAAACAAATAATCTGGCAACGAATTCGGCGGCCTGTACACTGCATACAATACAAAACACTTATTGAAGAGTGAAAGCCTCAGGCATATGCTTTCTGTACTTTCAACGTCCGGTAAACGGGTGACAGTAATTCTTGTTTTAACAAGTACTGCAACTCCACCACCTCTTGAGGCCCTATCTCTACGGTGCATTTCATAAGCTGTAGGCACTAAGTCTTGGTCACACATTTCGCTGTGGAGCCACGTTTCCGTTATTACAACTACATGAGGGTTGTATGCTTAGAGTACAGCCTCAAGTTGTTCGGTTTTATTTCCGATGCTTCGAGCATTCATATTAATCAGTCTAACTTGCTTCTGCGCAGCTGGTCAACACTTGCTACCCGTACTTTTGTTATCGGGTGCACTGCCGATAGACTGAGGCAATGCCGTGGCACACCGACGGCTTCCAATTAACTGACGTTTGTTTGTTACGTCATTCCAAATAAACAGATCATCACCTGCACGCAACTTATCATGCACCGAAAATGCCTTCTTGCCTTGTTCTTTGTCGGCTTTTGCACTTTCCCACAGTAATTCAAGTTTTGCCAACGTCTGCTTTGAGTAGTCGTTCTGAACAAAGATGTTAGTTCCCTTTAGGTTGCTCGCCTTTTTCAGCACAGCTAGCTTTTCGGTGAAGTCTTGAAGATACAAGATAATCGGCCTATTCGAGCCTGATCTTCCAAGCCTATGAATCCGGGCAACCAAAGTGCATTTAACGCCGAGCTTGCTGTGAAACGTTTCAGAGACGACTTTCTTTTTAAGATCAGATTCAGTTTCTTCCGGCTGTTCTGGGATACCAAAAACAATCAAGTTTGAACGTCTGCCTCGATCTTCAAGATCCGTTAGCTTTCGGGCCTGGAAATTCATTGAGTTTGTGTAGACCTTAAGAAGGTTGTCCAGTTCATCTAATTTTGAATTTTTAGTTTTCATTTCACCCACATGGGTCTCGATTTCTGAAAGACGCCGTGCAAGCTCTGCTAACATGTTTTCCGTTTAGTTGTAAGGTCTGCTACCTCACTACGAAAGCTTTTTGACCCTCTAAAAGTTTTGCCATCATGTCTTGGTTGGTAGGTCCGGGGTTTTGTTCGACATCACCACAAAGTAGTAACTGAAGTGCACAAAAACAATCGTATGCAATTTTACGACACTGCTGTGGGCATGGCATAACAACCAAACAGCGGCGATCGCTTCGAAATGAGCTGTACGCCCTACTAACCTGCACAAGGCAGAGGAAACGTTTAACCATGTTTCCACGGATTTCGCCGTGCCCACTAAGGGAGGGGGGCGGGGGTTCCAGGTGTCTTAAGTAGTCGATGATCGGATGACGTCACAGACCAAGCACTGCCAGGCGGCAGCAGCTTCGGGATGACGTCACATGGTTCCACGTGGGGCGGCTGTGACTTGCAGAAAGGAAAGTGGTACGAATGCGGCGAGTACCCAGTGGTGGCCGTTGTAGATCCAGGAGATACGTTGGGGACGCAGAGCAGCAAGCCCTGCACAAGGCAGAGGAAACGTTTAGCCATGTTTCCACGGGATTTCACCATGCCCACTAAGGGAGGGGGGGTTCCAGGTGTCTTTAAGTAGTCGATGATCGGATGACGTCACAGACCAAGCACTGCCAGGCGGCAGCAGCTTCGGGATGACGTCACATGGTTCCACGTGGGGCGGCTGTGACTTGCAGAAAGGAAAGTGATGCGAATGCGGCGAGTACCAGTGGTGGCCGTTGTAGATCCAGGAGATACGTTGGAGACGCAGAGCAGCAAGCCCTGCACAAGGCAGAGGAAAACGTTTAGCCATGTTTCCACGGATTTCGCCGTGCCCTTTTAGAACACAACAGTCCGGTTTTTTCCGTGTAAAAATAATTTTGATAGCTTAAGGTAACCGTAAGATACAGAGTTAGAAAGAATATAACGAGAACCGCTAATAAACGTGTGGCGCCCGCGTCTTCCCTCCCTCAGAGGAGGAGGGTGGCTCACTGCTCGGGAGAAAGGTACGCCCGTCAGATCAAAGTCTTGAACCACGTGTTTTTTCCCCCTTACGATCGCTTTTAACTTTGCTAATAACCTACCGGGAAACTTCTAACTCATACAGTGCAAAGCCCTAGTTGTAGACCTGTCACCGCTCTGGTTTCATCAGGACAGGAGTAAGAGCACCGGAACTATTTTGTGACCAAAATTGAGCCTAATCACTAAAACGATTAATTTGGTAACATCACCTCACAAACGAATTTAAATTTTGTCCGCTTATTATATTAATAAACAGCACTCCATAGGCTTATCGGAGGTTCAACTCCTTACTCTCTGGACCCTTAATTATGGGGGTAATCAGCAGAAATCTCATTTCATTTAAACAATTTTATAAAAGTAACCACAACAATAACTGATACACCGCTGAAACCTACATTTAGAACATAACATTCCGGGTGCGGCGATGGCGTAGTGGCTAGAGCATCCGCCTTACATGCAAGAGGTCCGTGGTTCAAATCCCGGTGCCGCGCAGTTCCTAACCGGGAAAAAAAATCCGCGTGTTGATGGAATTGCATTAAGAGGCCTGGGGTGCGGCCTCACCGGTAACCACCACCGGGAACGCACTCCCTCACCAGAGAAGGATTGGCCACCCTGGTGCAGTATCTGGCCACATCCTCCCACATGCATACGTCAAATAACTCACGGCCCTCAGTCCCCAGCAGCTGCGAAGCAACTGACCATGGCGGCGGTCAGATCTGCAACGCAGCAGAAGGTGCTAAGAATCTCTGGACTACAGGCCGCTATTGGAACCTGAACTTGGCAACGTTTAACGCTAGAACCTTATCTAGTGAGGGAAGTCTAGCTGTACTATTCGAGGAGCTAGAGGGTGTTAAATGGGATATAATAGAGCTCAGTGAGGTTAGCAGGACAGATGACGCCTATACTGCGCTACACAATGGGCACGTCCTTTGCTATCAGGGCTTGGCAGACAGAAGAGAACTGCGAGTGGGGTTCCTAATTCACAGAAACATAGCTGACAACATAGAGGAAAACTATAGCATTATTGAAACGGTGGTAGGCATTGTAAATAAACTGAAAAAAAGATACAAGATGAAGGTAGTACAGGCTTACGCGCCTACATCCAGCCATGGTGACGCTTCAGTTGAAAGCTTGTATGAAGACGTGGAATCGGCAATGAGTAAGGTAAAAACACAGTACACTATAGTGATGGGCGACTTTAATGCAAAGGTAGGCAAGAACCAGGCTGGACACCAGGCAGTAGGAGATTATGGCATCGGCACTAGAAACGCCAGAGGAGAGCTACTAGTAGAATTCGCAGAACGCAATAATTTGCGGATTTTGAATACCTTCTACCGAAAACGAGAAAACCGCAAGTAGATATGGAAGTGCCCTAATGGCGAAAATAGGAACGAAATAGCCTTTATAATGACTGCACACCCAGGAATCGCGCAGGATGTGGAAGTTGTTGGCAAGGTACGGTGCAGTGACCATAGAATGGTACGGTCTCGAATTCGCCTAGACTTGAAGAAGGAACGACAGAAACTGATAAGCAAGAAGCCAATCCATGAGCTAGCACTGAGAGGGAAAGTACAGGAATTCAGAGTGTCGTTGCAGAACAGGTACTCGGCTCCTAGTGAGGAAACCAATCTTAGCGTAGATACAATGAATGATAATTTGATGAGTATCATTACGGAGTGTGCAGTGGAAGTTGGAGGCAAGGTAGTTAGACAGGACACTGGCAAGCTTTCCCAGGGAACAAAGAACCTATTCAAGAAGCGTCAAATTATGAAAGTGTCAAGTACAACAGACAAAATAGAGCTGGCAGAGCTTTCGAAGTTGATTATTAGACGTAAAGTATGCGATGTAAGAAGGTATAACATAGAGAGAATTGTAACACGCTCTGAAAAACGGAGGAAGCGTCAAAGCAGTGAAGAGGAAGCTTGGGATAGGCAAAAGTCGGATGTATGCACTAAGGGACAAAGAAGGCAAAATAACTACCAATATGGATAGGATAGCTAAAATAGTGGAGGAGTTTTACAGAGATCTGTACAGCAACCGAGACAACCACGACCTTAATACTATAATAACTAGCAGTAACCCAGATGACACCCCACCAGTAATGATAGAAGTCAGAAAAGCTTTAGAGAGCATGCAAAGAGGCGAAGCTATTGGTGAGGATCAGATAACATCAGAACTGCTGAAAGATGGAGGACAGATTGTGTTAGAAAAACTAGCCACCCTGTTTACGAGGTGTAGCCTGACGGGAAGGGTACAAGAGTCTTGGAAGAACGCTAACATCATCTTAATACATAAGAAAGGAGATGACAAGGACTTGAAGAATTACAGGCCGATCAACTTGCTCTCTGTAGTATACAAGCTATTTACAAAGGTAATTGCTAACAGAGTCAAGAAAACATCAGTATTCAATCAACCAAAGAACAAGCAGGATTTCGAACAGGCTACTCAACAATTAACCACATTCATACTATCAATCAGGTAATAGAGAAATAGTCAGAGTATAACCAATCACTATACATAGCCTTCATAGATTACGAGAAGGCGATTGATTCAGTAGAAATATCAGCCATCATGCAGACACTGCGGAATCAGGGCGTAGATGAAGTATATATAAACATTCTGGAAGAAATCTACAGGGGATCAACTGCTACCATAGTGCTTCATAAAGAAAGCAACAGAATACCAATCAAGAAGGGTGTAAGGCAGGGGGACACAATCTCCCCAATTCTATTTACCGCGTGCTTAAAGGTGGTTTTCAGAAGCCTAGAATGGGAACAGTTAGGGATAAGAGTTAATGGAGAATACCTTAGTAACCTGCGCTTCGCTGATGACATTGCATTGCTGAGTAACTCAGGGGACGAATTGCAACTCATGATTACGGAGTTAGACAAGGAGAGCAGAAAGGTGGGTCTTAAAATTAATCTGCAGAAAACGAAAGTAATGTACAACAACCTCGGAAAGGAGCAGTGCTTCAAGATAGGTAATAGTGCACTTGAAGTTGTAAAAGACTATGTCTACTTAGGGCAGGTAATAACCGCAGAGCCTAACCACGAGATTAAAGTAACTAGAAGAATAAGAATGGGGTGGAGCACATTCGGCAAGCACTCTCAAATTATGACAGGTAGATTGCCACTATCCCTCAAGAGGAAGGTATATAACAGCTGTATCTTGCCGGTACTTAGCTACGAAGCATAAACCTGGAGACTTACAAAGAGGGTTCAGCTTAAATTTAGGACGACGCAGCGAGCAATGGAAAGAAAAATGGTAGGTGTAACCTTAAGAGACAAGAAGAGAGCATAGTGGATTAGGGGACAAACGGTGGTTAAGGATATCATGATTGAAATAAAGAAGAGGAAATGGACATGGGCCGGGCATGTAGCGCGTAGACAGGATAACCTCTGGGCAATATGGGTAACTAACTGGATTCCCAGAGAAGGGAAACGGGTTAGGGGGAGACAGAAGGTTAGGTGGGCAGATGAGATTAAGAAGTTTGCGGGTATAAATTGGCAGCAGCAAGCACAGGACCGGGTTAACTGGCGGAACATGGGAGAAGCCTTTGTCCTGCAGTGGACGTAGTCAGGCTGATGATAAATATATATATATATATATATATATATATATATATATATATATATATATATTGTAGTGAAAAGGAAGGAATTCCCACTACTGCAGCGACATCGACACGTTGGCGCGAGGCACGAGCTAAGATTGCCTGGTTGCTGCTGCGACACTGCCCGTACATCCGTCTAGCTCTTGCTGCTTCTGTGGCGACGCTGATACCGCTTTTTACCTTGCATTTACATTTTATTTTGGTAGAGAGTGCTGCGGTCCTCCCCAGGCCTGGAACTGCGTAGCCGAAAGCTACCATCCGTCATGCCTGACGATGCTGTCTTCACAGCCCCTCCGGTTTCGCCACGCAGGAGCTGTCCCAGTGCCCAGCTCTTGCGAGAACCCGACATCTTCAGCGGCACCGACGAGAAAGACGTTGAGGATTCGCTGGAAACTTATGAACGAGCCAGCGCTACTAACAAATGGGACGATCCCAGAAAGCTTGGTACCGTGATGTTTTATTTAATGGATGTTGCCAAGCTGTGGTACAGAAATCATGAGGCGGATATCTCCACTTGGACCACCTTCAAAACCTGCATTGCAGATGTTTTTGGACGCCCTGGTGTGCGCAAACTTCGCGCAGAACGACTACGAGGCCGGTCCCGACAAACTGGTGAGACATTCACCAGCTACATAGAGGACATCCTCGACCTCTGCCGGGGTGTCGACCCGTCGATGGCAGAAACTAACAAGGCACGACATATCATGAAAGACATTTCCGACGACGCCTTTCAATGCTGCTCTCTAAGAACCCTGTCACTGTCTCTGAGGTCATCGAGTTGTGTCAAAGTTTCGACGAGCTGCGGCGACAGTGCCTTCGCACGCGACGCCCTGACGTCCCGGATGACACACTCTCCAGCCTGACCACCACATTAGACCTTCAGTCGCTGCTATCGCAGATCAAGGAGTTCGTTCGTGCTGAGGTCGCTCGTCAGCTATCGATGCTATCAACAGCCGGCCAACCACCGTCACCTCGACCAGCAAACATTCGCCAGGTCATCCAGAAGCGAGTTTGCGCCTCTGCCATCTGCCCGTGACACTTCACCACTGCCGAGCACTGTTGCCTGTGCCGAGGTAAATGCACCACTAAGCTATGCTGAAGTGGTGGCTCGACCACCTCTTCAGACTTTTACGTCACTTCCCTCAGCCGTGCCGCTCCGACCAACTCCTTGGTTCGCTCAGCCAAGGTCCGTCCGGAGTAGTAGACAATGGCGTACACTCGACAATCACCCAATATGCTTTGCCTGTGGGCTTCCTTGCCACATAGCGCGATACTGCCGTCGGCGCGTCCCTGTCTACCGCTAGAGCTACGACCAGACTTTTGAACCTGCCCTTTATGTGCCACTGCACCCTTCGTTCACAGGCTCCCAGCCCCTCGACCAGACGCCATCGTACGCCGACAACCGCCTTCCTGTTAACCGCCGCTCGCCATCACCTCGACGCCGCTCGCCATCGCCGATGCGTCGTCATCCTTCATCGCCGGAGCGGGAAAACTAATTGCCGCAGTTCGAGAGGCAGGAACTGGAGCAGAGCCTGCGAAAAGACCAAGGCCTCTCACTTCACCAACGGATGTTCTGGACGTACATGTGGACGGCGTCGCTGCACTCGCTCTTGTCGACACTGGTGCCGCAGTTTCAGTGATAAGTGCTAGACTCTGCCGCTTGCTCAAAAAAGTTATGAAACCACTAGCAAGTATATCACTTCGTACAGCAAGCGCAGATCACGTCACACTGGCCGCTGCCTGTACTGCTCGCGTCGCGATTGATGGCTTCATTTATGTCGTAGAATTACTAGTGTTGGATTCCTGCTCCCATGACCTCATTTTGGGCTGGGATTTTCTCTCCGCTAATAAGGCTGTCATCGACTGCTCTCGCGCTGAGGTGGCATTTGAAGTGTTTGACGACGCTCCATTATATGATATGCTCATGAAACCGGGGACAAACTATTTGTTGCTGAAGACGTCATCATACCGCCGCACTCTTTTGCCCTTACCATGGTGTCTTGCCATTCTCTCGCCGAGTCTAGTGCCCTTTTTACGCCATCTGCTCTTTTCTTTCGTCGCAAATGTTCGCCGCTAGCTTATGCCCTTCTAGAACTTCATGACGGCGTCAGCAGACTGCTCATCTCGAACCTGTTGTCATGTACTGTAACACTACTTCGGGGTGAGTGCATCGGGCGTGTTTACAGTCTCGACTCTTCTGCAATTATCGACATGCCGGCTGGTCCTTCCGCCGAACACGAAGTCGCCGGAGTGACCTGTGCCTCTTCGCCGCAGACTACTACGCCGGACGTACTGAGCAGCTCCATCGCCGGCACGTTAACCGTTTCGCAACGTGCTCAGCTTCTACGACTGCTGAACAAGTTTCGTTATTCCTTCGACTGCCAGCATACTCCCCTCGGCCGCACGTCAGCCGTGTGTCACCCCATCAACACGGGTACCAATGCGCCATTGCGTCAAAGACCCTATCGCGTGTTCGAAGCCGAGTGCCAGGTTATCGATGACCAAGTAGCTGACATGCTCAAGCATGGCGTCATCCAGCCTTCGAACAGCCCCTGGGCATCTCCAGTCGTTCTCGTTAGGAAGAACGACGGGTCAATTCGCTTCTGTGTTGACTACTGTCATCTTAACAAAATAACTCAAAAGGACGTTTACCCGTTACCGAGAATCGACGATGCCCTTGACTGCCTCCAAGGTACGGAGTTCTTCTCTTCTATTGACTTACGGAGTGGCTACTGGCAAGTCCCTCTGGCACCTGAAGATCAGCCTAAGACGACCTTTGTCACACCTGATGGCCTTTATGAATTCTGTGTCATGCCTTTTGGTCTTTGCAACGTACCCGCAACATTTGAGCGGATTATGGACAATCTTTTGCGTGGCCTGAAATGGAAAACATGCCTGGGCTACTTGGATGACGTGACTATATTTACACCGGATTTTCCAACGCAACTCCGCCGGCTAGATGAAATGCTGCAGTGCCTAACTGACGCCAGCCTTGAGCTCAACCTGAAGAAATGCCGCTTCGGCGCAAGGCAGCTCACCATCCTCGGTCATGTTGTATCTAAAAAGGGTATTCTTCCTGACACCGCCAAGCTTCGGGCAGTTGCAGAGTTCCCTAAACCTGCGTCTCTCAAGTATCTGCGCAGCTTTCTTGGCCTCTGCTCGAATTTCCGCCGCTTTATTCGGAATTTTGCTATGATCACCGCCCCCTTCACTGAACTTCTACGTAGTGACTCAAAAAGTTACGCTTGGTCACCCGCCTGTGACGATGCCTTCCAAAAGTTGCGCCGCCTGTTAACCTCGCCGCTAATCTTGCGTCAATTCGACCCGACTGCTCCGACGGAGGTACACACCGATGCCAGCGGTGTTTGACGCGGCGCCGTGCTCGCGCAGCGCAAATCGGGATTCCAGGAGTACGTAGTCGCATACGCAAGCCGTACCCTCACCAAAGCGCAGAAGAACTATTCTGTGACAAAGAAGGAGTGTCTGGCAATCATATGGGCTCTAGGTAAATTTAGACCGTACTCATATGGTCGCCCTTTCAACGTAGTCACCGATCACCATGCGCTTTGTTGATTATCCACGTTGAAGGACCCCTCCGGTCGTTTAGCTCGCTGGGCTTTGCGGTTGCAAAAGTTCGACATGCTTGTTGTCTACAGGTCTGGCCGACGTCACACTGATGCCGACGCTCTATCACGCTCACTTATGTCCCGCGAAAGCTCTGCATGTTTATCTGCCGTGGACGAAACGGTTGCGTTCCCAGAAAACTGTGACATGGCGTCTTAACAGCGCAAGGATGACTGGATTAGCTCTCTTCTGCGAGTCCTTTCAGATCCGTAGACTTTTCCATCTTCTCGAACGTTGCGCCATCAAGCGGCTCACTTTGAGGTTCGCGACGGCCTCCTTTATCGCAGGAATTACAAGTCTGACGGCCGAAAGTGGTTACTGGTCATACCTAGCCATCTTCGTGCTGCAATATGTTCAGCTTTCCACGCTGACCCTCAGTGCGCACATGCGGGCATCTTCAAAACATACGCTCGGCTTTCCTCCCGGTTTTATTGGCGAGGCGTGTACACCTTTTCGCAAGTACATTCAGTCATGCCCGCAGTGCCAACGACGAAAAGCTCTGCCTCATCACACTTCTGGTCCGATGCAGCCAATCCCTTGCCCAGCCAGGCCTTTTGACCGCATTGGGATCGATCTGTACGAGCCTCTTCCATTCACGGCTTCCGGAAACCGTTGGATCGTTGTCGCTGTCGACTATTTGACGCAATACGCAGAAACAGCTGCTTTGCCTGCTGCAATAGCACGCGACGTATCTTCTTTTCTCCTGCGGCACTTCATTCTCCGTCACGGCGCACCGCGTGAACTTCTCAGCAACAGAGGACGTGTATTCCTCTCTGAAGTCGTC
This sequence comes from Rhipicephalus annulatus, assembly GCA_013436015.1. Classification (NCBI taxonomy): domain Eukaryota; kingdom Metazoa; phylum Arthropoda; class Arachnida; order Ixodida; family Ixodidae; genus Rhipicephalus; species Rhipicephalus annulatus. The sequence continues at coordinate 27,198 of WOVY01004385.1, forward strand.
AACGCACTCCTTGCCGAAGCCGTATTATTCACCGGACTACCACCGCCTACCATCCGCAGACGAATGGATAGACGGAAAGATTCAACCGTACCCTAGCGGATATAATATCAAAGTATGTTGCCTCAGACCACTCCGACTGCGACCTCATTTTGCCTTTTGTAACATACGCCTGCAATACTGCTCCACAGGCGACTACGGGCTTTTCACCATTTTTCCTGTTATGTGGCCGAGACCCTTCCACCACACTAGATACCATTCTGCCCTACCACCCCGATTCCTCCGAGTCTACGCCCATTTCTGAAGCTTCCCGCCGTGCCGAGGAATGCCGTAAGCTCGCCCAGTCGTTCGCAACCATCGACCAATTGAGGCAAAAATCTCGGCGTGGCGATAACCACCCGTACCATAACTTTGTTCCGGACAACCTCGTGTGGCTTTGAGTTCCCGCTGCGCCTACAGGCCTTTCTTCGAAGTTTTTTTTCAAAATACCACGGACCCTACCGCATTGTCTCAGACTTCACCAGTTAGCTACAACACCGAACTCGTTACGCCATCCACAGACCGGTGCTTTTGGGGACGTGAAACTGTTCACGTACAGCGGCTGAAAGCTTATTACGATCCGCTCGTACTCTGTTCACCGTGAGTCGCCAGGATAGCTCCTTTTCCGACGGGGGACGAAGTGTAGTGAAGAGGAATGCCCACTACTGCAGGGACAACGACACGTTGGCGCGAGGCACGAGCTAAGACTGCCTGGTTGCTGCTGCGACGCTTCCCGTACATCCGGCTAGCTCTTGCTGCTTCTGTACCGACGCTGATACCGCTTTTGACCTTGCATTTACATTAGAATATATATATATATATATATATATATATATATATATATATATATATATATCTTGTATTGGACTAGTAAAAGGCAGAGACGAAAAGTAGAGGAAGACGAAGAGTCTTGGCACGATGACAGTGTGCTGCCGCGAACGACTATCCCTTGCATCTTGTAAATAAAACCATTTCATCACAGGTCGCTGTAACAGTTGCAGTGCAAGTGCTGCGTAATCGACATCCGAAGACGGAGGTTAAACGGCAAGTTCTTCGACGAAGCCGTCCTTGCTGGACTTCTACCGAATCCATCTGGACTGGACAAGTCCCACAACGCACATCAACACCGACCCCTCTCGACATCTGCGCCGACCAGTTCGGCTCCACAACTGAGAGATGCTCGTCCCTTCGCTGGCAGACCAGATGAAGACGTCGAGGCTTGGCTCATCCATTAAAAACGGATGAGAAGGGCCAACAAATGGGATGCCACTTCTCAGCTTTTGTACGTCGTGTTCTTTCTGACGGATACTGCATTAATGTGGTACGAGAATTGGGTGGAAACTCAAACGACGTGGGGCAGATTTCTTTCCGAGTTTAAAGAGCGTTTCGGCGACCAAAGAACGAAAAAGAAAAGAGCAGAACTGATGCTAATGCAACGCACTCAAGTGCCAGGAGAAACTTGCATGACCTACATTGAGGAAGTTATAAAGCTATGTAGAATCATTGACTCCGAAATGTCTGAGAAAAATGAAGTCAGGCACATTCTAAAAGGAATCGCTGAAGCAGTTTACAGTTGTCTCATTGCGAAAGACACCTTGACATCTGTCGCCGATGTCATTCGCCATTGCCGCACTTTTGAGCAACTAAAGACGTGGTGCATCATGCCGCAGTTCGGCAGGCTAGCCAATGTGACGACTATTGCGCGAATAGACAGCAACCAGGCGCTTGATCTTGCATCATTGATACGGCAAACAGTACGGGAAGAACTCGGCCTGTACGCGCAAGTGGCACACCACCCAAGCACTTATCCCCCCTACCTGCCACCAGAGTTTAAGCGAAACGTTGCTTCATTCTCCTAGCACCGAGTGGCGGAGGGCATTGAGTATTCTGATGCTACACCTCAGTATCAGCCACGTCTCTACGATCGAAGCCCTGCATATGACGCTCGATTATGACGAGGACAGCCGCGTTCTTATACTCAGGGCTCACAGCCACAAAACGTACCGCTGCGGTATGAACAGTACCGACCCTACTACCAAGATTCAACCTACAACGAATACAATAGACTTCAGAGAATGACAGAAACTCGTTCTTCGCGTGATAACAAACTTCCTCGCTGACAGCAGCGGCCCAGGATTCGTTCTGATGAATATAGTATAAACCGTGACCCTCCCGTGTGCTACAACTGTGGTTTCACTGGGCATATCGCTCGGTATTGCCGCCAAAAACGCCGCCAATCCCGAAGAATACCCGCCATGTCTTCACCACCAAGACCCGGTGCTTAATATGACCTGCGGACAAACGACTTGTTTTCAAGGGACCATTTTTCGCGCGAGACCAGACGCAGTGATTCGCCAGCATCCGAGCAGAGTTTGATCCCACCATCCAATTGTTCTCGTCGCTCGCCGTCTATTCTGCGTCATTCTTTTTCTCCGCCGCCGGAAAACTAGCATTCGCGGCCAATGAAGGTGAGTCGCCGGCGGTCTTTTGAAGATATACCTCTGCTCATTGTTATGCTGAAAAAGAAGGCGAATGTGTTGTTTGATGGAATACCGACGATGGTGTTAGTTGACACTGAGGCGACTGTGTCTGGGATAAGCCTTGCCTTCAGAAACTGCTTAGGTTGCAAAGTTATGTTTTCATGGAACGATGCAATCACATTTCGTGGTGTAGGCGGCGAGTGGCTTAATTCTCTTGGTGTATGTGCTGTCAGTGTTTCATTGGCTGGGAAAGTACTTGTATCCGAATTTCCGGTTCTCTCTCGTTGTTCGCACGATGTCGTTCTCGGTGTAGATTTTCTGGAGCAATGCGGTGCTTCTGTAGACTGTGGTAGTGAGGAAATATCATGAAACAATTTGTTTCTACCGTAAATTACCGAAGAAGACCACCGTTGCAAAGACAGGAACACACTTAGTGTGATGATTGATGAAGTGATAGCACCATCTTGATCCATGACACCCGTTCAAGTATCTTCCACGGTGGTTGATGCTGCTTGTGTTGACCCCGTGGTGGGGCCTCTACGCAAGAACTGTTCTAAGAAGGACACACTTGTGCCCTGTTCTGTTCTGTTCATGACAAAAGGAGTAGCAACATTGTGGGCGCTGAACTGTTCTGCCACGCCGGTTGGGCTTCCTCGCGGTATGAAGATAGCTCTCTTCTATGAAGCCTCATGCAGCTCGATAGCAGCACTAGTTACGGACCTCACCACCTCTTCCTCTCCTTGTGATATTTGTTATAATGGCTATATAATGCTCGGTATGATCAGTAAGACTCTCAGTACAACGGAACGGCAAGCGCTGATGCAGGTACTTTCCCAGCATGTTGCTGCTTTCGACTTCAAACATAGAGATGCACCCCTTAAGTTACCCTCGTCCCACGCTCGCCACAGAATAGACACCGGCTCTTCACACCCCATCCGCCACAAGCCCTACCGAGTGCCATCCTTTCAGCGTAAAGCTATCGCCGAACAAGTAAAGGACATGCTGAACAAAGGCGTCGTGCAAGAGTCGTTCAACTCGTGGGCAGCCGCGGTATTTCTTGCCAGGAGAAAAGATGGTTCATTGAGATTCTACGTAGATTACAGGCGTCTTAACACCGTGATGAAGAAAGATGTATATTCCTCACCGCGCATTGATGACGTCATAGATGGCTTGCATGCCACCTACTATTTTTTAACGCTTGATTTGCAGTCTGGTAATTGGAAAATACCTATAGGACCCGGCAACAAAGAAAAGACTGCTTTCGTAACTCCGGATGGCCTATTTGAATTAAAGTCATGCCTTTTGGCCATTGTAAGGATTCTGCCACCTTTGAATGATTTATGGACACAGTATTACGTGTTCTAAAATGGGAGATATGCATGTGCTACCTTGACGATGTTGTGATCTTCGGCCGTACGTTTCAAGAGCATAACAACCGTCTCAGTCTTGTTCTAGACTGCATCTAAAGAGCTGATTGATGACTGATATGTGGGGTTTAACGTCCCGAAACCACCATATGATTATGAGAGACGCCGTAGTGTAGGGCTCCGGATATTTCAACCACCTGGGGTTCTTTAACGTGCACCCAAATCTGAGCACACAGGCCAACAACAGTTCCGCCTCCATCGTAAGTGCAACCGCCGCAGCCGGGATTTGAACCCGTGACCTGCGGGTTAGCAGCCGAGTACCTTAGCCACTAGACCACCACGGCGGGGCATCGAAAGAGCTGGGCTGGTTCTGAATTCTAAGAAATGTCGCTTTGGCGAACGTCACACTTTGGTGCTGGGGCACTGGGTCGACAAGGGGGGCGTCAGACCTGATCCTTGCAAGATAGAAGCAGTGAGCTCTTTCAAACCACCGCAGTCCGCACGAAAACTTCGCTCATTTGTCGGCCTATGCTCATGTTTTCGTCGTTTTGTTCTACGATTTTCAGAGATCGTGTACCCGCTGACAAGCATCTTTCGACAGGATGCAACCTTCAACTGGACACCAGAGTGTGACGCCGCATTCTTTTAACTTAAGTTTTTACTACCCTTATGAAAAAATGTAATGTACTTTTATAAACAGGCTAATGTCATTCGACATCACAATCATTAAACTGTGTAATATTAGTTTAATGCGCTTTCCTAATGCGTACTTAATGTGAGTCTAGTAGTAATTGGCCACCGTTAGTCTATAGAGTCCTGACATCTGAGTTTCTGATGGCTGTTGTCTAGTGAAGTGCCATCGAGCATAAGCATTAGGTTGACATCAAACGTCTCATTGTAGACTAAGGCCCTATGCCTTCAACAGAAGGTTTGCTGAAAAGCAGATCAATAAACCGCTTCATTATTATTATGAAAGTGTGCACACATTACAGCAATGTAAAGGAAATACCATCAAACCATTTCCACCGACAAACTGATCATTGTTTTTTACATGTCAGAATATTTCGAGGCCAATAAATAATGCTGCAAGTATATAATGCCTGCATTTGAAAACACGCATAACATTGTCAAGCAATTCAGTTCCAATACAACAATAAATGGAGCTAATTCGTCCTTGTTTACAATTCTTGCAAAAGTGCTGTTTTATAATTACAAACAAACAAAGAAACACTAAATGAGACATTTCCAGGAAGAACTGCATTTGTATTTAATTTTCGACTTTGCACAGATGATAGGGTCTCTTGCAGCACCGTCGTGGTGGCACCACTGCTGTAATTAAAACCTGCAAGAGAGAACATAAAGACTTAGAAGGCACTGAAGCATACATTTTAGCGCAGCACATGAATAGACATTAAAATTGATGAGTGAAGCCTTTTCTAAATAGCGATATATATTTATCAGTTATAATAAATGATCCATCTGTATTCAATGTCGAACCACATAGCCTTGACTTCACGCTGCGTTGAAAAAAAGTACCCACTATATATCAGTTCAGAGGGCTGCCGATTCATCAGTAATTAAAGAAAAGCCAGCTATCACGAACACATGAATGAGCTGAGTCAGCTTCTCTAAGGCAATATTGCAGAATGACCTCCTTTCACAATTCCAGTGGCACCCAATGTATGACTACGGCATGCAACAGTGTGTCTATTCCACTTCTTTGTTTCACACAAAACTTCCACATCAAAATCCCTCTTCTTTAACTGAGAACTGTTGAGGGCTCATGCTCAGAGGTGCAAAGTCATAGGCATGTGCAGGATTTCCCTACACTTGGGTGGCGGGGAGGTTCACCACGGCACTCCCCCTTACTTAGTCAAGTAAGCCTCCAATTTCGTAGCCCCCGTCTTAGGTGACAAGTTGGGGGAGAGGGGGGCTGCCCCCCATTCCTATGCGCACGCCTATGTGCAAGGTGAAATTGAGCAACAAACAGGCATAAGAAATGTGGAGCTACGTCTAGGTGATTCACCTATATAACTCAAGTGAAAACAATTCAAAATTTGTGCTTTTTGTAACCTACAGTAGATTACACAGATATGCATGTTGTAACATGTTACAGGTCCTTTCTACACATCTTTCTACAAACAAAAAATTGGAGGAAGCAAGCAAAACATTTTTGTACCCTTGATTACTTTTGCATATTAATCAATAGCTAAAATTACATTATTTAGTTACCTTGAAGAGGTGACAATTGTTTTATAAAAAGGAAATATTTTTACTTAGCTCCATGCTTTAGAGTGCACAGTTGCCCATGTTCACTAGCCAGTAGTGGAAATTATGAAGTTGACGCATCAGGAAAGATTGCCAGCTGCAGTTTCCAGCACGGCAAACACAGACGTTGAAAAAGAGCAAAGGGGCAGGCAAGTCTCTACAGAAGAGTGGCCTCCACTTACGCGTGCACAACGCTTAGAAGAGCCGCTGCGGAAGCCGTCTTCTTTAGAGCAAGCTGCTGCAATGGAGGACTTGCAGAACACAGGTCAGCAAGTGATAGCTGTTTTGCGACCCTGAATTAACGCCATTCGCTTGTTGTTAAGCAACATGCACACACCGTCATTAAGAAGTGAATTGCAATTACTGGACGCTTTGTGTCCAGTACTCGCAGCACTTGAGTAAATAATGGCTCACCAGCCACTGTCTTTCAGAGAAGAGGTCCAAAAAGCAGCAATTATTCAATAGAATGCCCGGAGACTGAGGTCACGCATCGCCGATTTCCGTCGGTTCGTGTACACCAATAAGCTCCCCATCATTGTCATCTGCGAGCCAAATTTACAGAAAGAAATCAGACTTTCTGGTTATGAGTCATTCATGTCGTCTACAACTGTGGACAATAGCAAAGTTCTGATGTTTATTCGCCACGGCCTCACCTACATCCATCATCCGGTGTCACCCCATGACGACAATCAAGATATAAGTATAACAGTGAAAAGGAAACTTACCATCACGGTTGTGGGTGCCTACCTCTCTCCGTCAAGCTGTTTCGACCATACAAGACTACAAGGTATCCTGTCAGCAACTTCTCACTCATGCATTATAGTTGGTGACTTCAACGCCCATCATACAATCTGGGGAAGTTCGAAGACCAATGTTAAAGGGAGAACGTTGGTGTCCTTCGCCTCCGACAACCAACTTTTCTTGCTAAATGATGGCAGTCCAACGTTCCTACGTGGTTCAAAGTATAGCAGCTGCCTTGACCTGGCCTTTGTCTCACGAGGCCTCGTCAGGCATGCTGAGTGGTTTCCAGACATAGAAACGCATGGAAGTGACCACATTCCCACTTACGTCGAAATTGAAGGATTGTCCCATGCTAAGGTACGCGATAGTGTTCAGAGAGTGCACTGGTTGAAATTCCAGTCTCGCATAGAAGAGCAATGTGAAGCAAACATATCTCTCGACATAAAGGAGATAATTAAAAGCACAATACACGATACTACGTGTACCCTCACCAGCTCTCCCAAAGTAACGGAATTCGACATCGAGCTAGAACGACTTCGAGCAATCCGACGGCGTGCTGAACGAAGATACCGAAGCACGGAGGCAATAGAAGACTCACGGATTGCTCGACGTATACAAAAGAAGATTCAGCGCCTGATACCTAAACTCGAGTCACAACGTCAAACTCTTTTTTGTGAGTCACTTGACCCTCGAAAACCTTTATCCCAATTGTGGAAGACGGTACGAGGTCTCCGCACAAAACCCACTCAGTGGTCGCCATTCAGGGCTCTCGCACTTTCTGAACAGACACGCGGCATTGACGTGGCAGAAGACTTCTGTGCCAGAGTATCTGGGCCACTCGCAGTGCCCAATAGCCTATTGCCCTCGACTACCTGTGCACAACCACTGGATTCCCGCATGGATATGCCTTTTTCAATTGGGGAGCTCAGAGCAGCACTAGCGTTGTGCTGACGCAGGTCGGCACCAGGGCCCAATAGAATTTCTTATAGGGCCTTGTGTCTTCTGGGTGAACGCGCGAGAATCCTTCTTTTGGAGTTGTACGACAAATCCTGGCAAGATGGAACGCTCCCGACTAGCTGGAAAACAAGTCGCCTAGTTCCACTTCTGAAACCAGGAAAGTCACCTTTGGAGCTCTCATCTTATCGTCGGATCACATTGGCTAGTTGTGTAGGCAAAGTTATGGAGAGGATGATCCTGGGACGCCTGGAGTGGTTCTTGGAGTGTAACAACATCTACCCAGACGCCATGGCAGGTTTTCGGCGTGGTCGAGCATCGATTGACAACGTAGTCGACCTGGTCACTTACGTCCAACACGAGAAAGGCCGTAAGCGTCTCTGCGCATCTTTGTTCCTAGACGTTAGAGGGGCGTATGACAACGTTACGCATGAAGCTGTTCTCACCACTCTCGAAAATATAGGAGTAGGTGGTCGGATGTATCGCTGGATACGTAGTTATTTGTCAATGCGATCCTTCTTTGTCAGCACTGAAGACGGTCCACCCTCTCCACATTACAGCCACTGTGGCGTCCCCCAGGGTGGCGTACTCAGCCCTGTGCTGTTCAATCTTACGTTAATTGCTCTCACTAAGCATCTACCAAGCACGGTCAGGCTATCAATGTACGCAGATGATATCTGCGTTTGGGCATCGGCTGTAAAATGCCGGCAGTTACGAGGGAGAATTCAAAAAGCTGCCACTGAAACATTACGCTACCTACGAAATCGAGGCTTGGAATTTTCTTCCAAGAAATGCGCCCTCGTAGCTTTTACGCGAAAGCCTATGGATAAGTACACTATAAGCATCAATGGTCAAACTGTACCATACGTGCGATCGTACAAGGTTTTGGGCATCATAATTGACAGGAATCTATTATGGAGCGATCACGTTTCGTACATGAAGAAACGGTTATTGGACATCTGTAATATTCTGAAGTTCTTTGCAGGGAAGACTTCGGGAATGTCTCCCAGTGCAATGCTACAGCTGTACAGAGTACTTTTTCTCGGTTTTCTGCGGTACAGTTTACCGGCATTGACTAATGCAAGCAAAACTGGCCTTCGAACGCTAGAGTGTTCAGTCCCAGGCACTCCGGATATGCCTCGGCTTGTCTCGTAGTGCGTCGACAATGGCTAATATAGCTATCGCCGGTGACCCCCTCATCACGACACATATCGACTTTGAGGCACTCAGGACACATATAAGGCATATTGCTCGGACACCCTGCCACCACCTAGCCTCTTTACCAGCAGACTGACCACGTTCGTCATTTTGCCAAACGGTCACCACATATCGCGATTCTTTGCCAACAAGATTCACACCCGCCGCCAGGCCTCCGACTCCTCTCTGGTGCCTGACTCAGGCTAACATCAGGCTAACTATACCTGGCATTTAGAAAAAACAGATATGTCGTCACCTGCTCTTAGACAGCTTGCTGTGCTCTTGTTGTACGAGACCTATCAAGGCTGTATACACGTGTACACCAACGGCTCTGTTTTACAGAAGAGTTCAACGGCATCATTTGTTATACCGATAGAAGACACGACAAGAAAATTCAAGACCTCCCACCTTACGACATCAATGGGAGCAGAGCTCACAGCTCTTCGTGCCGCATTGCAATACATCAACGACCAACAGCCACAAAAACGGACAATTTTCAGTTATTTAAAGGCGGCACTACAATCCCTTCTATCACCTCTACGCCACAGCCCGTACGAACAGCCGTTATTTGAGATTGCAGAAAAGACTCACCAACTCATTGAGGAAGGACATCAAATAGCCTTTCAATGGCTCCCAAGTCATTGTGGAATAATTGGCAATGAACGGGCCGATCGAGCTGCCCGTTCTGCCCATACTGAAAGTGATGAAATATCAATTCCGCTTTCCAGAACTGACGCTGCACGGAAACTCAGCATGCTTGCTCGTAAGCGCACCTCGTCACAAGGGAACGAGTCACATTTCATCCATGCATGGTTAGGTACTTTGGGCCCAACTCTTAGTCTTCGAATTCCTCCGGAATTACGCCGACGAGACGCTACAATGTTGTGCATATTATGGTTGGGCGTCGCATTTACCAATGCGCACGCGTTCCGCATAGGAATAGCTGACACTGCTACATGCGACCATTGTGGCAGTGATGAAACAACTTGGCACATTCTGCTCGCACAATACTGCTCACAATACTGCTCGCAGAAACAGTCATTCTGCGACGCACTAGATCAACTGGACAACCAGCCTCTTTCGGAAGAAAGAATCCTGCGCTGCGGACAGGACTTTATGTCGCAGAAGAAGGCTGTGAAGGTGCTCCTGCGCTTCTTGCGTTCAACCGGCCTGTCCAAACGACTGTGATCGGAACTCTCTGATTGTGTGCGCATGTGGTTTTTTTTCTAATTTATTTTTTATTTCTCTATTTCTATCCTCTTTCCGACCCTTTTCCCCACCCCCGTACAGGGTAGCAAACCAGTTCGTCTAGGTTAACCTCCCCGTCTCTTCCTTTTATTAGATGCGGAAGCATCTTATACTCGCGCCTTGTAGTGCGCCGTCCGCGCCGTCCGCACCGCTTCTCGAACACTCGACAGCTGACGCGCGCGCATGCGCCGTCGCGCCGTCGCCCACCATCTGTGCCGCGCGCGCTTCTCCTTCGAGAACATTCGACAGCTGACAGCGCATGCGCCGTCGCGCCGTCGCCATCTGTGCCGCGCGCGCGCTTCTCCTTCGAGAACATTCGACAGCTGACAGCGCATGCGCCGTCGCGCTGTATATATACTCAAGGTCGGCGCTCGCTCGCTCAGTTGCCGCTCGTCGGTTGGTTTGTACGGCGCGTCGACGTCCAAGGTCGCGGTGAAATGAATTCCAACGAATCCACAAACACAATGATGGAAGTCCCTTCGACCAGCGTCGCCCTTTCGCATACGTGTGTACGTGTTCACTCATTTAACACCCCCTCCTACAACCACGTTAACCAATTTAGCCATCGACCCAAGTAAGTCGCAATTTAACACCCCATTTCACAACCACGTTAACCAATGTAGCCATCGACCCGAGTAAGTCGCACTTTAACACCCCGTTAACCAATTATATGCTCCGCATCCTCCTCAGTGTTCCCCCGAGGGAAGCTGCGGGCAATTTTTTTTATTTCTCTCTCTCTCTATGAAATTGGTCTATAACAAGCACAAGAATCCACACTGGGGTGTGTTGGCACTTGCTGAACGTCTTGATAGGACAAGGATAGGAACTCTTTCTAAAGAAAAATTTCAACACCAGGAAAAACATGCACAATCAAAAGGGCTGCAACACGAACTAGCACTACTTTGTGTCGTCTCCCTTTCTCTGTTGATATTTTGCCGTACCTTAGAAAAGTTTCTAGGCAATAAATTACCAACCCGACCAAACACTTATGTTAATCAAGTATTTAAGGAAAGAACACATCACAGTATTGAACTCATGACTATTTTAGACCATGCAGATGCCAAAAATATCGCCTGAATCCACACGTCGCAGAGACAATACAATTTAGAGTGTATGTACGAGCTCAGTGAGGAAATAAAATGTACACTCAGGAGGGAACAGCATCATGAGCTAAGACGCCGACACAAAAAGAATAATGGATGAAGCAGTCCATGTACTTGCTTGCACTCCTGTTTCCTTCCAAGTACGTACCAACATGCCCAGTATGGTCAACATATATGTGCAGTACTCAAGGATTGAAACAGGACATTCGTAGCGCGTGGCCGCCGATGCATGTGCCGCCGCTCATGGGTGCTCGCGGAACCAGGATCTTTCACTGTTGTATAGAGTGAGGGCAAAAAACAGCTACGGAGCAGGCTTACTCCTTCCGGTCGCTAAAAAGTTGGCCTTTAGTTCACAAAGTGCACACTGCCAGCGTGGCGCTGCAAGGCTCGCGCCTCTTTACATGCATGCAGCCCGAATCGATGGGGACGGTGCGAACCATTTATATTGTGACGCAAGCAGACGACGCTATTGGTCGGCGCCCTTTGACGATGGGGCAAGTAGGCTGCGCAAGTAAGAAATTGCATACCACTAAGATGTCGTGCCTGAAATGCGCTCGTTGACATGATAAATAGCTGCACAAAAGCATAACAGGTTTTTCAAGCTTTTTGTCACGATGAAAAAGAAAAGCACCAGCCACGAGCCTGTTTCCGTGCAGCAATAAAACAATAACTTAGTACTTTGTTGTCTCGTCCCGAGCAGTGAATAGTGCAGCTATTTTGCGTGGCAAGCATTTGTAGAGCGGTCGGCCACAGAAGAACGAGCGAGCTTCTCGCATTTTTATTCAACAATAAGCCACAGTTTGCTCTAACCACACTAATAACTGATAATATTTTCATGTTGCATGAACGAAAGCATGCCACACATTTTCTTTCTTGTCGAGACAAAAACCACGACGTAAACTTTTCATGCTTTCGTGCAGATGTTTATCTTGTATACAAACGCACACAAGGCGCAATCTACAAACTGAATCCTGCGTCTTACTTGCACAGCATGTGTACTGCATTGCCTAAGCACGCAGAACGAGAGGGTCATCTGCTGGCGTGGCAATAAAAGTGGTGCGCAGTGGCGAGTCAGTTTGGTCGACATGCGAATGTGCGGGAGCCTTGCAGCGCTGCCCTAGCAGTGTACACGTGGTGAACTACAAGCCGACAATTTGGCAATCGAAAGAAGTAGCCCTCCTCCATAGGTGTTCCCCCTATCGCCCTATACTACAACGCAACACATTGGTTCTACGCGCACCCACGAGCGGCAGCACATGTACCGTCGGCCACACGCTCCGAGTGTCCTGTTTCGATCTGCGAGTACAGTTCTTCCAAAAAAGCATGAATTCAATCAACAATTTAACTTTGCAGTCCAATAAGGCTATTCAAAGTACTATCACACAGATTACACTTCTCTGTATGATAGGCCTAAGTGTCTTGTGAGCTGTGTCACATAAACACAGTGATGGTATTTTTATAGATTGTAGTGGGAATATGTTCCAAACAATGTGATGAAACATGAGTGTGTGCTGCTTCTCATGAAAAGCTGTCCCTGACTCAGATGATCAAACTCTCGGGCATAACAATTATCTGAGAAGGCTTTGTTAGAAAGGAATATGTACTTGCATGTTGCACGATGTTACTTAAAACAAGATTGCACTATAACCTATAAAAATGCCACAAATCTGCTCATAAACATGAAAACTTGAAAAGCGAGCTGAAACAACAACCCCTGTAACTTCCTTAAACAAGAATTCGCTGAATTCTTGTGGCAGAATGTGCACATAGCAAAATTTTGCTTATTTAAATTCATTAAATTTTTAGACTTCAATGTTGTTTGCTGTTCCTTTAAAAAGCACAAAAAATGAATGACACTTCTACTTGTAAAAAAAAGAACTTAGTTAAAGAAATATTTTATTTCCACTAAAAATAAATTTAAGGTAAAATCAAGCACTATGACGATAAGCGAAGCATGATTATAAGTAAGATTTCACTGCACATAGTTTCTTTGCAGTCCAAACAAAATAGATGTTGATGAAGGAAACTTGAAAAGACCAACAAATCCTATAAGAGGAAATGTCGCTGCAGCCAACTTTCCAACTTATGTGATATTTAGCACGATGTAACACAAAGACCATGAGAGAGGATGCAGCACATGCCCTAACTTTATAGAAAATAGTTCATTGCAACCGAAGCACTAAAAAATACAGGGTGAGCATCGCATCGTAAATGTTTTGTGCTTCCGTTGCAATAACTCATTTTGTTTAAAGATCACCGGTCTCATCCTTGTGTTATATTTAGCTAAATATTACCTAATGTTTAACAAACAATACTGAACGTTTTCCCTTGTGCAACCCTTTAACAAGAACTCTTGCCTTGCTTAAGACAGCAGTGACAAGGAACAGCTGTTCCCATTATCAAGACGCCTCGAAGTGTCACAACGTTGGCTCCGGCAACATTCCATGTTCAAGGATAACAAACCAAATGATGCATGTTTCATGTTCAAGGAATACTGCACTGAAGTGCAGGACATAGGCTTCCCACACCTAGGATTAAAGAGAGTGTATGCTGTACCTCAATAGGTGCAATGTGTCCGAACTATCACTTTGTGGTAACAAAAAGAAATGCCTACCACTTAATAAGGCTCGTTAGGGCTTGTGGGAAGACCGCTCCAATCGTGCACTGCAACCCGTCCTCTGTGTCGGGACCATGAACAGCTGCCATCGCTTATACATACATAAAAAATACCACAAAATATTACTTTCACGCACAACAAACGTTATATTACACACAGATAGCGAGTACCAAACATGTCTTAGCAAAGTGTATACTGATATATTAAAGGGTAAATCCTTGAATAATAAAATCATGGCACAATCAAAACAAGCAATATTGCACTAGCCCCTTCTTGCTGACAATTGACAGAGTGCCACTGAATGTTTCGCATTCACAAAACTACGTAATAACACTACGCAGAGCATGCACATGTGTATGGGTGATTTAAATGATGGAAACAATATTTGCAAAGAGTTCATGGTTTATGCGCACATGGTGTGTGTAAGAGCGAGCCATACACATTGCATTATACCATAATTGTAAGCTATTCAGGAAACAAGCTGTGTTGGTACTCTGAAGCAAATTCCCATGTAGTTTGACTTTTATTCACACAAGCTATCTGTAGGATTTCTTCACACAAGCTATCTGTAGGATTTCTGCTATTACTCAAGCCCTTCACAAAATTATTAATTTTCTGAAACTTTCTGTCAACATCTGGAAACATATTAATAAGATCTTTTTGCTTATAATTTACTGCCTCACAAAACAAAATAAATACTAAATCCCTGAATGCTACACATAGTTTATACATCCTCGTCACACAAGCCAGTAGGTGATATCCGTACAGCACTGATGTAAAACAGAAAGCACGAAACTACAACTTGAAGCATCACACAATCAAGCAACAATTATACTACATGAGCACAGTGTAAGTTATTTGTGATGGAGCACTTGGTATGCTTCAAGGAGAAAACAAAGATTTATATAGCTCACGAAAGTTCACACAAATATTGCAACAAAGTGTGTCATGTATTAGCTTAATTAATTAAATTGAGTTCATATATTCTTCTACTAACACTCGATATCAACATATCTTTAATGCAGCGGTAGGAGTGTACTCTTAGTGTCAGCACGTAGTATAGATTACTGAAATACGTATACTTGAAGTTAGCTCTCTTAAAATACTTATGAGGCAGCTAGGGTGAAATTCTAACCACACAGAAATTACATGAATTTCGGGCACAAGGATTCGGAGCGCAGCCACGAAAAGATCCTTCGTGTGTGCTTGACAAGGCTGTCCGTTTTTTTATCTACGTGCCCAGTCGTGTGATTGTTTTCCGCGTAAAAACGCACAAACTATTGATTGATATGTGGGGTTTAACGTCCCAAAACCACCATATGATTATGAGAGACACCGTAGTGGAGGGCTCCGGAAATTTCGACCTCCTGGGGTTCATTAACGTGCACCCAAATCTGAGTACACGGGCCTACAACATTTCCGCCTCCATCGAAAATGCAGCCGCCGCAGCCGGGATTTGAACCCGCGACCTGCGGGTCAGCAGCCGAGTACCTTAGCCACTAGACCATCGCGGTGGGGCACGCACAAACTATTGAATGGGGTGAAATTGAACTGCCCTCGCGACACCAGTATGTTTAATAGCAGACACTTTTACAGAGCGACAAAGGATCAAAGGATAATCTCGTGCAGTAAGCAGCCAAAGAATAACAGCACGACAATGGGCATGCATCACCGAAGGATAGATCGCGTAGCGCAACGCGAATCTTTAAAACGTGCAATCGACGCACACAGTGACTGTTTGTTACTGTGATATAAAATAAGCCACCTCAAAACATACCTGCCTATCAGGTCTCTGGTTCGTCATCCTCGCTGCGCCAACAAGCCTCCCAGGCCATCGCTTCCTGCATGCCATTTGTCACGCAATGAAGTAACCCAGTTACGTAGTTCAGCGACTTTCTTCAACTTACTGAAGTTTTGGCTGTGCACTCTTCAGTCGCCCGACAAAAAGCTCACGCTCTCGCATAACATCAGTCACTGCTTGTCACACCAGGAGTCATAGATTGTTTTCGGAAGTACACTCGACATTGAATCACGCGAGAAACACGAGTAATCGATCAATGGAGGAAGAAACCCCTTTTCAGAGCGAACACAAAGGCACGCGTCCAATGTGGCTGTTGGGAGCGGCAACGTACGGCGTGTCATCGTCCGCCACTCGATCAAAGCAGCAGAACTTCCCGACACGCGGAAACTATGCCGTAGACTAATTCCAAATGAGGATAAGTATACAACGCACGCAATATCTATCAACACGGCAATTATGTAACCGCGGACTTGCTGCACGTGTCCTTGCGTGAAGCTGGCGGTGAGCCCACAGCACAACGAGGCCTGTTGCAACTGCTTATTTACCGGCTTAACCAAAATAAGTGTGCAGGTGGCAGCACTAACAAGTCACTACACAAATATTTTACTATAACAATCAAGGTTTTTTATAACTTTTTCAAGTCAAATGAAGCTTTCTTAATTATTAGTCTGCAATATATGTAGTTATCTAGCTGTGTGTATTTTGTTTTGCATAACAAAAAAGGTTTCACAACTCATGTCAAAAGCGATGGTCATTTCCGAGTCTCTGCAACACAATGCCACTAAGTACAGATCTCAAGGGCAATGCTTTTGCAGCAGCGGCTTTGTTCGTGGGCAGAAAAGAATGAATGACATGCATTCCTGCTCTGCGAACAAAGGTATCTGACCGGGTGTCCGTTCCTTTACGTCTCTACGGAGTGGTGTAGCCAGGGGCTGGCACACCGAGTCTGTTACCCCTTTCTGCCCTCCCCCCTCCCCGTGGCTTTCGGGCGTTTTTTTTTCGGCGTGGCATACATAGAGCAAAATGACTATTTGCCTGCTCCACCTTCCTCTCCCCGAGATCAACGAGGGATTTCTTTTTTTACCCTTCCTTGTTTTTTTTTAACCTACGCCGCTGTCTCTACGTGACAGCTAGCGTTGTGACAGCTAAACAGTGGCGGGGTGAGAGGCATAAATGCTCATTAAAACTTCTCTCTCCGTATCCATCACGCCTTCGCTCTCTACCACCTACCAGTGGCGGTGAGGAGGGAGAGGGGCAGTGTGCAGCTGCCACTCCCAGCCGTATTTTTGTTGTAAAAGTGTGACTGGTATTTAAATAGCCTTTGAAATGCCCACTACAACGAAACGATGAGTTTATCTCCTGTGCTGCCATCGGTGCCAACTGAGTTCCGCCGCAATGGTCTAGTGGCTAAGGCATTCGGCTGCTAGCCCGCAGGTCGCGGGATCGAATCCCGGCTGCGGCAGCTGCATTTCCGATGGAGGCGAAAATGTTGTAGGCCCGTGTGCTCACATTTAGTTAAAGAACCCTAGGTGGTCGAAATTTCCGGAGCCCTCCACTACAGCATCTCTCATAATCATAACGTCGTTTTGGGACGTTATACCCCACAAATAAATCAAGCATCGGTGTCCACTGATCGGCTAATGTAACCATCTCCCTCCATGCGATTGGCAAATGGGCACGTCTATGCAACTGTTTAGGGCACCGCTTCAGCGTAAGCGATCGACGCTATGCTTGTTAGTTTTAAATAGATATTCAAAATTTATGCGCGCAAGGTGGTGGAAAGCACCCCTGAATGCCCCAGTAATGTTTGCCTCCACATCGCGCTTCTGGCACGAATATCTCATCAATAATAATAATAATAATAATAATAATAATAATAATAATAATAATAATAATAATAATAATAATAATAATAATAATAATAATAATAATAATAATAATAATAATAATAATAATAATAATATAAAATAATAATAATAGTTCTTGTTTTTTAGAAGCGCCTGCACAACCTTATATTTCTTTCTGGGTACGCTACATGAATAAGTAAATAATAAATCATTGAATAATAATAAAATTGCAAGCTTAAGATGCCTAATTAAATGTTAAATTTGACCATTTTCAGCGTCTCGCATCCTGAAATGTAGGGAACGATAAATGCATGCAAAAAATAATCATCACGAGATGACGTGTCATTATAGTGTCACAAGATAAAGGCCATTACATCGCACACAATCCCATCATAGCTTGTCCAAAGGCTGGCTGGCTGATCGGCTATGCAAAACGGTGTCTTTTACCGTAGAGGCAATGCATAACCACATTAGCTGCAGAAAGTTTTTGAAGTGCGGCAGGATGAACACATCGACTGATTTGAAAAAAGAAAGAAATAGCTATCGCCTTGGAGTTGTTTTACGTGAATTCATGAGACCCTGGATTATATTAATATTATTATATTATTATTATTATTATTATTATTATTATTATTATTATTATTATTATTATTGCTCTTACGGTCTAGCTGATTCACATGTGTACGAAGACATTCTCTTCATGTTAATATTATATTTACTGAAACTTGATCGAAAAATGTATGGGAATACAAACTGTTTAGTGCTTTATATTTTCGAAAGACAACATGTGCGTGAATGTCGAGATCAGCAAGTAATTGAATAAGACTTAGGTGCACGTTAAGAAATCAGAGCTCGTCGAAATTTCTGAAGCACTTTACTACGGCGTTCTTCATAATCATAGAGTGGTTTTGGGACATAGAATTCCCGCGACCATTACATTTAGTAGTAAGAAGTTGAGTTTTTGTTGGCAATAAAATATTAACGCAAAATTTTTCATTCTCATGTGTTTTGACATTAGAACACGCACTGGAAAATCTGGGTACTTTGATCATCCGAAATCCTGGTGCATGTTGTCATCTGAGTCTCCATTGCACACCTGATGCTAAGAGACAGGATTTGCATGTCTAATGTCAATGTAATGACTCATTAGGTGTGCATTACCTGCGCATTAGACTCTCGAAATTCATTTTCATAAGGGTAACGTCAGCTCCACTGTTCCGTCACTTCAATCCATCTTCCCCGATTGAGGTCCACTCTGACGCGAGTGGTATCGGGAAGGAGCGGTGCTTGTACAACGTCACTTGGCGCAGAGCTTGTCGTGGCATACATATACCAGACATTGCCTGAGCAAATCCGAACGCAATTACACAGTTACGGAACAGGAATGTCTGGCAGCTGTTTCTGCGGTACAGAAGTTTCGTTGTTATCTTCACGGGAGGCCATTTAAGATAATTACTGATCATCATTCGTTATGCTGGCTGGTCGGTTTGCGTGACCCTTCTCGCCGCCTCGCACGTTGGGCGCTGCTACTTCAGGTATACGACTGTACGGTGTCGTACGAGAGTGGCCATCGTCACGCTGACGCAGACTGCCTCTCCCGGATTCCTCTTGCGACTACCGACTGCGATGCTGAGAATTTTGATGACTGCCTTGCTGCTGTTACAAGCGCGTTCCCCAACGCGGCTGATTTCCAGAGAGAACAACGCAACGATCTCAACCTGGTTCTTCCTTTTGCCGCCACACTTGCCTCCCAACACAGCGGTCGCTTTACGGTTCGAGGCAAGTTGCTCTACAAAACTAACTATACTTCACACCTGGAGCACGTTTTCTTCTAGTTGTCCCTGAGAGCATTCGCTCCGAAGTTCTATGTGCAATGCATGACGATGCGACATCCGGTCATTTCGGCTTCATACGAACGCTGAACCGCACGCAGGAACGCTTTACTAGCCCAAGATCTACAAAACAACGAAATATTACGTCGCTAACTGCGAGACGTTCCAACGTCATAAGCGCCCGGCCACCACTACACCAGGTCCCCTTCAGCCATTAACACCACCCAGCAGGTTTTTTGAACAAGTGGGAGTTGATATTGATACGTGTATGGAACTGTCACACCGAGACAGCTGAATTGGCACCCAAATGAAGAAGACGACAATGTGGTTGTAGTGGGTTGGACTCTGAAGCTTCTCCCGTTGGCCTGCTTGACTGGGCGCTCTGGAAGCCGTTAGCAAGACCAGCTCTCGGTGAATAAATCTTTCCCGCAACATCTTTTGGTGGAAGGTGCTGGGTCTTCACACAACCCGGCTCTGGAACTCCGCAGTGGACGCCAGCTTTGTCCAGCCGCGATGCCTGAAACGGGCACTCAGGCCTCGCCATCCGCGCTGGCTCCATCACCTGTGATTCCCCCCCATCTTCTCGACCCTGGCACGTTTTCCGGGACGGACAGCACGGACGTCGAAGAATGGCTCGCATTATTCGAGCGCGTCAGCAAGCACTACAGGTGGGACGAAACGCTTATGCTGGCAAATATTCTATTCTACCTACGTGGTACGGCACGATCCTGGTATGAGACGCATGAAGAAGAATTAACCAGCTGGGACACATGCAAGCAAAAGCTTCGCGATTTGTTCGGTCGGTCAGTTGCTCGTCAGATGGCAGCCAGGCAGGAACTCGCGTCGCGTGTTCAATCGTCGACGGAGTCGTACGTCACGTACATCCAAGACGTACTGGCACTGTGCCGGAAGACGGACAAAAACATGTCCGAGGCGGACAAGATCAGCAACGTGTTGAAAGGCATTGTTGATGATGCTTTCAACATACTAATGTGCAAGAACTGCACCACTGTCGACTCCATCATATCTGAATGCCGGAGATTTGAGCAAGCTAAAAGCAGGCGAATCACCCACCAAATCGCGAGACTACCAAACACTGCTGCGACTTCGTCTTGCGAGGATTCTGCAGCGCCCCGTTCACTTGCCCCTCCTGCCAATCTCGCAAGGATTGTTCGCCAGGAGCTGGAAGCCATGGCACCCGCTTCCTATGAGCCCCCTGCGCAAGACAACTGGGCAACAGTCTCGCTTATTCAAGCCGTCGTACGTCAGGAGTTTGCTAACTTGGGCGTCCAGGTTCCCCAGCCCGCCAGACTTATGCCGCAGCCCATGAGCACTCCCGTCCACAACGCTGACCACCACTCTCCTCCACTTGTCGCTGCGGCAGCTTCGACTCCTCGGTTTCCACCACGCTACCGAAATCCATCTGAGTGGCGCACGCATGATGATCGACCAATCTGCTTTTCTTGCTCTCGAGTCGGGCACATCTCCCGCCATTGCCGCAACAGGTCGTATTTCCGGCCAAGCTTTCGTAATGTAGATCGCCGTCAGGACCGCGGACACTATTCGCAACCCGGTTTTCCGGATGACCATATTCTGGACCCTTCAGCTCGCCGTTCATTTCCACGCTCCGAACCGTCCTACGCTGACGTCGTCGCCCAAAGAAACTGGTCCAGCCGCTCACCGTCAACTCAGGGTCGGCCGTCACGCTCCCCTCAACGCCGCCGCTCTCCGTCACCGGCTTATTCTGCCCATTCCCCGGGAAACTGACCAGTGCAGCTTCTGGAGGTGGCGCTGCGTTGACGACTCGGAACGAAAACCCTCAACCGGCTACAAATTCAAGACGCAATTTACTTCGGGTGTTCGTTGATGGCCACGCCGTTACTTCTCTAATTGACACTGGTGCCCAAGTATCTGTTATGAGTTCTACACTTCGATCTCGCCTGAAAAAGGTTCTCACACCAGCCATGTTCTCTACTGTTCGAGTTGCCAACGGAAGTCGAACATCGGTGCTTGGTATGTGCACTGCCCGCGTTACTGTTGCTGGCCACCACACTTCCGTTCTCTTCGCAGTCCTCGATGCTTGCCTACACGACGTCATCCTTGGAATTGACTTCTTAACCGCCCACTCCGCCCTCATCGATTGTTCTACCGGTACCTTACGGCTCGAATTGCCTTTGTGCTCCGATTTCACTCCTCCAAGTCGCACTCGGCTACGATCCGTGGAGTCTCTACGGCTACCGCCCCAGGCTGCTATGTACATTCCTCTGTCGCCCTTCCCGTCTGTTCCTGATGGAGACTATCTGGTAGCTCCCCTCATTGATTTGACTCTTACGCACCACATCGCACTACCACATACCATAGTGGTTGTTGCTAACAACACGGTGCTACTTCCAGTCCTGAACTTCTCTACGTCGACCCAAGTGCTTCCCCAAGGCATCACTTTAGCCGATCTTTCCACCCTTGATGAATGTTCGATTTGTTCTTTCACACCTGACACTAAGACCCTGACAAAACCTGTCATCACGTCGCAAAATAAGGCGTTTCTCGACAAAATGATATCCAGTGACCTCTTACCTTCCCAAGTTGCGGCGCTCCGGGGTGTTCTATTTTCTTACCTGGATATCTTTGACGTTGACGACCGTCCCCAGGGCCGCACAACTGCCGTAACCCACCGCATCGACACCGGCGACGCCAGTCCACTTCACAAACGCCCTTATCGCGTGTCACGTGCTGAGCGCAAAGTAATACAGACGGAGGTCGAGAAAATGCTCAGTAAAGACGTCATTGAGCCGTCATCGAGTCCTTAGGCCTCCCCTGTGGTCTTAGTTAAAAAGAAGGACAACACCTGGCGTTTTTGCGTCGACTATCGCCACCTGAATCGGATCACCAAGAAGGACGTTTATCCTTTACCTCGAATCGATGATGCGCTCGACTGCCTCTACGGCGCCAACTATTTCTCGTCCCTTGACCTTCGATCCGGATACTGGCAAATTTCGGTCGACGACCACGACCGCGAGAAGACGGCATTCATCACACCCGACGGCCTTTACCAATTCAAGGTCATGCCTTTTGGTTTGTGCAATGCTCTGGCTACTTTTGAACGTATGATGGACTCTCTTCTTCGCGGTTTCAAATGGTCGACCTGCCTCTGCTATCTGGATGATGTAATAGTTTTCTCACCCTCCTTCGAAAGCCACCTGTCTCGTCTCTCGGCAATTCTTGACGTTTTTCGTTGCGCTGGTCTCCAACTCAATTCGTCGAAATGCTCATTTGGACGTCGGCAGATTAAACTACTCGGCCACCTTGTTGACGCCACTGGTGTTCAACCCGACCTTGACAAAGTCCGTGCAGTCCGAGAATTCCCGGTTCCGCATTCCACACAAGAAGTTCGCAGTTTTATTGGGCTCTGCTCATACTTCCGCCGCTTTGTGTTCAATTCCGCGGATATTGCTAGGCCCCTCACGGATCTCCTCAAAAAGAATGTGGCATTTTCTTGGGGAAGGGACCAAGAACATTCCTTCGCGTCGCTAATTACCACCCTCACATCACCACCTGTGTTGGCTCATTTCGATCCAGCGGCTCGAACAGAGCTTCGCACCGATGCAAGCGGCCATGGCATTGGTGCTATACTCGCTCAGATACAGAATGGCACCAACCGTGTGATAGCCTACGCTAGCCGTCTTTTGTCGCAAGCGGAACAAAATTATTCTATCACTGAGCGGGAATGCTTAGCCCTCGTTTGGGCTATTGCGAAATTCTGTCCGTACTTATACGGACGTCCGTTCGCAGTCATCACGGACCATCATGCGCTTTGCTGGCTGTCGACGCTTAAGGACCCTACAGGAAGACTCGGCCGATGGGCACTTCGATTACAGGAATACACGTTCTCGGTTGTTTACAAATCTGGAAAGCTGCACAGCGATGCTGACTGCTTATCTCGGCACCCTGTTGATCCACCTAGCTCCACTGATTTGGAATCCAATGCCTGCGTTTTAGCCATCACTGACTTTCTGAACGTGGCTGACGAACAGCGCCAAGATCCATCGCTGCTCACCATCATTGACCGCCTTCAATCGCGTTATGCTGATCCTTCTCTTAGCAGATACCTGCTTCAAGACAACGTTTTGTACCACCGCAACTTACACGTACCGCATCACCTGCGAAAGGATGTTCTGCGACAATTCCACGACACTCCAACTTCTGGACATCTAGGAGTCTCCAGAACTTACGACCGCATTCGATGACGAGTATTCTGGAAGGGTCTGTACCGCTCTGTTCGCCGTTACGTCACATCTTGTGACCTCTGCCAGCGCCGAAAGAAGCCTACGACTCCCCCTGCCGGTCTACTTCAACCTATTGAAGTTCCAGCCGAGCCATTTTATCGAGTGGGGTTGGACTTGCTAGGTCCTTTTTCTACTTCTACAACTGGAAATAAATGGATTGCAGTGGCCACAGACTATGCCACTCGGTATGCAATCACTCGAGCGCTACCAACCAGCTGCGCAACCGACGTTGCCGACTTCCTGCTGTACGACATTATTCTCCAGCACGGCGCTCCGACTCACCTGCTCACAGACCGTGGTGGCTACTTTCTATCTCGTGTGGTTGATGATCTACTCCAATCTTGTGCTACCCGTCACAACTTCACCACATCTTACCACCCTCAGACTAACGGCCTTACGGAGCGACTAAACCGCACATTGACGGACATGCTTTCCATGTACGTATCTACCGACCACACCGATTGGGACATAGCTCTTCCGTTCGTAACCTTCGCCTATAACTCGTCGCGTCATGAAACAGCGGGCTACTCCCCTTTTTATCTACTCTACGGACGTCATCCCTTACTGCCCTTCGACACATTTCTTTCATCAGACCACCCATCCTCCACCTCGTACGCTCAGGATGCAATCACCCGTGCCCTCACGGCACGTGCGGTAGCGCGTGCTCGGTTATCGTCGTCGCAGACAGCACAGAAGTCTCTTTATGACCGTCGACATAGAGATGCCGTTTTTTCTGCGGGATCTCTTGTTCTCCTGTGGCTCCCATCTCGACGTGTTGGCCTCTGCAAGAAACTATTATTGCGATAC
Organism: Rhipicephalus annulatus; assembly: GCA_013436015.1. Classification (NCBI taxonomy): domain Eukaryota; kingdom Metazoa; phylum Arthropoda; class Arachnida; order Ixodida; family Ixodidae; genus Rhipicephalus; species Rhipicephalus annulatus. The sequence goes on from WOVY01004385.1 coordinate 51,779, forward strand.
GCTGGGCCCTACCGAGTCATTCGTCAAGTCACACCTGTGACCTACGAGATTGCCGCTACCACAAACTCATCAGCTGCTGCTCCCAGAACGGAAGTGGTCCACGTTTCTCGTCTCAAGCCCTACAACGCCGACTCGCTCATTTAACAGGCACCGAGACGGTGCCTTACGGGCCGGGGTGATGATACGTGTATGGAACTGTCGCACCGACACAGCTGAATTGGCACCCAAATGAAGAAGACGACAATGTGGTTGTAGTGGGTTGGACTCTGAAGCTTCTCCCGTTGGCCTGCTTGACTGGGCGCTCTCGAAGCCGTTAGCAAGACCAGCTCTCGGTGAAGAAATCGTTCCCGCAACAATATTATGAATCCATTTCCGTTATCTAACAGTAAGAATCATTGGATAATCGTCTGCGTAGATCATCTTACGCGGTATGCCGAAACCACAGCCATTTCCTCTTCTACAGCTGCATCCGTGGCAGTCTTCCTGCTCCACTCCATGGTCCTTCGCCATGGCCCACCACGTGGTATTATGAGCGACTGTGGCCGTCAATTCACTGCTGATGCCGTCGAAGAATTACTACGCGTGTGCACGGCACAGTTCCGTCATTCCACACCGTATCATTCGCAGACGAATGGCCTCGTTGAACGAACAAACAGAACGCTGACCAACATGCTTGCGATGTACGTTGCTTCCAATCACAAGAACTGGGATGAAGTGCTGCCTTTTCACGTACGCGTACAACACGGCGAAACATGAAACGACGAACTTCAGCCCATTCTATCTGTTGTACGCCAGGTCACCACTAAGCCCTTTGGACACTTTCTTACCCTTCATCCTACACAACGACGACCCTGTATCGAACACCCTTTGCCTCGCGGAAGAAGCCCATTGAATCGCTTGTCTTCAGACTCTGGCCTCTCAAGGCCGTTCGAAGGAACGATACGACGCCTGTCACGAAGCAGTATTATTCGAAAACGGTGACTTGGTGTTGCTTTGGGCACCGCAAGGCAACCTTGGACTGTGTCAAAAGTTTCTGTCATGATATTCAGGCTCATTTGCAATTTTGAAGTTCCTCAGCCAGCTCACATATGTAATAGCTCTTCTTTTGTCCACTGGTCGACGATCGAGCAGAACGCAGCTTACTCACATTGCTCGCCTTAAACCTTTCTACCCTCCTTGTGCACCATAACTCGACCTACTGGCTTCGTCGGCTTGCGGAGGAATGTAACGCATAAATAAAGGCAGAGAAGAGAAGGAGAGGAAGACGAAGAGTCTTGGCAGGATCGCAGTGTGCTGCCGTGAACGAACATCGCTCACCTCTTCTAAATAAAACCATTTAATCATCACAGCTCGCTGTAACAATATATATATATATATATATATATATATATATATATATATATATATATATATATATATATATATATATATATATATATATATATATAATATATATATATAATTATGTGTGTGTGTGTGTGTGTGTGTGTGTGACGTAAGAAGGCGGGGATGGTGGTTAGGAAAAGTAGATAAGGAAGAAGTGCTTGATAGAATAAACATGGTCCATGAGCCAGCCCACGTCGCCCATTCATTATAGCGTCACACGAGTCGCCTCACATCATTCACGAAGCCGCCGGCAATATGCCTCAACTGAATATCGACCACAGAAGAGGTGATCTCAGGCCCATGCAGTTACCGGCATTATGACAGAATCATCGACTGACCTTCCCATCCCCAAGTACACTGGATCAGCGGACAATGAACCTGTACAGGACTGATTCGACCTATTCGAGCTCCACGCTACCGCTGCATCATGGTCGGAACGGGAGATGGTCGCCAACTTTACTGACTACGTCTCCGGTGAGGCTTTTAAATTCTACCTTACCAACATATTTCAAAACGACGAGTCATGGAAAAAGATGAAACAAGAAATTATCATTTGGTTTAAAGAATACAAGGACGACTACTACGAAGACTTGCTTATAACCCACATCCGCAGACAATCACGCTCAGTCGTCACAGTCAAAAGCAGTCTTCACGCATGAACTCACCTCCTGCTTTTCCATCGCGTGGATCTTCTGTCGCTCACAACGACCAGCTCACGTCTCACACGTTCACTATGGACGGAATAGAGAAGAGAAGTTAGCAGCGTACTCAGTGAAGCCCGGGACCTACAGTTCAGTTTCATGCACCAGAAGAGCACGCATCGTTCGTTGCACGGAAAGGCAGCCACTCTCAACTGGAATTGGACCAAACCACGCCTGTTGCGGCGACGCCATTGAAAACCCTGCCATCAGAAAGCCCAAACACCAGAGGCCCGGAAGCAACTCTTACAGGTTGCCAGGTGCCAGAAGCTTACGTAATGAATGCTATTGCAGGTGCCTCTGATGTTCCTCCAGTCAAATTTGTCCTACCAACTTCGCTGCCTGAAAAGCGTTGCAACAGCTACCAACTGAACACTACGTCAAATCTCCAAGAAAAGTATTGTCTTATTGCAAAAAGGCTGCCACCTCAACACTTATCCCAACATCAGCAAGGTCACGACAATGAAATTGCCCAGGTTAAGCGTCTTGTTATTCGACACGGACAACTAGAGATGTCGGAAGAACGCACACGGCGTCAAGAAAGACGTTTACAAATGACTCAACCGAAGCGACAACATATTCAAGATGTCTCACTCGAGACAAAGAATGCATCGAATCCCAGACATTTTCTCAAGGGACGTCGAGCAAGTTTTCTGAAGCGGAGATCAATACTCAGACATCATGATATACGATGACAGAAAAGGCGAAAAACAACACCATGTATTCCGGAAGGACGTGGAAATCACCGCAACAACCTTGGTCAACAAACACGCAGACGGGTGGCGCTGCATGTGTACCAATCAAGGCAAAGAGCACGACGCCTACGCAAATCAAGCTGCTGGTGCTCAAAAGCCTACATACTACGTTCATTCCTTGCCAGAGTACAGTTTCATAATCTGCAGTTCCCGCGTTTAAGGTGTACTTGTGTTCTACAGTACGCAACAGTGGGCCTCGCCCACCAGAACTCCAGTACTTACCGGACTACTGCACTCTCCTGTGAAGCTAGTGTGTTTACGGAAACTTCCTGGGACAGGGAGCGATTTTCCCTTTCTTACAGTGCACATGTTCACTTCTAAGCCGTGCATGCTTAGTTTTCATTTGTGTTCGTCTGACGTGACTTCTTTCGGGGAGAGGGGGATTCCTGTGACGTAAGAAGGCAGGAATGATTAGGAGAAGTAGATGAAGTGCTTGATGGAATAAACATTGCGGATGAGCCAGCCCATGTCGCCCATTCATCATATATATATATATATATATATATATATATATATATATATATATATATATATATATATATATATATGCGTGTGTGTGTGTGTGTGTGTGTTCGTGTGTGACGCTACAAAATGGAGACACGTCGTGATCCAGATGCCATGCGTTTATTCTAATGCACGCGCACTTCCTCTTCGTCGGCTTCTCCTAGAATCACCTTGTGAATGCGTCACACTTCCCCCTCCTCTCAAGAAAGTCTCAATTCAGAAGGTTCAAAATAACGCCGCAGTTTGCTAACATGCACAATGTCAGAGTTTCTACGTAAGGGTAACACGGAGCGGTTGATCTCATAGTTCACTGTTGAGACCTAGCGTAGAATCTTGTAGGGTCCTTCCATGACAGAACTCAGTTTGCCGTTGGTGGGATGCCATGGTGTCTCGTAAAGGACAAATTCACCGACTTGGAACTCAATCGCAAAAATTTTCTATCATAAATGGCTTTGTTCTTATTATGGGAGGCGATAGAATTGGTAACTGCAGTTTTTCGCGCTTCTTCGACGGTTTCTTCTCGTTGTTCCAGTACAGTAGGATAAGATGGAATTCCATACATCAGGAAGGAAGGTGCGTAGCCGGTTACTTCGTGCGGTGTTCTGTTGTATTCGTCAATTACCTCCGGAAGCAGCTTAGTCCAAGACTTCTCTGGTTCGTCATTGATCTTACATTTAAGTCTCGTTACGATAGTCTGGTTTGTCCGCTCGTTCATGCCGTTGCATTGTGGATGATGAGGTGAGGTGAATAGTTGGTGTATACGATTATGTTTTAAAAACTGCTTGAATTTTCCTACGGTAAATCCTGTTCCACGGTCTGAAAGGAGCTTCCGTGGTTTTCCAGAAGCAAAAATTGTTTTTAAGCATGAAATGTAGGCGTCGCTGTTCTCACTTTTATGAGCAAACGCCCATACGTAGCGAGTCGCATGATCAATAACCAAGTGGATAAACCTTTTTGACGAGCCATATCCAGAAAATCCTCCTATGGTGTCTATTCCAAAGAGGTCGAACGGCTCTTCAGCTGGAGGCAGTGATTCAAGCGTCCCAAACTTTTTTGTTTTCGTCTTCTTGCATCTCTGGCATGTATCACAATGCCGAATGTAAGTGGAAACATCGGTTACCATATGCGGCCATTAATATTGCGGAGACAGGAGTGATAGCATTTTCTTCACTCCAACATGCCCAAAATGTTGATGTGCATTCTTCAGAATGGTTGGGCGTAGTTCGTGGGGCACGTATATTTTCCGTAGTCCTTTTCTTTTAACGATGATGATGTTAATTTTCAATGAGTGCATTCCTTTTTGACGCTCATTGTTCCATCGCTGAAGGTCGTCTTGTGATAGAAGATGAACTATTGGGGCTCTGGAGAGCGCATCTGCTTCGACATTCCTTGCACCCTTTTGATGTTTGATGTTCACATCATACATTGACAGTTTCAAAGGCCACCGGAAGAGACGACCTTGAGGATTTTAACCATTCTTCAGCCACTGGAGTGCAGAGTGATCTGTTACAACAGTGAATGAATTTTCATTGAAGGTAGCAATGCCATTTATCAATGGCATCTACAATGGCAAGATATTCTCTTTCTGTAATAGCATAGTTCACCTCGTGCTTAAGTAGTTTGCGGTTATAGTAAGCAACAGGATGTTCCTTGCCTTTGTCATCAGGTTGTTTCAGCACTGCACCGATGCCTTCGCCAGATGCGTCACAGTACACAGTACATGGTCTAGAAGGGTCATATATGCGAAGCACCGGTTCTTCAGTTATCCGCTCCTTCAGTTCACGAAAGGCTTGCTCGCATGCTTCTTTCCACACCCACTTGCTGCCTTTGTGGAGTAGTTTTGTGCGTGGAAGAGCGATATCGCTGAAGTGGGGGATGTACTGACGGTAGGTGTTTACAGTGCCCAGAAAACGCTGGAGATCTTTTTCTCGTTTTGGTGTAGGAAATTTGAGTATGGCAGCCACATTACTTTGCTTAGGTGTCACTGTTCCTTGTGCAATTTTGTGGCCCAGGTGTTCAATGCTGCAGCGTGCAAATTGGCACTTTTTTCGTTTGAGTTCTACGTTCTCGGTTTTGAGAGCTTCCAATAGCGCCTCAAGGTGTCGTATATTATCATTAAATGTCTCTGAGTATACGACCACATCGTCAAAGTAATTATTAACATTGGTAAGCTGATGTTTCGCTATTATTGATTTCATGGCTCTTTCAAATGTAGCTGGAGCGTTTTTCAACCCAAACGGCATTACCAACCACTCAAAATGACCATCGGGCGTGACAAATGCAGTTTTCTGAACATCGTCAGGATGCATTTGCACATGCCAGTATCCCGACGTTACGTCCAACGTAGTGAAAAACTCCGCCTTTCCTAAGTGGTCAAGAATATCATCTATACGTGGAATTGGTTGAAAGTCGGGTACCGTTATGGCATTGAGTTTCCGGTAGTCAATACATAGACGAGTGCGTCCTTCACCTTTCTTTTCTGCTAAAATGACAGGTGCGGCTTAGGGCGATAATGAAGGCCTCACAACACCTTGCTTGAGGAGAGCGTTAACTTGTCTGTTGATCTCCACTTTGTCTGCCTGTGAACATCGGTGTGGTGCTCGACGAATAGGGACAGCATTGGTAAGTGTGATCCTATGTTTCTCAGTAGTGATGCACCCAATATCTGTCTGAGATTTCGAAAATATCTCGTCATACTTGCATTAAAAGAGAGTCGAGCGCCACAGACTCATGCTCTGATAAGTTTTCTGAAGTCAGGGTTCGCATCAGCGGGGCTTGAATGATTTTCTTTTCATTGTGCTGCGGAAGGTTCATATTCTCACGTGCTTGTGTCACTGACTTGCTTTCCAGGTTTACAGAAAGATTGAAGCATGAAGCGCTGTCTAGGCCAAGAATTAATTGCGTTCTCATGCCTCGCAGCAATTGTGCATAAACTTTCTTGATGACGTTTCCAATTTGTAACTGAATGTTTACGTGACCCAAAGTTCGAATGCTTGATGCAACTTGCTGGACCATGATGCTGGAGTCTCTCATCAACTGAAGCTTTAGCTGCTTGTACACATCCTCGCTGATACAAGTAATTGTTGCTCCTGTATCAAGACTTCAAAATTTTGCAGGTGTACATCTCCCCATTTCTAACAAATAAAATTTCAACTTTCTGGATTTGTAGATGTAAACACCTCTTGGAGAGACATAAAAACGAATATTGTCATGTGGTCATGATGTTGAAGATTGCAGTGGTCGGTGGGGTTGAGACCAAACTTTTCATTTCAGCGAAACTTTGCCTGAAGTATGGAAAACCAAACTACAATCAATACATAGTCTGCCCTGATAGCGGTAAACAGTGCGTCAGCCATCAATAATCTGACAAGCAGTACAGCGCATGTGCTTTTATACAAGTGCTGCTGAAAATTTGGGGGTTATGGCTGGTGGCTGCGTAAGCACTAGACTATTCACGTCCTATCCACGAACTTAACAGTGTGATCTCAAGTTATCACGGAGCTCCTGAAAAACTGCTGCGCGGAGTGTTGCTTAGAGTCTTTGTGGGTGAAACCCGACTTTATCGAAATAAAGCACACGTGGCAATATGCACGTACTTAGTTGTCAGGCTTGTCAAATAATTGCTAAATTTATACCAAGTAAAAAGATATTTTTATCCCGAAAGGCCAAAAAACATCTGAATATGGCGTGTTGTGCTGCATGTGTTGATGCTGTGATAAATATATAAAGCAATTCACATACTTGTAATAACAATATATGTGAACTTCACATTCTCCAAGCAATTTGCAATGGCAAGTATTTTTTTTTAATTTTCAACACATCTTATGACAGCCTTAATTAATCTTCTCATATTCAGAATTCTCTGGCAAAAATAATTAACATATGTCTTTTTTTTTATTTCAGGACAACATTGAAATGTTGATATGAGGTTTTAAATTTGTTTTTATTATTGTTTTGCAACAAAGCGCCCAGAGTATGTAAGCATTTGACTCAACTTGAGCCAGAAAATGGATGCTTCCAAAGCTTCTCAGAAAATACATTTTATTGATAGTAACAATTCTTATTTATCAAGGTTGCCACTCGTGATTTAGGCAAGAATTTCGCCGATGTATTGGCACTCACTGCATTTCCTGTCTGGCATGTGCTGACTATTAAAATGTACTTTTTGTAGTTTGCTTAGTTAACCTTATTCATATCTCAGCAGAGTTATTTGTGCTGTCTGACAATCTGTTTTTACCATTATTGCACAAATAATGCAATAATAAAAAGTAAGTTCTTATGAACAGGCTTATGCTTTGTTAACTGATGTAAGCTAAGGGTAAAAAAATATGTGCAATAAACTGATCCTTCTTGCTAATGGACGGCAAGATTAAGGGCAACTTTCACCAAATACACTTATGTTTTTACTTGCATTGCATGTCACGAATTGACATCAGTTGTAGCCAGGCGCGTTTTCTTTTTTCCATTTACGTACCTTGAGGCATGTGCAAGAGTGTGTTCAATGAGAGATGGGATACCGCACAAAAAAAAGGACTCGTGATGTTTACAGATGCCCAATCACATTCACACAAAAAGATGGCGAGTCGTTGGTAGTGATAACACTATTAGGTGTGTGTAAATATTTAAATAACAGACCAAATAGCATTTGATAGTGAAATTTATTTGCACATACACGAAACACTAAATATTTAAAAAATAATTGGCCCCTAAGGGACAACCCTGAAGCAGCAAAACATGGGATCAGGTGAAGGTTTTTTTTGTAATCCCTGAACTACCACAATAAATGCAGTCCAAGAATTGGCAGCACTATTGATTCTATAACCATTACCAGATAAAGTATTTTCGCTGAAAACTGCACTTTCACTCTCTTTTCAGTGTGGTGGAACTGCATCGCAATAATATTTTCCTGTTTTTGTCATTGAATATAAAGGTTATGACTGAATTTAGCTTCACGAATAAAAACACATGCCAGTAAGTATTTTGTTCACGTAAATTGTTCTTACAGATACAGCTTTCAACACTTGATTTTTACATGCTCTCTGTGCCAGGGTATATGTTGGGATAATTTTGCCTGTTCCAATTAATTTTTAGCTGAATGCATGGTGTTCGGTTCAAAATTGTTTAGATTTTATGCTAAAATTTTACTTAAAAGCTGGCAACACAGTTTCAACTTGAATAATAGAGTTGCTGCGGTACTTTGACAGACAGTTGAAAAATATTTCGAAGGCTCTGGTCGCTGCTGTATACAACCTTATCACAGTTTTCGTAACTGTAGTAATATTTGGTGACAGCTCGTGAATATTTATCTCAAATAAACTGTTGTGGAGTTCGAGGATTATTTTTAAAAATGTTTCCTTTCTATTTGCAATATATCAGAAGAGTATTAGGTTCATTTAAGCGTTATATTTGTTTACACTGTTATTGTATTCATATTGAATTCGCTTTTGAAATTTACTACTCGCAAACCACATGCTTGCGCGCGTCTGACATACGACAGTGTTCACGCTGTCAACGCTTCACCGCTCTACATGCGTGCATCGCGGTGAAGTGAGCTACAAAGAAAAAAAACTCTAGCTTAAGACGGGTTTTTTACATGAACAACGTGCAGTAAATATCGAGGTGTATTTGTCCTAGAGGGAATATGCTGTCACCCGCGTCCTTCTCTTTTAAAGTTTGCAGGTCTATCGAGACCCTGCTACAGATATTCGGGCTTCTCCATTGGCATCGCTATCATAATCATTAGCGGTGGCATTCACTATATGAGTACCCTAAGATATGCCAGAGTGAGTATAAACTGAGCGATCGAGTGACGTGCGCGACGTAGGCACTCAAGTGCCCCGAAACCGGCTCTTTGAGCTGCGACAAATGTTTATCGATTTACGATTATTGTTATGTAGTCCTCACATGAACTCTTCAAACCGTCATCATCCATTTTTCACTGCATATCTGCGCAGACTTCGATGCTTTCAGCGATCGTTGCGAATGGAGCGACGAATGCTTCGGCAGCGTCGACACAAGGCGTGCGCAGAGCGTCTCTGTAGCAGCTTGGTAGCACCAACTACTTGATAGCGCCGTCTTCCCATTCATCGTAGGCGGTTTGCCAGTACGCGTGCGAGCGTCAAACTTTGTTCTCGCCTTTGCCGCGGCGTCTTCGTCAGTTGTGCCTCCGCCCGACATGCGAACCCTGCAGCATCGTCTTGGGCGCAGCCATGTTTGCTGACATCACGCACGAACCAATGAGCGCGCAGCTTCCGAGAGCCTTGTAAGAGCGCCTGGCACAGTGCATTGTGGGGGGGTCTATCCCGGATGCTCGCCTTTGTAAACTCGCGTCCCGGCCGCCGCCATCGCGAGCAAGTGAAGCGGCCGGCGGCCATATTGCAAGAGAAAAAACATGGCGGAACCGCCATAGACGGCAATGAAATATGCGCGTTGCGCGCGTCGGTTCGCAGTACCACGACAAAAAAACATAAGATGGAAACCAGTTTTAGGTGGCGCCGACGAATAAATGCCTTTTCTTGTTTATGGAACAAATTATTTCATGAATCCATTGTCAGCTGCACGCTTTCAGATCAACCTGTTGTCGAGGGATGCTTCGCATATCGAGCTTGCTGGCACACTAATGTGATACAAAAGAGTTGTAGCATATATTGGGTGTTTTATGAAATGTCCCTGCAAGTACTCAAGATCAAGAGAAACGAGACATTTGCTCGCCTCTTTCATATATGTGCTTGTGTGTGTGTAGGCAGATTACAAGAGAATATATATAAGGGAGTTGAAATAATAAAGCTAAAGTTAGAAAAGAGAGGTAATTAAGTAAACAGGGAGTCACCAGTAATTTTTCTAAAATTATCGAATTCTAACCAATTTACAGTTGGTACCAAAACTTAAGCACCGATGTCGCGTGCAACCGACAAACTCCCGGAGACGTACCCCAAATGAACCGTTTATAAGAACGATTGCAGTGGCGTTAGTTATGCATAATATTTATCAACTTCCGTTGGCGACGTGTGTTATGATGGCAAGCAAAGCCTTCAGAGCCCAGAAGCGAGGTAGCTCGATGTTTGATATAACGCCACTCACTCATTTCGGCAACTTTGTCTATCGACGTTTTGGTTTCGTCGCCAAGATTTTAGTTCTTCGAACAGCACGTTCCCAGGCAGAACGCAGCACACTGTCTTACGGAAACCCGTAACACGGATAATTACGGCATAAAATTATTCTCTGCATTTGTGAATTTCTCGATAAACATTGTGGTGACCCCGCTACTAACTGCAGCGGACGATCACCGCGGGTTCACGCTTAGCGAGCCACAGGGCCGCTACTCCGTTTACTCGCGTGTAGCACCGCTCCGCGCGCGCTCAACTAATAAGGCGTTTAGGGCGGCGCGGCAAATAGACAGTGTTCTAATGCAAAAGTACACAACACTTTAATGCCTCTGGCGGCACCCCGAACAACAGTACAACGTCCGCTCCCGGGACGCGGGTAGCAAAGGCACCCGCACGCGGACGTTCACAATAACGGGAAAACCGCGAGCACGTCTCAGCTGGCAATGGCGAGCTTTGACACGCCGGTCGGGAAAAGGTCCCTCGCGGCTATGCTGTGCACTCTCAAGATGGCCAATGGGCCTGGTCACGAGTGTTAGGGCAAGCCTCGTACGCGTAGGCTTACGGCAAGTGTGGCTCGTTGTGGTACGACCACTTCAAGCACTAGGCACCGCTCTGGGCTTAGCGTACGCTACCGAAGCCAGCACTCAAGTAAACACGCCTGCCGGGGTTCCCAAGGCCACCCCAGGCAGGCTACCGTCCGCGATTCCCAAAGGGGACGCGGACGAAGGAAAACACGTGCTTACCCGGCGCCGTCCACGGAGAAGAGAGCGCTCCCTCGGCGCGCGCGTACAGCGTGCCGTGCCCACACGTGGCGCCATCTATCGCCACGTGGTGTTGACAGAGCAGAAAAGCAAAGGGGCGTGGCGGAATGCCCGCGAAGCGGTCGCAGGCGCGCCTCAGATTCCCACATCCTCCTCTCCTTAATTCACCCTATATACTGGTCTGCAAAGGCAGCCGGGCGTAGCCCATGCATGCAAAGGCGTCATGCAATGGGCAACAGCTAGCCTCAGCCTCGCTCTGCAACTGCTGCTGAAGAAAGAAACAACAACACGAGAATACACTCGACAAAAACAATGGCTCCGCGGAAGAGGAGAAACGGGAGCTCATGATGCTCACGCAAGAGCGCGTCCACGGCTCGGAGGGGCAGCGTCACGTAATGTCTGACTTGGGTGATTGCGTGGATGCGAGAGTTCAAGGGGAGCGTTCTGGTTGAGGCCTTCATTCGAGGAACGGGCTCACCTTCGTCTCGTCGATGTTGACGACAGCCCTGCGAGTCCGACGAACGCCGCCTCGGTGGAGGTTCGGATGGACCTCGCTGCGACAGCCGGCCCTTCTGCTGGAATAATGGTCGCCAAATATACTGGCTTCGGCGTCGGTCGAGTCGTGCACAGCGTCTGCGACAGCTGGCCTCGTGCAGGAGCCTCGTGCAGGTCTCCGAAGACCAAAGGCTTTCAGGTCTGCGATATGGGCACGGCTGAGTTTTTCCGAAAGCGGGTCTTTCAGCAAGTACGCGATTGGAGTCCAAGCTTTTTCCACTCAGTACGGACCAAGCCACTTTGGAGCGAGCGAAGTTGGGAAACCCTTACTCGCGTCGCTAAGAGCGTGGTTGCGCTTCAGGACGAGGTCACCCACCTTAAATGAAAGGTGGCGACGTTTTCGGTTGTACTAGGCCTTTTGCTCGGCCCTGGCCGATGCCAAACTTTGCCTCGCTCTACTGAGAGCTTGACAAAGCCTGTCCCGAAGTGTGGAAGCGTAAGCAGAACAGTCTGCCAGTTCTTCCTCGTCTCCGAGCTGGCATTGCATGACACTGGTCACCAGATTTGCCAACTCTCTTCCGAAATTAAGGAAGACGGGAGAGAAACCAGTAGAGCGACTCTCGGAGGTTCGTATTGCACACGCGAGTTCACTCAAATGGTCTGCCCAGTCCCTTCGACTTTCGGCAAAGGCCGCCAACATCGGTTTGAGCGTACGATTGGTTCGCTCCGTCAAATTGGACTGGGGATGGTAGGGCGAAGTGGTGCAGTGATCTATTCCTAGGGAAGGGCACGTATCACCAAACACCCGAGCGGTGAAATACGACGCATTGTCCGTGATCAATCTTTTCGGAAAGCCGAACCGACAAAACACTTCCTGTAGCCTCTCTAGAACCGCTCGCGCTGTCACTTTCCGCAGCGGAAACAGCTCCACCTATTTGGAAAAATTATCAACAACTACCATCAGATGTATGAACCCCTGCTTACTCCTAGGGAACGGCCCCATTAGATCGCAGGTGGCTACTTGCCACGGACGCTCACTGACAAACGGTTTCATCAAGCCGGGCGGCTTGCCACCCCTTGATTTCACCGTTTGACAGACGTGGCAGGAACGGCAATAGCGAAAAATGTCACGCTTCATGCCAAGCCAAGTCACAAGCTTGCTTAGTTTAGCAGAAACTTTAGAGCCACTCAGGTGACCGGCAATGGGCTCGTCATGAGAGGCTCGCAACAGTGCGGCTCTCAGACGTTTGGGCATAACCACCTTAACGGGTCGATGGACTCGTCGTCTGTGGCTATATAGTTCAGCAGGAGCCCGTCATGGTCCAGCAAAATGAATCTGCCGGGGACTCAGCGACACACGCTGTTTCAGCCCCCTAATCGCGCCCGCCGCAGAACAAGCAGCGTAACGGCGCGGTTTAACGGCGCCCGCCGCAAAGCAAGCAGCGTATACGGCGCTCCGTCCCTCCGAAACACGAAACGGATCACTCTGCTGAGCCTTCAGTAGCTCTTCGCTGCCGAAAGCAACTCCCATTCTCCCAAATGGGGGAGTCTGGTATCGCGCCCACTCAGGACCGCAGCAACCGCCGCGTGCACGGCGTCACGTGTTCGCGCTCGGCACGGTGGCCTTTGGAAAGTTCCCCCCGCTCGGCCGCTACGCAGTGCGCCGCTTACCTGGATAGCAGCCAAGGTCGTCCTCATGGGGACTCCCCCTTTTCGCCGCTGTTTCGCCCCCGACGCTTGCCAGTGCTAAGGCACCGCGAGCGGCCGTCGCACCGGAATCCAGGCTTTCGGCAGACAACAGGGGCACGAGATAGCGCGTCAGCTACCACGTAGGAGTGTATTCACCACAAAAATGGGTGACGACACAGGCGAGCGCCGAAGGGCGCCCGTCGATAGAGGCGCTGGCCCCTTTGTGCAACGCGGCATGCCACGGAGCAGACGTGTTGCGACGAGCCCGAATCGTGCAGGCGAACTGGCTCGCTAAGACTAACCAAAGGCTTAATGAGCCTTTGATACCGCGTTGGGTACCAGGCTGCTAGGTTGCATAGCAGCCAGCGGGCAAAATTCGGCAACGGCTGAGGCCGCGGTGCCGATCTGCGCCCCGAAAGCTCCGCTGAGAGCCGTTTCGGAGTGCTGTGAAATGGAACTGCCATGCATTCCAAAGGGAGCAGTAGTAGTCCAATTTGCCCTTGTGCACTGTTCGGGTTGGGCTATGGCCCCGGACCCAAAACACGCTACCTCTCCAGTGGGAGCTGATACGCAGCGCCTCGTGTCATCCCGACAGGGGCTTGTGACAAGTGAGGGTGCGTGATTGTAATGCTCAAGGGGGCACTGGCCCTGTTCTCGAGCAATGCGGTATCTGCTAAAAGCGTCAGCGGACAGAACTCACGCGGAGCAGACATAACGCGGGCAAACGCGGCGAGCCTGATTCGCAAAGGCGGGCCGACTCGGCTAAGACTAATCAAAGGCTTAATGAGCCTTTGATACCGCGTTGGGCGCCAGTGCGGTGACCCTCGCTGCTAACTGCAGCGGACGATCACCGCGGGTTCGAGCTTAGCGAGCCACAGGGCCGCTACTCCGTTCACTCGCGTGTAGCGCACCGCTCCGCTCGCGCTCAACTAATAAGGCGTTTAGCGCGGCGCGGCAAATAGACAGGGTTCTAATGCAAAAGTATACAACACTTTATTGCCTCTGGCGGCACCCCGAACAACAGTACAACGTCCACTCCCGGGACGCGGGTAGCAAAGGCACCCGCACGCAGACGTTCACAATAAGGGGAAAACCGCGAGCACGTCGCAGCTGGCAATGGCGAGCTTTGACACGCGGGTCGAGAAAAAGGTCCCTCGCGGCTATGCTGCGCACTCTCACGATGGCCAATGGGCCTGGTCGCGAGTGTTAGGGCAAACCTCGTGCGCGTAGGCCTACGGCAAGTGCAGCTCGTTGTGGTACGACCACTTCAAGCACTAGGCACCGCTCTGGGCTTAGCGTACGCGATCGAAGCCAGCACTCAAGTAAACACGCCTGCCGGGGTGCCCAAGGCCACCCCAGGCAGGCTACCGTCCGCGATTCCCAAAGGGGACGCGGACGAAGGAAAACACGTGCTTACCCGGCGCCGTCCACGGAGAATAGAGCGCTCCCTCGGCGCGCGCGTACCGCGTGCCATGCCCGCACGTGGCGCCATCTATCGCCACGTGGTGTTGACAGAGCAGGAAAGCAAAGGGTTGTGGCAGAACGCCCGCGAAATGGTCGCACGCGCGCCTCAGATCCCCACAACATGCACCAAATTCGATATTCACTCACCAAAATAAAAATATGCATGCATGCCGTCAGTCTTGCCTTGTAAGACAACACCAGAAATCTTGGAATTCAAAGGGCATTCAGACGTCATACACTCGTTCCAACGTTTCATACGTACAGCCGTAGACCGCAAGTGCTTCGTCCATGAACTTAAAACTCGTGAACAACATCCTGTCACCGAGCATTTAAAGCTTCAAGTTACCTTTCATACAGCTATACGCATGTATTACACGCATGCGCACCTTTCAAAGTGTTTCTAATTTAACAGCATACGCGAAAAAACAGGCGATCGTCAGCGAACGAAGTGAGAATACTTACACGTGAAAAGTGGTCCCAGGCGTCTTCTTGGTGTGATTTGTGCAGCCATAAGCGACGCACGAAGTCACCATGGCCTTGTAAAATGTTTAACTGCTTTACAAAAGCATGTCACCCTCTTCAAAGGCCACTGCGAGGGTGGAGCTACGTAGCGCACTTTGTCGTCTGTGTCCGATTCTTTCCTTTTCCAATATAGCGGCGACCGGCGTCACTTATCGGGGCGCACCTTCCCTCCAGAATGCATAGTATACAACCTCCTTGGTTTCATGCGACGAGAACCCTGTCGTACGAACGGTCCGTAGCGGCTCGTTACCGTTGGCATGCAAGTAAAGAACATTTTCAAAGACGCACAATCTAGTATGCAGCCTTTCACGGAGCGTGTGCCGAACATGGCAAAATAAGTTCTGGGCACTGTAGCTAAAATAGAACTACGCTATTCAGCGTGAAACGTCCAGATACGTGGCCCACTTTCTTTATTGTTAAGGGAGGGGGCTATACTCTAGCTTACCCGCGTCCGTGTGTTGTAGCGATACGTTTTCTAGTTTCAATGTGCACACTTTCCTCGGAGCATGAGTTATACATTGCAAAACTGGCTCTGGACACGGCAGCTAAACTACAACTACGCTGATCAGCGTGAAAGGTCGCCTAGAGTCATAGCTGTTTGCGCTACCTTACCTACGCCTGTATCTAGGCGGCGATGGCGTAGTGGTTAGAGCATCCGCCTCGCATGCAAGAGGTCCGTGGTTCACATCGCGGTACCGCGCAGTTTCCAACCGGATTTAAAAAAAATCCGCGTGTTGATGGAACTGCATTAAGAGGCCTGGGGTGCGGCCTCACCGGCAAACACCGCCGAGAACACACTCCCTCACCAGAGAAGGATTGGCCACCCTGGTGCAGTATCTGGCCACTACCTCCCACATGCTTACGTCAAATAACTCACGGCCCTCAGTCCCCAGCAGCTGCGAAGTAACTGACTACGGCGGCGGTCAGATCTGCAACGCAGCAGAGGGTGCTAAGAATCTCTGGATCCGGACAGGCCACCATTGGAACCTGAACTTGGCAACGTTTAACGCTAGAACCTTATCTAGTGAGGGAAGTCTAGCTGTACTATTCGAGGAGCTAGAGGGTGTTAAATGGGATATAATAGGGCTCAGTGAGGTTAGGAGAACAGATGAGGCCTATACGGTGCTACAGAATGGGCACGTCCTTTGCTACAGGGGCTTGGCAGACAGAAGAGAACTGGGAGTGGGGTTCCTAATTCACAGAAACATAGCTGGCAACATAGAGGAATACTATAGCATTAATGAAAGGGTGGTAGGTATCGTAATTAAACTGAATAAAAGATACAAGATGAAGGTAGTACAGGCTTACGCGCCTACATCCAGCCATGATGACGCTTCAGTTGAAAGCTTCTATGAAGACGTGGAATCGGCAATGAGTAAGGTGAAAACACAGTATAC
The DNA here is from genome assembly GCA_013436015.1 of Rhipicephalus annulatus. NCBI lineage: Eukaryota > Metazoa > Arthropoda > Arachnida > Ixodida > Ixodidae > Rhipicephalus > Rhipicephalus annulatus. The sequence continues at coordinate 68,556 of WOVY01004385.1, forward strand.
TATAGTAATGGGCGACTTTAATGCAAAGGTAGGGAAGAAGCAGGCTGGAGACCAGGCAGTAGGAGATTATGGCATCGGCACTAGAAACGCCAGAGGAGAGCTACTAGTAGAATTCGCAGAACGCAATATTCTGCGTATTTTGAATACCTTCTACCGAAAACGAGAAAACCGCAAGTGGACATGGAGGGGCCCTAATGGCGTAAATAAGAACGAAATAGACTTTATAATGACTGCACACCCAGGAGTCGTGCAGGATGTGGAAGTGGTTGGCAAGGTAAGATGCAGTGACCATAGAATGGTACGGGCTCGAATCCGCCTAGACTTGAAGAAGGAACGACAGAAACTGATACGCAAGAAGCAAATCAATGAGCTAGCTCTGAGAGGGAAAGTACAGGAATTCAGAGTGTCACTGCAGAACAGGTACTCTGCTCTTAGCGAGGAAACCAACCTTAGCGTAGATACAATGAATGATAATCTGACGAGTATCATCACGGAGTGTGCAGAGGAAGTTGGAGGCAAGGTAGCTAGACAGGACACCGGCAAGCTTTCCCACGAAACGAAGAACCTAATTAAGAAGCGTCAAATCATGAAAGTGTCAAGTACAACAGACAAAATAGAACTGGCAGAGCTTTCGAAGCTGATTAATAGACGTAAAGTATGCGATGTAAGAAGGTATAACATGGAGAGAATTGAACACGCTCTGAAAAACGGAGGAAGCGTCAAAGCAGTGAAGAGGAAACTTGGGATAGGCAAAAGGCGGATGTATGCACTAAGGGACAAAGAAGGCAAATTAACTACCAATATGGATAGGATAGTTAAAATAGTGGAGGAGTTTTACAGAGATCTGTACAGTAGCCGAGACAACCACGACCTTAATACTATAAGAACTAGCAGTAACCCAGACGACACCCCACCGGTAATGATAGAAGAAGTCAGAAAAGCTTTGGAGAGCATGCACAGAGGCAAAGCTGCTGGTGAGGATCAAGTAACATCAGATCTGCTGAAAGATGGCGGACAGATTGTGTTAGAAAAACTAGCCACCCTGTTTACGAGGTGTCTCCTGACGGGAAGAGTACCAGAGTCTTGGAAGAACGCTAACATCATCTTAATACACAAGAAAGGAGATGACAAGGACTTGAAGAATTACAGGCCGATCAGCTTGCTCTCTGTAGTATACAAGCTATTTACAAAGGTAATTGCTAACAGAGTAAAGAAAACATTAGAATTCAATCAACCAAAGGAACAAGCAGGATTTCGAACAGGCTACTCAACAATTGACCACATTCATACTATCAATCAGGTAATAGAGAAATGCTCAGAGTATAACCAACCACTATACATAGCCTTCATAGATTACGAGAAGGCGTTTGATTCAGTAGAAATATCAGCTGTCATGCAAACACTGCGGAATCAGGGCGTAGATGAAGTATATATAAACATTCTGGAAGAAATCTACAGGGGATCAACTTCTACCATAGTGCTTCATAAAGAAAGCAACAGAATACCAATCAAGAAGGGTGTAAGGCAGGGGGACACAATTTCCCCAATGCTATTTACCGCGTGCTTACAGGAGGTTTTCAGAAGCCTAGAATGGGAACAGTTAGGGATAAGAGTCAATGTAGAATACATTAGTAACCTGCGCTTCGCCGATGACATTGCATTGCTGAGTAACTCGGAAGACGAATCGCAACTCATGATTACGGAGTTAGACAAGGAGAGCAGAAAGGTGGGTCTTAAAATTAATCTGCAGAAAACGAAAGTAATGTACAACAACCTCGGCAAGGAGCAGCGCTTCGAGATAGGTAATAGTGCACTTGAAGTTGTAAAAGACTGTCTACTTAGGGCAGGTAATAACGGCAGAGCCGAACCACGAGACTGAAGTAACTAGAAGAATAAGAGTGGGGTGGAGCACATTCGGCAAGCACTCTCAAATTATGACAGATATATTACCACTATCCCTCAAGAGGAAGGTATATAACAGCTGTATCTTGCCGGTACTTAGCTACGGAGCAGAAACCTGGAGACTTACAAAGAGGGTTCAGCTTAAATTGAGGACGACGCAGCGAGCAATGGAAAGAAAAATGGTAGGTGTATCCTTAAGAGACAAGAAGAGAGCAGAGTGGATTAGGGAACAAACGGGGGTTAAGGATATCATAGCTGAAATCAAGAAGAAGAAATGGACATGGACAGGGCATGTAGCGCGTAGACAGGATAACCGCTGGTCATTAAAGGTAACTGACTGGATTCCCAGAGAAGGGAAGCGGGTTAGGGGGAGACAGAAGGTTAGGTGGGCAGATGAGATTAAGAAGTTTGCGGGTATAAATTGGCAGCAGCAAGCACAGGACCGGGTTAACTGGCGGAACATGGGAGAGGCCTTTGTCCTGCAGTGGACGTAGTCAGGCTGATGATGATGATGATGATGATGATGACCTACGCCTGTATTTCGCAGTGTTTCGTTTTCTACTTCTTTTTTTTATACGTGATCGGGACTGCACTAGCCGATGCTAAAGGGCAAAAAACAGTGGCATGTGAAAAGAGAGCCCAATGATGAAGAGGCGATCGCAAGTTGATGGGTTATTCCGAAAATGCGACTATGAAAATGTTAGAGAGCAAAGCGGAGTAGATTACGTTAAGCGTAAGTTGCTGTGTACGTACATCTGTTTTGGGAATGCAAATATATATTGTACGCACGTTTTATGATGCGGATGAACAGGTTACGCTGGCAGACTATATTCAGCATTCACTGATGTGATTCTTATCACGTCGTAGCTTCCATCACAGCTGCCGCTACATCGATCGCTTGCTTCGCCAAGCTCGCCTCCGCCACGGTATACGCACATTTCTCACACTGCGTTCTTACAGTGGCTTCTGGGATATGTTGAAAAAGGTCTATTGGATGTGCTTGGACATGAGCCACGTTGACATGAGCCAAGTTCTTGCAGAAAGTCTGATATATACACGAGAAGGAAAGTGGGAACGTTACACTCATTTGATAAGAGCACTCACACGAAATCTTGCGCTATTGATCATCGGTCACCGGGCATTTGCATGCGACGTTACCGGTCCTTCAGACAAAATTCGTTCAGCTATAGCACTCGGTCACATGTGCTCCCTGCCGACGCTCTTTCCATGCACCTTATTTTCCAGTGCTGACACTGTGCGTGCTAGTCATGTCAAAACCTATTCACAACTACTCGCAACACCATTACAATGATATTGACGTCATTAAAACTGAAGCACAGTCATTGGTGGTTCTAATCTGACCCTTGCAGGTGCAGCAGTGCATGCTCGCTTCCCTAGCGGAACGCTAGCAAGGTGCTTCTTTATATTATACGCCTTCATCCTGGCGTTGACAGTTTCCTAACCCTTATCCAATTCCTGCCAAAAAGGGCCAGGGGCCGCAGTGAAAAAAGAAGGTGGCTTTCACCGCCATAATCTGGAGCAAAGGAACACCACCGGCACGCGGCGCAAAACTGAACAGGAATCAAGCAATACAGAGCTTCGCTCAAAGATACAGTCGATATTTTCATGGAATTGGTTAAGTTCTTTCCGTTTTTCGCAATTAGAACGACTTTTTTGCTCTCTTCTTCTCAGTCTTGAGTATCCCCCTTTCCCCCCCTGCCGCGCTGCCACCAATCCGATGAGCCCCACGCCGGTCACGCGCCACCGCCGGAAGCTATTTTGACATTAGCCCTCAGGTCTAGCAGCAACTGCACGGATACTCACAGTGGTATCTGCTGCGAAGTAGGCAAGCTTCAACACGGCAGGTAGAACAATGGCCTGGGAGGACACAATTACCATCCATGCGTAAGTAGAACTGTTCACTGGGCCGACAAGTGAACGAGGGGCAAGAACGTTATTCCTTAGCTTGTTGGAATAGTCCGGCTCAATCAAACCAGAGCGCAAACCTTCATGGCGATAAGATAGAGTCGCTGAAACAAATTTATCTGCTTGGGTGGGAAAAAGCACATCACTGGTCAAGGAAAATAAGTCAAATCGATCAGATTAAATTTCCTCAAAAGCATCCGGTAGGGTATTAGTTCTAAGAGAAATTTCACCCGCTCTGTAGTCTAATGTCGCTCCACAGTCTCGCAAAAATTCAATGCCAAGGATTACATCATGAGTAGAACGTGCTAGTACAGTGAATTCACTATGAAATGCTTGTTCACCTTTGAGGGCTAAAGCTGAACACGCTCCAAGAGGTTGCAATAGTTCACCGCCAACTCCGAAAATTCGGACACTCCGTTCCAGGAGAACATCACTTTCTGTCCAAGGCGACTCTTCATTGAAAGGAAGGGACATCAAACACAGAAAAGCACCAGTGTCTACTAAATCTACAGTTAACGCATTCAATACAACCACAATTTCTTCTTTAGCATACCGACAGGAGCAGGAATTTTGAAAGATGACCATTCTGCAACCTCACCTCCGTCGGTTGCACCAGCTAATTTACCAGCTGGGGCGGTGTGGGCGGGTGGCGTGGTGAGGGCAATTGACGCGTCCGAGTTAGTGGTGGAGTCAAGCTGCGGTCGGACGTCGAAGAAACATTCGTAAGCATGTACTCTCGACGTGGCAGATGAAAAGGGGCATGTTGGACAGTCGGTTGCCAGAATGCGGTGTCCTGCGTGTGATGTTGGTGCGCGCGATCCCACGCTGTGCATTTTGAACGACGTCCGCAGTATTTCCCATTGTGTCCTTCAAGACTATCATTGAAACATACAGGTGGGCTGTGCTGATTATTGTTTCAGTGCACGGGTCTCCGGGGCATTCTGTATTCGGAAGAAACTCGCCGAGGCCACGAATGTCCTGTCGATGCATAAAGCTCGCAACTTGAAGTAGCTGTGTCATGATGTTCTCCATATGGACGTTCTATCAACCTTGGTGACTGGTGTGCGCAGGTTGTGACCAAGGGACTGGTACGTCCAGACAGTGCTCATTCAGTGCACACTGGTGACACACGCGGTTGCCTTGGCCATATCGCAGCGGCGAGATCGTCAGAGACGTCTACGCTTGCTGTGCTTGTGACGATGTCAAGTCGGCCGAACTTCAGAAGTATCCGTTGCGTTTTCAGGGCTTCAAATGCACGGAAGTGACGTCTCAGGTCGGATGGCGGGGTGATATGTATACTGTAAATGCTTTCAGCAATTACTTTAACGTGGTCATGACACCCCCTTTTCGACCAAATCTGTGTTGTGTGTGTTGGTTCTTGTATGTTCTCAAACAAGCTGGCGAAATTTCAGCGCATTCGGTCGTGCCGGTAATTTATATTCGAATATTTATATAAACGAGCGAGTGGCCTAGTGGTCGGGCAACACTGGCAAGCTCGCTAACCGTGACGTAACGAACCGCTTGCTCCGCGAGCTTCTGCATCACGGAGGATGGATCTTTCCTTCCTCCGTGTACTGCATGATGTGCAGTACGGAGAGCAAACGAGTTTCGTGGTCAGCTGCGCTTGCAATTTAGTTGTTTCAGCGTTGTTCAACGTGCCACTGGAACTGACTGACTTGCAGTAACAGTCACAGCAATGTGACCACATAGCCCATGCTGTGATGGGGGGTGCCAGTTCGTACAGAGCTGGGAGAGAACTAGCGTCGCACTGAATACCTGCCGTTCGCTTCACATAATGTTTAAATACGTGCCTTACATTCACCAAAAAATGTAAAAGCAACGGTCACTTCGCGCCGCACTTTTACCACTACTTTAAAACTCCTGCATGCAAACAAATATGTACCGGCTTTACCAGCAGCAATGTGCAAAGAGGGCTCGCGAATGCAGCGTCTCGTAATCGTTAAGCTCGCTTGTCAACCTGGCACGCTTGAATAAAGCTGCTTGCCATTTTAGAAGGTTTTCAGCAACGTCTTGTTACGCCTGGGAGTCCACACTAAACGTCAATGCCTCCGCAAAGGCAATCTGTGTCAAGGCCAGTGATTGAGCCCGCCTAACGCCACCAACTCAACAACGTCATCAAGCGGCGGCGCCAGTCTGTCTTACGCAACGCACAGCCACCTCTCAGCCTATGAGCCCGATGAAGCAATCGGCACCTTCCAGTCAGGCGAGTCTTACGCAATGCGTGGCAACATCACTCGTCCTTGGGTGCAACCCTGCGAAGCGGCTCCGGATTTGATGTTCATTACGCAGCCCAGCGGCGTGTCCCCATTGGAGAATTCTGACATCACGACCAGCGGCGCTTCTGGTTGGACGTTTGTGACGCAAAAGATCCACCAGGTGCCTATAAAAAGCCAAGTGGTGCGTCGCAAGCATTTGACCTATGCAACAGAAAGAAGCCGACGTATGGGTGCGAGAGAAGACTTGCTTAGAGTCTCCACGCTGTCGGCGTAGCCGGTGTCCTTGTAAGCGGCGAGACTCGTGGCGCCTTTCGTATAGCCTCGTCAACGGCACACTTCTTAACAGTGGACGGCAGCTGCGGGATCGACCGGCGTCAGCAACATCGATGCTATGGGTGCCTGATGTTTTCCCCTCAGTTCACCAGACTACTCTAGCACAGGTTGTAGTAGTTTAGAGAAAGTCTGTGTGAAGCATTGGTGAGTGAGCTTTGATCGTTTCAAGCCAAGTCGGAGTGCTTTGAAACCAAAGGTAAGGCGGATGGTGTAAACACAGAAGTGTTAAAAATTGCGTGAGTGTCATGATAGTAGACGTATATTTGGTACGGCAAGTAGATTCTTAACAGGGGCAAACAGCAACAGGCTCGTGTGAACGATGGAGAACCTCAAAGTGATGGAACTCATCAAAATTAGTGAGGAACTTGGCATTACTTTGGGCCGTGCGAGACGAAAGCAAGCGATCCTTGGGATCATGAAGGGTGAAGGAGTATCAGCTGAGGAAGTCGATGAGGCCTGGGTGAATATCAAAGCACGCCGCAAGGAGGCTGGAAGGCGAGAAGTAGAAGTTTGCGAACGTGATAAAGCTGAAAGGCGCGAACGTCGCGAGCGTGAGGAGGCCGAGAGACAGGAGCGCCTCGAGTTTATTTATTTATTTATTTATTATTTATTTATTTATTTATTTATTTTACCTGCAGCGCCAACAAGGCATTACAGCAGGGGGGTATATGCAAATACATGAATACAATTCATCACATGGGGAAAAAATAAAAGAAAAAGAAAGAAAAGGAAAAAAAAGAACTGACATGAGAATAAGTGGTACAAATCTGCACAATAGCTCGTCAAATGTACAAGCCGTGCCACACTGAAAAATTTACATGTGCGACAAAAACGTGTGAAACGGAGCATCAGATGTACAATTAACAATATTACCTGGTAGTTTATTCCAGGCCCCAATGGAATGGGGAAAGAAAGAACCCTTGTACACATCAGTTCGGCAATCAATTTCACGAATTTTCCATTCATGGTCGCGTCGCTTAGATACAAAGTGCGGGGTTAGTAAGAAAATTTTAGGATCAAGACCAGTCTTATTGAAATAAATACGATATAGTAGTTCAAGTTTGTGATGCAACCGACGTTTACTTAGTGTTTCCCAGCTCAACTCTGATTTAAGTAATGTAATGCTAGTGCGAAAACTATAATTTTTAGTTACAAATCGGGCGGCGCGGTTCTGGACGCGTTCTAGCAGTGTACATAAATTTTCAAATTGTGGGTTCCACACGGCGCAGGTGTACCCCGTAATGGATCTTACGTTGGTGAAATATAAAAGTTCTTTAACTTTTGGAGGAGCATCACTGAGGTTGCGTTTTAGAAAGTTGAGCATGCGGAAAGCAGAAAAGGACACGTGTTCAATCTGACGTTTCCAGGTTAGGTTAGATGAAAAATAGACGCCGAGGTATTTATAATCTAGCACTGTATCAAGATGCGTACTTCCCAGAGTGTATTTTGATAAAACAGGGCTGCGACTGCGTGTGAAGGAAACGTGCTTACATTTCGCAATATTCAAAGTCATTTTCAATTTTGCACACCACATTTGGATATGGTCGAGATCGCTTTGAAGATAGTCCATGTCAAGTGGGCTTTTGATACTGCGATAAACAACGCAGTCGTCGGCGTAAAGGCGTACTTTGCAGGACAAATTACTTACAATATCATTAATATATACAAGGAAAAGCAGGGGCCCTAAAACAGACCCCTACACCTGATTCACAGCACCTAATTTACAGCCGTTTATCAGGACACATTGGGTACGATTATGCAAATAACCTGTTATCCACTGGACAACATCATGATGTAGGCCAAGAAAAGACAACTTATGGAGCAGCAACGAGTGCGGGACAGAATCAAATGCTTTTTTAAAATCCAAAAATACACAGTCAGTCTGTTCTTTTACGTCAAATGATGAGAAGAGATCATGGCTAAATTCAATTAATTGCGTTGTACAGGAAAAACCTGCCCGAAAGCCGTGTTGGCAGTTAGTAAAATATCTATTCGATTCCAGGTGTTTTATTATGGCGCTATATATTATATGCTCTAGGATTTTACTACAGACACTTGTGAAGAATATGGGCCTATAGTTTTCAGGATTGCTTTTCGGGCCACTTTTGTGAATGGGCGCAACGTTAGCGATTTTCCAATCCTCAGGCAGGTCACCAGAAGCGATCGACTTGGAGAACAGAGTAACGAGAAAGTGGGCAATAGTCTCACGGCAGGCATGAAGGACGTAATTGGGTATGCCGTCAGGTCCGCCTGAAGAATTAACTTTAACATTCTGGAGTAGTTTGAGTACACCATTATAGGTCACAATGACGGGATCCATTTGTTCATTTATTTGTTCTGAGACACTCGGAGCATTTTCACAATACGTTGGAGAGAAAACAGACTGAAAGTAATGATTGAAACAATGAGCCTTTTCAAGGTCCTCAGAGAGCCCCGCCGCGGTGGTCTAGTGGCTAAGGTACTCGGCTGCTGACCCGCAGGGCGCGGGTTCGAATCGCGGCTGCGGCGGCTGCATTTCCGATGGAGGCGGAAATGTTGTAGGCCCGTGTGCTCAGATTTGCGTGCACGTTAAAGAACCCCAGGTGGTCTAAATTTCCGGAGCCCTCCACTACGGCGTCTCTCATAATCATATAGTGGTTTTGGGACGTTAAACCCCACATATCAATCAATCAAGGTCCTCAGAGACAGTTATGCCGTTAACGTGAAGACAGGGTATTCCTGTATGTTCCTTGCCCTGGGATTTCAAAAATTTCCACATTTCTTTGGGATTTTCTTTTAACTTAGTTCCCAAAGAGCAGAAATATTTGTCTTTAGCAATTTTATTCCGTATTTTTTATGTCTTTGCCGAGGAGCCTTACGGCATCCATTACGCTCTGGTCTTTCTTTTTTTCTATACGTTTGCAAAAGACGACGCCTTTTGTTGATAAGTAGACGTACGTTACGGGACACCCACGGCTTGTCGGCACGCCTTTTGCGGGATATTAGTTTGCTAGGAACACATTTTGCTATTATTTGCTGTAGTTTGTTCTTGAAAGCTTCCCATAGAGTGTTGCAATTAGAGCATCAACTCATTTCGTTAAACTCTGGTAAAAATGATGCAAGTTCCCTGGATAAGGAGACATAATCTCCTTTATTATAAAAGAAAACCTTACGTGAATTATTGTGCACAGTTTTGAATCTAATTGGTGGTAAATAGGCAACGACGCAGTCATGATCACTAATTCTAGTGATCTAGTTTAAACGAATAGAATTGGCATTCCCACAGTATTCACAGGCGCCTAGCATAGCTTCTGCGACGGTTCAGGTCAGCAATCAGAGAATTCGGGACCAACTGCCACCGTTCGTAGTCAGCGAGGACATGGCGAAGTATCTCGTCAAGTTCAAACACGTATTTGACTGAAATGCTTTGGAGCGGTCTTTTTGGGCGCAGAACCTGTTAGCTCTTATTCCCGGCGAAGTATCCGACGTGATAACGTGCTTGACGAGGGAAGCGTTTGAGAGCTACGACGAGGTTAAGGAATTGCTCTTGAGACGTTATAAGCTGTCAAACGAGGCTTTCCGGCAAAGGTTCCGACACGTTAAAAAGGGCGATGACTCATACGTTGATTGATTGATTGATATGTGGGGTTTAACGTCCCAAAACCACCATATGCTTATGAGAGACGCCCGTAGTTGAGGGCTCCGGAAATTTCGACCACCTGGGGTTCTCTAACTTGCACCCAAATCTGAGCACACGGGTCCACAACATTTCCGCCTCCATCGGAAATGCAGCCGCCGCAGCCGGGATACGAACCCGCGACCTGCGGTTCAGTAGCTGAGTTCCTTAGCCACTAGACCACCGCGGCGGGGCGATGAGTCACACGTTAACTGCGCGTTTAGTGTTAAAGCCAATTTAATTGAATGGCTGAAGGGCGAAGCTGCTTATGATGATCGCGATAAATTGGTAGACTGCATTGCATTGGAGCAATTCTACCAGTGCATCGAGGAGAATGTCAAGCTTTGGCTGCAGGACAAGCTTGGCGAAGTACAGCTAAACAAGGCAGCAGAGTTAGCTGAGGAGTATTGTACTCGCCGAAAGTTACATAGCAGGGCAGCGCGCATTGAAAAAGATGAAAGGAAAGAGGGCTTTTTAAAGAAACCTGATCAACCAAAACCCACTCCACGCCGTAATTTCAGGAAGGACCCGTCTCTTACGAAGGACGCTGTCGGGGAAGGGCAAACGGAAGCGAAGAAATTGAGTGAGGTACCTAAACAACGCACTGAAACCACACGTGCATTTGAATCGTGGAAGCCGCTAATCTGCTACAACTGCAAAAAGGAAGGGCACATCGCGATAAACTGTAAGCAAAAGTTTACTTTAGCAACAATCCGAGAATCGAAAAGAACATGTGCTGGTTAGAGCCGTATCTCCAAGAAATTAGTGTGAATGGGAAAACGTGTCGAGTACTTCGAGACTCAGCGGCAACGATGCACGTTGTCCATCCTTCGTTGGTGTCTCCAGACGATTTTGCAGAAGAATGCGCGTAGATCAGTCAAGCCACGGAGGCGCAGAGTGCTTGCTTACCAATCGCCACGGTTGTCATTGAAGGCCCGTTCGGTAAGCTTCGCACCGAACCGGCTGTGTCTACCGCGCTTCTCGATCGTTTTACTTCTCTTTTTTATATTAACTCTGAGCATCTTCTAAAATAGCAGTGTAAATCGTTCTTCTACAGCTTAGTGTACATGGCACTCAAGCGATCGCAAGCGCGGAAACTTTCACAGGAGCTTGATCTTGTTCAATGTGGTGAAGCACCACCTGCAAAAACTGCTGATCTGTGCGACCTTGACAGCGAGTCGACGGAACTTCAGACAGAAAATTCTCCGCATCACGCATTTGAGCAGTCATTCGAGTGGCCCGTCGCCGAAGCGACTGGTGCGGTCTCTGTCTCTGTAGGAGACGATGGCGCCATTGAGTCAGAGCTAGAGGGGTGCAACGCTCTTGCCTGTAGCGGAAAGTTGGAGTGAGCTGTCGAGAGTTGATCGAGAAACACTCATTCGAGAGCAGCGTGAGGACCTCTCAATTAAAGCGCTAATAGAAAGCGTAAACTTGGGAAAAAAGAAGAAGGATGATTCCTTTTTTTTTTAGAAGGCAGGGCTCCTGTATCGGAGCTACGCAAGCAAGGTTGCAAGTATAAGCTGATCTTGGTGCCGCAAAAGTATTGTCGCCTGCTATTGGAACTGGTGTATGAAAACGCGTGGGCTGGGCATCTCGGCATAAAAAAACCAAGGCAAGTGTTACCCTTGAGTTTTATTGGCCGAAATGCTGGAAGGATATCGAAGACAGTACGCGCATGCGACATTTGTCAGAGAGTGCAGAATTCCACGTGAAGTGGAAGGCACCCATGAAGCTTGTGCCTATTATCACAGAACATTTTCGGCAACTAGTAATTGATATTGGTGGGCCATTGCCAGTGTCTAGGCAAGGTTGTCTGTACATCCTGACGGTCCTCTGTGTAGCCACAAAATTTCCAGAAGCGATACCAGTTAAGGAGTTCAATTCTACTCATATCGTCGATGCACTGCTATCTATATTCGCACGGGTCGGATTTCCTTCTGGAATTCAATGCGACAACGGTAGTGTCTTCACCAGCTGCCTTACCTCTACTTTTTCGGATAAATGTGGAATAAAAGTAGTGCACAGCTTGATCCATCACCCGTAATCTAATCCGGTAGAGCGAATGCATTCCTTTCTGAAACGGATACTGAGATCTCTTGGCTACGAGCAAAAATGCGACTGGGAAGCGTGTATTCCCCGCGCTATGTTCGATTTGAGATTAACTCCTCATGGGAGCGCCGGTTTTAGCTTTGCAGTGCTTGTGTATGGTAGTAGCTTGAGAACACCACTGCGAATGGTGCGCGAGTCCTGGGAGGGATTCGATGAGGACCCTAATGTAGTTGCGTGTGTTCTGGACCTCCTTCAGAGGCTTGTAAAAACGGAAAATCTTGTGGAAAGCCACATGAAGGCTGCACAAGTGTTGTCGACGGAGTACTTCGACAAATCGGCGAAGAAATGCACATTTAAAGTGGGTAGTCAGGTAATGCTGCTGTGGCCGTCCAGAAGGAAAAAGCTTGAGGTTCATTGGGAAGGACCTGCAAAAGTAAGATACCAATTGTGAAGTGAAATTGGGAAGGCGGCCGAACAAAAATTACGACAGTAACTTGATGAAACCATACGTTCAACGTCAAGTGGTCGTAAATCTGCTTTTGAATGCTTCGGAGGAAGAAGGAGCACAAATTTTGACTTCTAGTGATGTAATCGAAAAGGGAACCGAGTTGAACCTAGAGCCTAGTAAAGTCCAGAAGGAGGACTTCAGAAGGATTGTTTCCGAGTTTGAAGACGTGTTTTTGACCATCCCGGAAACACGACGGTGATTGAACACAATATCAATCTAACTTATGAGGAGCCAATTCGTAGCAATCCTTATCGATGTTCCGCTGTGAAAAAGCAGGTCATGAAAGAGATCAATAAAATGCTGGAGTTTGGAGTCATAGTACCGGGCAAGAGTGACTATACATTCCCTCCAATATTGGTACAAGTGCCGGGGAAAATTGATTGATTGATTGATTGATTGATTGATTGATTGATTGATTGATTGATTGATATGTGAGGTTTACCGTCCCAAAACCACCATGTGAATATGAGAGACGCCGTAGTGTAGGGCTCTGGAAATTTTGACAACCTGGGGTTTTTAACGTGCACCTAAATCTGAGCACACGGGCCTACAACATTTCCGCCTTCATCGGAATGCAGCCACCGCAGCCAGGATTTGATCCCGCGACCTGCGGGTCAGCGGCCCAGTACCTTAGCCACTATACCACCGTGCCGGGGCTGCAGGAAAAAAAATTCCAGCCCATGCATTGATTATCGGTGTCTTAACGCCATAACTCGAGAACAAACTAACCCGATACCAAATCTAAAGGAGAGGGTAGAAATTGTGACATTCTAGCTATATTTCTACGTTAGACCTCGTGCGAGAGTATTGGTAAATCACCCTTACGGAGCGGTTTAGCCACTATGCTGCATTCGTTTCTCCATTTGGGACGTATCGTCGACATAAGCTGAGCTTTGGATTGAAAAATGCGCCCTTTTGTTTTTCAGGCTAAAGGACCGCGTTGTTAATGGCCTCTCTGAGTTCGCCCTGCCGTATCTTGATGATGTCGCCATCTTCATGAACAACTGGGGAGAACATGTTTTCCGGAGCCCTCCACTACGGCGTCTCTCATAATCATATAGTGGTTTTGGGACGTTAAAACCCCACATATCAATCAATCAGAACATGTTGAGCATTTACGCGTCGTGCTGAACAGGTTGAAAGAAGCTGGTCTTACTGTGAAATCCACTAAATGTCACCTAGGGTGCTGCAAGGTGTCTTACGTGGGAAACGTTGTGAGGCGTGGCCAGCGTAAACTTCAGAAATTAAGCTAGCCGCCGTCGTGAACTATCCACGACCAACCACAAAATTTGAGATAAGGGCATTCTCGGGCCTAGCTGGATTCTATCAGCATTACGTGCAAACTACTTTAGCATTGCCTGCCCTCTGAATGACGCACTTCGGAAGTCCGAGTGGTTAAAGTAGTATTATACTCAGAAAAATAGAATGCGTTTTGCCAGCTGAAACAGGCCCTAAGTGAAAAGCCAGTTCTACAGGCACCCAGTTTTTCTATGAGACTTGTCATTCAATGCGACGCGAGTGATCGCGGCATGGAAGCTATATTGTGCCAGGATGACAGTGCTGGTAACGAAAGGCCAGTTTTGTATTTAAGTAAGAACTCAGCTGCAGAGAACAGGTATACAGTACCTTTGAAAAGGAAAGCGCTTGCCTCGTGTGGGCCGTTCAAAAGCTAGCCTGTTATGTCTCCGGTTCGAGATTTGTGGTCGAAACGGACCAATGTTCTCTAACCTGGTTAAATAACATGTCGCCTAAATGTGGCCGGTTACTGCGGTGGAGCATGATACTCCAACAGCACAACTTTGACGTTCGTTACAGAAAGAGAAAGCTAAACGCTAATGTAGACGCATTAAGCAGTGCGTTTTAGCTAGTACCTTCTTCACTTTTCGGTCTTTTGCCGGCAAGTCGGAGCAAAATTTTGTCCTCATCACAGCCTTGGCTGAGTGCTCTCGTCCAGAGTAATCTCAAGGGGTCAATTTTATATCGCATTCTATTTCTTGCGTTGTTGTACGCGTAAAAATTTGAGTTCTCATTTTAAGAGTCTTGGGCCTCACATGTGCCTCTTGGTGTAGCGGAACAAAATTCCAATAGACACCTAACTAGATATATGTTGTACTATACATTGTCTTGTGTTCTACTGGGTAACCGAGGGCACTTCCTTGTGTCTTGTGTTGTCTGTTGTCGAACCATTTTTGACAAGTTGCAGAACCATCGACAAGTTCTGCAACCACAAATCGTCAGAATAGACGAGTGAAGCTAGCCGACAAGTTGTGGTGACAAGCCAGTGGAGCTGGGATCCGTCCTCAAGAATGGGATGTGTTCACGGAACTGAGACTAGAACTACATTCTCCTCACGGCCCTGGTTTGCTTCCAGGCGTGGCGAACGAGCGCACCCGACATCCGAGCCACGTGGAAACAGCTCGTCTTCCCGGCGCATTGTCTGGCGGTGGGGATGTTGTTACGCCTGGAAGTACACACCGAACGCCAATTCCTCTGCAAAGGCAATCTGTTTCAAGGCCAGCAATTGAGCCCGCCTGACGCGATCAACTTAACGGCGTCATCAACTGGCGGCGCCGATCTGTTTTACGCAGCGCAAAGCCCACGAGCCCGATGAAGCAATCGGCGCATTTCAGTCTGGCGAGTCTTTCGCAACGCGTGGCAACATTACTCGTCCTTGCGTACAACCACGCGCAGTGTCTCCGGATTTGTGATCATGACGCAGCCCAGTGGCGGGTCCCCAATGGAGGATTCTGACATCACGGCCAGCAGCGCTTCTGGTTGGACGTTGGCGACGCGATAGATCCACCCGGTGCCTATAAAAAGGCAAAGCGGTATGTCGCCAGCCGTTGACCTATGGGTCAGAGAGAAGCCGACGTATGCGTGCGGGAGAAGACTTGCTTCGAGTCTCCACGCTGTCAGCGCGGCCGGTGTCCTTGTGAGCGGTGAGTCTCGTGGCGCCCTTTGTAACCTCATCGGCGGCGCGCTTAGTAACAGTCTGTTCCAACCCTAAGGTCATGGGTATCTGGGTTCGTCCCATCTTTGACGCTTTCTTCGTCACTCTAGCTGGTGGCGATGGGGTCAAAATTAAAATGCGCAGCATACACGATGGTGTCGCAACTTCTGCTGCTCAATGAATTATTGCCCGAATCTCATGCTGATTAGGGTGCCGACGACATGACGATCGTACCGGCACTACTTCGGAACACTTGCGACAAGTTCGCACCACGCGTCAAGCAACACTCGCAACAAAGAGAACTACTGACCGCGTGCCGAAGGTGCCGTTTTGTAGTAGACGACCACACTGCTTTCATCGGTTTGTCCCCGCCGCGGTGGTCTAGTGGCTAAGGTACTCGGCTGCTGACCCGCAGGTCGCGGGTTCGATTCCCGGCTGCGGCGGCTGCATTTCCGATGGAGGCGGAAATGTTGTAGGCCCGTGTACTCAGATTTGGGTGCACGTTAAAGAACCCCAGATGGTCAAAATTTCCGGAGCCCTCCACTACGGCGTCTCTCATAATCAAATGGTGGTTTTGGGACGTTAAACCCCACAAATCAAATCATCATCGGTTTGTGATGTCACTCACGCCAAGGCAAAATGGCAGTCGCCGGCGCTGGGTGGAGTTTACAGACGAAGACTTCTACGGTTTATTTTGGACAGAATTATTCTTTCACAGTCCAGTTTTCACACGTGCACAAGCATATCCGTCCCTCTACCTTCGTTTTTCGCCAAAAACCACGAATTGTTGGGTGACCATGTCACGACCCCTTTAAGCAGATGTCCCACTTTGTCTTTGTGGGTCATGTTCGGGTTTACAAGGCATCAAAGCTTCAGAAATTTTATATAGCTTGAACATGTCTCCCCAGGTAACTGGGCCATGAAAGTGACTGCTCGGCCATTTTTTTTCGAGAGCAAATTACCTTCTCATAGTGCTTCAGCCAGTCATCGACGTCTTTATGCTTTCTTCCTAAGAATGTGCGCGGCTCCCGAAAAGGTGTGCAGCCCACCTGTTTTTGGCAAGCAGTCTCTTGCACGACCCCTTTGCAACTATTGCGAGATCATTCCGCGTAATTCATGGCAACAACTCCCGGTGGTAACATAGCCAACCTTTTACTGCGTCAAGGAATGGTAGAGGTCGGTCGTCCAGTGCTAAGTACCCAGCACGCCCACGAAAAGTGTAACGATGGAATGGATTTATTAACTAGGTGAAAAGAAAGAGATGCGTAGCGCAGCGCAAGGGTCAGGAAGGTCAGCCCCACAACGGCTCGCGTCTAGCGCGCGCTTCTTCCACCTCTTCTTCGCTTCGGTGGACTCCTTTCACGTGACAATAGATGTATATATATATATATATATATATATATATATATATATATATATATATATATAGTATATATTATATGTATATATATATATATATATATATATATATAGAACTTGAAGGGAAGGCACGACAGGTCCGGGTATTTTCTATATTGAAATAACTTGAAGATAGCACATAAGAAAAGGATCGTATTTACTAACGTTTCGGCCGTGGCACGGCCTTCGTCAGAGTCCCTTACTCTGACGAAGGCCGTGCCACGGCCGAAACGTTAGTAAATACGATCCTTTTCTTATGTGCTATCTTCAAGTTATTTCAATATATATATATATATATATATCAAAATGATGCGTTTTAGAGCGGCACTTTTTTATAAAACACAGACTGAGTGATACCCCCTGCCTATCTGAGCAGCACTCATCTTCTTCAGTACATTTTCCTCCCCTCCGTAAAAGAGCCATGCTGGTGACTCATGGTCAGAAGACAATAGAGGGATCGTAATACGGTTTTAAGCGGTCTGTGTGGATGGTCCCCCGTCCACGGCATCGGTGATTATGGGGCTGCTCAAGCAGCTCAACGATGTAATTGACGGGTGAAGTTTGTTTAACCACACGGTAAGGGCCGTTATACTTGCACATAAGTTTCGTTGAGAGACCAGGGATGGTTGAAGGGATGCGAAGCCAGACAAGGCCATCCGGTGCATGAGAAGCCGGAGAAGTCGGGCTATCGGGGTGGTGTTTTGGCGCGTCTGTTCAGCAATTGTGAGGGAGGGGGCAAGCTGACGACACTCATCCGCGTATTTAGCAGCTTGTGACATCGTCGTCGACTCAGCAACGTCCGGGCGGTAAGGAAAAATGATGTCTAGCGTGCAAGAGGGCTCGCGACCGCAAAGGGGGAAGTATGGAGAGAAATCAGTGGTTGTCTGGACAGCAGTATTATGCGCGTATGTTACAAAAGGCAGAACAATGTCCCAGTTCGAGTGATCGGTTGCGACGTACATTAACAGGATATCTCCTAATGTACAGTTGAATCGTTCCTTAATGCCATTAGTTTGAGGACGATACGCGGTGGTGGTGCGATGAATCACTTGGCATTCCTTGAGAAGCGATTCGACGGCGTCCGACAAAAACACACGCATTCGGTCACTCGGGAGTTCACGTGGTGCACCGTGACGTAAAATGATCTGATACAATATAAAACGACCGACGTCACTCGCTGACGCGGAAGAGAGTGGTGACGTGTCTGCGTATCGCGTAAGGTTATCGATAGTGACGATTACGCAGTGATTTTCAGCCGGTGTAATTTGAAGAGGTCCATACAGATCCATACCAACACGTTAAATTGGTCGGGAAGGACAAGGTATGGGTTGTAGTGGAGCTGGAGAACTTGGAGTGGGATTTTTCTGGCGCTGGCAAGCGAGACAGGAACGTACGTAGCGACAAACGAAGCGATACATTCCACGCCCGTAGTAGCTGTGGGAAAGGTGGGCGTAGGTTTTTAACAATCCAGCATGGGCGCATTGTTGATGATTGATATGTGGGGTTTAACGTCCCAAAATCACTATATGATTATGAGAGACGCCGTAGTGGAGCGCTCCGGAAATTTCGACCACCTGGGGTTCTTTAACGTGCGCCCAAATCTGAGCACACGGGCCTACAACATTTCCGCCTCCATCGGAAATGCAGCCGCCGCAGCCGGGATTGGGCGCATTGTGGGTCGGCATGAAAAGAGGGGCATATGTCTGAGCGGAGACGTCTGGGAAAAACTAGGAGCCATTGGCGCCCTTCGGAGAAATAATTCCGTCTGTATAGCAAACCATCTCTGATAACTAAGTGCTGTATTTGACGGCGCGTACCTCTAGGGATACTTCGCGAGGGAGTTCGACTCAACAAGTTGATAAGTGAAGCGATCCAAGGATCTATTCGTTGCTCCTGTAGCATGTCGCTGGCACTAAGTGCAGATATGTCGGGGGCAGGCAAAGACGGCGACTTGTGACTACATCGTAGACGTGATAGGGACAAAGCGTCTGCGTCGGAATGTTTTCGCCCAGATCAGTATATGACGTGAATGTCGTACTCTCGTAGCCGAAGTGCCCAACCGGCGATCCGGACGGTGGGATCTTTTAACGAGGAGAGCCAAATTAATGCATGATGATCTGTGACCACGCATAATGGGCGCCCGTAAAGATAGGGTGGAAACATGCCCATGGCCCATATGATGGCTAGACACTCTTTTTCGGTAACTGAATAGTTGGCTTCTGCTTTTGTGAGTGCACGGCGGGCGTAAGAGACGACGTACTGATCAAATCCGGGTTTACACTTGGCGAGCACAGCACCGAGACTAACTCCGCTAGCATCCGTGTGTATTTCCGTCGGCGCAAGAAGATCAAAATGTCGTCGTATAGGAGGTGACGTAGGAAGGTGGCGGAGTGTGGCGGATGCATCTTCACAAGCTGACGACCAACTAGAAAGGTCGCTGTTGCCGGCAAGAAGGTCATTCAAGGGCGATATGTTGGAGGAGAAGTTGCGCATAAAACGACGAAAATGTTGCTACGGGGCGCCACAAACGAACATTGTAGAAAAGAGGACAATGTTTAGGGCGAGTTCGTGCTGACTGGGCTCCATATTGTATGCCTGCCTGTTTACCAAAAGAAAAGGTATTTTTCAGACGCCTTCTCCCCGTAACATTTTGGTGGAGAGTGCGGGTCTTCCCACAGTCAACACCATGACGATTCTACGCAGCGGACGTTCCTTGGCTGCCTGTGCGATGCCTGATCAAGAGGAGCACGAGGATTCTTTGGAGACTACCCCAACCGCGCTTCGTCCAACTACGCAGCAACCAACAGCACCGCATCCAGCTGCTACTAACCACACCGTCGTCCTGGCTCAACCGCGTGACCCAGGCACCTTTTCGGGCATTGACAGTACTGACGTGGAGGAATGGCTTCAGCTGTACGAAAGGGTGAGCGCTCTTTACAACTGGGATCCAACGTTCATGTTGACTAATATTATTTTCTACCTTGATGGTACAGCTAAAGTGTGGTTTTCCAACCACGAGGAAGATATCACGAGTTGGGACACCTGTAAGCAGAAACTCATCGATCTCTTCGGCAAGTCCATCGGGCGTCGTCGTGCTGCGCAGAAAGAACTAGCGTGCCGAATCCAGCCCTGTACCAAGTCGTACGTTACGTACAGACAACATGTGCTCGCCCTCTGCCGGAAGGTTGATGACAAGATGCCAGAATCTGAAAAGGCCACGCACATCCTCAAAGGAATCGCCGATGACGCCTTCAATCTCCTCGTATTTCGAAACTCATCGACCGTAGGCGAAGTTATCAATGAATGCCGACGCTTCGAAGATGCGAAAAGTCGCCGTATCACTCCACACTTTTCGCGTCTTCCCAACACGGCTGCAACATCTACCTGCGAGGACGCCCGTTTAGCACCAGCCCCTGCTGCTTCCGACAATATCGTGCGCATCGTGCGCCACGAAATCGAGGCAGCGTCTACCCTGTCTGACCAAGTTCAGGCCCCCGAAAACTCTCGCGCCACGATTTTTTTGATCAAGAGTGTCGTACGCCAGGAACTGGCCAACGCCAGACTTCAGACGCTATGCCCCGTTAACCGACCTGACTATCGACTGCCCAGTACACCTAGTATGTCCCGCGGACCGAACAACCGCCCACGTTACCGGAACCCGGCAGAATGGCGAACTTCCGATGACAGGCCGATCTGCTTTATTTGTGGACGAGTCGGCCATATTTCACGTCATTGCCGCACTTCCTGGGGTTGGCAGCCATGGTCGCAATATGCCAACACCCGACGCCCACCTGCTGGCTCTCGGATGCCGATCTACACGGCACAAGATGATGCTTCGCCATCCAGGCCCACCCAACGAAGCCGCTCCCCGTCGCCCTCTGGACGCATATCCCGCTCAACTAACCAACGTCGCTCCCCCTCACCCTCCTACCACCAGTCCTCGGAAAACTGACAGGCGCAGCTCCAAGAGGTGAGCCTGTTTCGACGACCCGACCCGAAATTCCTCTACACACGATGCCCGGACACAACAACTTTATTAATGTAAATGTTGACGGTACTTCTGTGGTAGCACTCAATGACACCGGCGCTCACATATCAGCCATGAAATCCAGCCTTTGTGCTCGACTCAAGAAAGTGCTCACTCCTGCTCCGATCACTGTTGTCCGAGTAGCTGATGGTGCAACACCGGCAGTCACTGAGATGTGTGCCGCCCGTGTCACTGTTGCTGGACGTCATACCACTGTTCTGTTTTACGTACTGGACCACTGCCCACATGACATCATTTTGGGACTCGATTTTCCGTCGGAGCATTCCGCTCTAATTGACTGTTCTGCTGGTGTTGTCCAGCTCGTCCTACCACACGCCGTAGACCCTCCTGATCCTGCACTGCCAAAGCTATGCTCCGTCGACTTTGTTCGCCTATCTTGTCGAGCTGTGGCGTATATCGACGTCTCTTCTGATCCACCTGTGGCTGACGGCGATTATGTCATTTCACCTAATCCTACAGTCCTCCGTTCGCTCAATGTTGCGTTCCCCCACACCATCATCACAATGAAGGACAACGTGGCATGTCTCCCTATTGTGAACTTTGGACTTTGCTCTGAAGTGCTGCCACGAGGGATATCCCTTGCAACGCTTGCCCCGGCCGGCGACTACCACATATCGGCCTTAACAGAGGATACACCATTATCTGCAAGTATTCAGTCGGGCAGTACACTAGACTGTATAACTGGAATGATTGCCTCTGATCTCCCGGCCAAGCATGTGTCTGCGCTTCGTGGCCTTCTTGCGTCGTATCAAGACGTCTTTGATCTTTGTGACCGACCCCTAGGTCGAAAGATTGTCGTAAAGCATCGGATGAACACCGGTGATGCAAATCCAGTACACCGGCGACCCTATCGGGTTTACTCCACCGAGCGCCACGTGATCCAGCAAGAAGTCGACAAGATGCTTGACCGAGATATCATTGAACCTTCTTCAAGTCCTTGGGCTTCGCCCGTTGTGCTCGTGAGAAAGAAGAAAAACAGCTGGCGCTTCTGTGTCAACTACAGAAATCTTAACAAAGTTACAAAAAAAGACTTGTATCCTCTGCCGCGGATAGATGATGCTCTTGACTGCCTTAGTGGAGCAAATTATTTCTCTTCCATCGACCTTCGTTCCGGGTACTGGCAGATATCAGTTGATGATCTGGACCGTGAAAAGACGGCATTTATAATTCCCGACGGGCTCTATCAGTTTAAAGTAATGCCGTTCGGGTTATGCAATGCCCCGGCTACATTCGAACGAATGATGGACGCTCTTTTCACGGTTTCAAGTGGTCAATCTGCTTATGCTATCTTGATGACGTCATTGTTTTTTCGCCAACTTTCGAAACTCACCTCGAGCGTCTCTCAACAATTCTTTCGGTTTTCCGCAAAGCAGGTTTCCAACTAAACTCATCGAAATAACACTTCGGCCGCAGGCAGCTCACTGTCCTTGGACACCTTATCGATTCTTCTGGTGTTCGTCCCGATCCTGAGAAAATCCGCGCCGTCAAGAACTTCCCTGTGCCGACCTCTGCGAACGACGTTCGAAACTTTGTGGGCCTTTGTTCTTACTTTCGTAGATTTGTGCGGAATTTCGCTGACGTCGCACGCCCACTCACGGAACTACTTAAAAAATGTGACTTTTGTGTGGGGACATGAACAAGCTAAAGCATTCGTCGAACTGACGAGTACGCTTACGACGCCACCGATTCTCGGCCACTTTGATTTATGCGCTCCAACGGAAGTGCGTACCGACGCCAGCGGCCACTGAATCGGAGCCGTTTTGGCACAACGACAGCATGGCTGCCAGCGCGTTATTGCATACGCTAGCCGTCTTTTATCGTCAGCAGAGCAAACTTACTCCATCACAGAACGCGAATGCCTCGCGTTCGTCTGGGCAGTGGCTAAATTTTGGCCGTATTTGTATGGACGCCCGTTCAAGGTTGTCACTGATCACCACGCCTTATGCTGGCTGTCATCCTTAAAAGATCCTAGTGGACGTCTCGGCCGGTGGGCTCTACGGCTACAGGAATATTCCTACACGGTTGTCTACAAATCAGGTCGCCACCATGAGGAATCCGATTGCTTGTCGCGTCATCCAGTAGACCCAGCAGACGTTTCTGAGAGCGATGAGCCTCCTTGCGTTTTGGCACTTCCCGCGTTTATCAACATCAGAGATCAGCAACGCCGTGATCCTCACCTCAGAGATATAATCCTTCGGCTTAGTGGTCCCACAACTCCTCCGTCTCTCCGTATGTTCCTGCTCTAAGATGGCGTCTTATATCGCTACAGCATGCATCCTGACGGACCTGAGCTGCTGTTGGTCATACCACAACATATGCGTCAGACTGTCCTTGCATAGTTGCATGACATTCCGACAGCTGGTCACCTGGGAGTTTCAAGAACTTATGACCGCGTTCGACGTTGCTTCTTTTGGCCCGGTATTTACCGATCCGTCTGCCGTTACGTCGCCTCATGCAAATCCTGTCAACACCGCAAAAAAACCAGCAACCCTTCCAGCGGGACGCCTTCAGCCCATTCAGATCCCATCCGAACCATTTTATAGGGTAGCTTTTGACTTACTAGGACCGTTCCATTTATCGGCCAGCGGAAACAAGTGGATAGCAGTCGCCACGGATTACACCACTCGGTATGCCATCACGCGAGCCCTTCCTACCAGTTGTGTGACCGACGTCGCTGACTTCTTCTAGAAGACGTCATATTACACCACGGCGCTCCTCGGCAACTGCTTACCGATCGGGGTCGCTACTTTTTATCACAAGTTATCCAAGACATATTACACTGTTGCGCTACAAAGCACAAGTTCACAACAGCGTACCATCCTCAAACCAACGGGCTCACGGAGCGGCTAAATAGAACAACCACGGACATGCTCGCCATGTACGTTTCTTCCGATCATCGCGACTGGGACTCCACCCTTCCATTTGTAACATTTGCCTATAATACGTCTCGGCATGACACTCCAGGTTTCTCGCCATTTTTTCCTCCTGTACGGACGAGAACCTACGTTGCCTTTTGACACGCTCCTTCCTGCCGTTAGCTACACGTCAGAATATGCCCGCGATGTCATCTCTAGAGCTCTAGAGGCACGTGAGATTGCTCTCCGGCGTCTGAGCGATTCGCAGGAACGACGACAGTTCTACGACGCGTGCCATCGTGATGTCCACTTCAGTCAAGGTGACACAGTGCTTTTCTGGACGCCGTCGCGGCGAGTTGGCCTGTGCGAAAAAGCAGACTTCACCGTACTCGGGTACGTACCGTGTGGTGCGCCAAGTCAACGACGTGACATATGAAATTGAACCTCTTAACGCCAACAGCGCGCAATCGTGTTCTGACGTTGTTCACGTCACGAGGCTGAAGCGATATTACTCGGACCAACCAAGCACCGAGACGGTGCCTTCGCCGCCGGGGGTGATGCTACGGGCGCCACAAACGAACATTGTAGAAAAGAGGATGATGTTTAGGGCGAGCTCGTGCTGACTGGGCTCCATATTGTATGCCTGCCTGTTTACCAAAAGAAAAGGTATTTTTCAGACGCCTTCTCCCCGTAACAATATGAACATAAACCAAGGAAGCTGCGAAGTTCTTTGAAAGTGTTCCGCATAGGAAATTCGGCAACGGCATGAAGTTTCTTCGGATTCAGAAAAATGCCATCTCTATATAAAACATGGCCCAAAATTAGGAGTTTTCGAGTGCCAAAGCAGCATTTCTTCAAGTGGAGCTGTACACCGGTGGAGGTGAGGCGAGTAAGCACTGTCTCGAGGCGCTGAAGATGCGTTGAAAAGTCGCTTGAAAATATCACGACATTGTCTAAATAACACAGACATGTCTGCCATTTCAGGCCACGGAGGATGTTGTCGATCATGCGCTCGAAAGTGGCAGGCGCATTGCAGAGCCCGAATAGCATGACGTTAAATTCGTATTAGCCATCGAGGGTAACGAAAGCTGTCTTGGGGCGATCAGCCTTAGCCATGGGAACCTTCCAATAACCTGAGCGCAGATGTAGTGACGAGAAGAACTCTGCACCTTGTAAGCGGTCAAGAGCATCGTCTATGCGAGGTATTGGGTAAACATCTTTGCGCGTGATCTTATTCAACCGGTGGTAATCAACGCAGAATCTTATTCGGCCATCCTTTTTCTTGACTAGAACAACGGGGGAGGCCCACGGGCTGTTAGAGGGCTCAATAACGCCGCGTTTCAACATGTCATGAACTTGTTTCGCGATTATACGACGCTCAGATGCCGATACCCCATACGGACGCTGACGTAAACGAACCTGAAGGCCAGTGTCGGTTTGGTGAGATACTGTGTAAGCACGGCCAAAAGTCTGTTGCTGGTGATCGAAGCTGGCGTGGAAGTGCTCGAGGAGGGCGAGAATGTCGGCGCGCTGCTGGGCCGTAAGGTTGGTGTCGATGCAGGGCGAAATTGCTTCGGT
Organism: Rhipicephalus annulatus; assembly: GCA_013436015.1. Classification (NCBI taxonomy): domain Eukaryota; kingdom Metazoa; phylum Arthropoda; class Arachnida; order Ixodida; family Ixodidae; genus Rhipicephalus; species Rhipicephalus annulatus. Next base: position 93,995 of record WOVY01004385.1, read on the forward strand.
GAATGGTCGGTGAACTCGAGGGATCAATGCCATCGGCAAAGCCTAGGCACTCTCCACACAGTTACTTGGAAGGCCAAGGAAACGGATTTGGTACATAAATTGCACTTGATCCATCGTGAGTGTTCAGAACGGCGAAAGGTATCAGGAAGCACTTACGGCGAACAGTGGTTTCAGAAGGCGTAAAAAGAGCAGTTGAGCCACTAGAGACGTCACAGGAAAGCGAAACTAGGGTGGATGAGAACGGGGGTATCGAAGTGTCGGCGGCAACGAAAACTTTTGCAGGTGAAAGGGGTGAGTCGAGTGAAGCAGCGTCGCATAACGGTGCGAAATCCACTTCGGCGCGAGCACAGTCGATGACGGCATGGTGAGTGCAGAGAAAGTTCCAGCCTAATATTATGTTATGGGAGCACTGTGAGAGCACAACAAACTCGACGACATAAATAACGTCAGCAACAGCGACACGTGCTGTACAGCCTGCAAAAGAGCGAATTGGTTGCTCGCTCGCAGTGCTCAAAACGAAAGCGTGAAGAGGCATTGTGACTTTTTTTAGTCGACGGCAAATTTTTCCAGTCACTACAGACACTGCGGCGCCAGTATCGACCAATGCAAGAACAGCTATACCTTCAATGGAGACAGCAACGACGTTGGACAGCGGAAAACAAGGTCTTGTGGAGTTTGAAAGATCTGCAGTTCTTGCATCCGGACCTGCGGCTCCTAGTTTCACTCAGGGACAGGGCGAAGTCGACGTAGCATAGGGGAAAGGGAACGGCGTTGAGGTGAAAGTGACCAGTCTCTGTTGAAGTTCCGGCGAGGTGAAAATGTGTCCATGGTGGCAGGCTTGCCAGATACAGCAGGCTCAGGTCGGGGTGAGAAATCATAATTGTTGGGCCGGACGTCGTAACGTAGGAAAAACTCACGCCGTAGACAAAATCGCGCCACGTGACCCACAATTCCACTGGCGAAGCGTATGGGGCGGTTGTCATGAGTGCGCCAAGAGTTCTGAAAGCGTGGTGGTGGTGGTCGGGAGAAAGGATGGGCAGCCTGGTACAAAGGCTCAGTCGGTACGACAAAGGGTTGCGTGGACGTAGAAGTTTGCGACAAAGAAACGTGGGCGTTAGCGACAGGCGGACGTCGGGTTCCGTTCAGTGCTTTGGCATAGGTCATTGGAGCAGCCACAAGTGGTGCGTGAGCGGTTGGTAGCGTCTCAGACACTTGCTCTTGAACTACTCGCTGTATAGATGGCTCTAAAGTAGATGGGGCACCTCTGGAGGTATAAGGCACGAAGGACAACTGGCGTGCGACCTCCTTTTGTACAAATTGCTTGATCTCGAGAAGCAAAGTGGTGTGGTTTATAGCAGTGCCAGCCGACGTTACGCGGAGATTGTTGCATATAGCGCGCTGGCACGACGAATGGTGTCACGCTGTTTCCAGAGCTCGTCATAGCTCTTACAAAGTTGGATCACTTCCGCTACCGTTTGCGGGCTCTTTGTGACAAGCATCTGAAATGCGTCGCCAGTCACGCCTTTTAAGATGTGTTTGATCTTCTCGGTTTCTGTCATGGCCGAGTTGACACGCCGGCAAAGGTCGACCACATCTTCGATATAACTGGTGCAATTATCACCATTCTGTTGAGCCTTAGTACGTAAGCGCTGTTCGGCCCGTAGTTTCCGAAGCGCTGGATAGGCAAACAAGTCCGCAAACGCCGTTCGGAAGGCCGACGAGGTGGGGAGGTCTCTCTCGTCATTACGGTACCACAAACTGGCGACGTAGGTCAAACACAATTGGAAGACAGTAAGCTTGTGCACATCGTCCGGCTTGTTTTGCTTGCTCACCCGGTCGTATTCGTCGAGCCAGTCTTCCACGTCCTTGTCATCTGTTCCACTGAAGGTAGGCGGATCGCGTTGCCGAAAAGAGCCCAGACAGACAGGAGCTGCAGTAGTTGAAGCCGAGGCGGCCGCCTGCTGATCGTCGTCCGTGGACATCGTAGCAGCTGAAAAAAAACGTACGGTTTCACAATTCCAGTATTATGCGTTACCCCGCACCTCCACCCAAGATAATGAGGTGTTTTAGAGCGGCACTTTTTTATAAAACAGGAGAGTGGTCACGACCAGTCGAGTGGTAATGGTGGAACCAGCCTGTGTCCCCAGCCAACCAAACGTCGTCTTCTTCACAGACTGAGTGATACCTCCTGCCTATGTGATTAGCACTTATCTTCTTCATTACAATATATATATATATATATATATATATATATATATATATATATATATATATATATATATATATTTATTAAAGACATACCACCCACACATGAGTCCTTCTTGCGTGACACAAACCACTTCCTTCGGGAAATAGCAGACGTGAAAATTCCAGACGGTGCATTTCTCGTAACATTGGATGTTAGCTCACTCTACACAAATATCCCACATGACGATGGTGTAAGGGCGCTTGTTGAATCGTATGGCACACACAACCCTGTCGCTTATCCAAGCAAAAAAGTAATTGAAATCTTCACAAGACTTGTACTCGATTTGAACAGCTTTGAATTTAACAACCAGTACTATCTTCAAATCAGCGGTACGGCAATGGGGACAAGAATGGGCCCAAATTACGCTAACATATTCATGCACCACATAGAGTTCAATTTTCTTTCATCTTGTAATATCAAACCATTACTCTATAAACGCTACCTAGATGATATATTCATAATTTGGACACATTCGGAAAACAAGCTCCTCAAATTCATACAGGCATTCAACAAGGTACACCCCAGCATTTATTTTACACACACCTACTCTAACACTGAAATAAACTTTCTTGATGTACTCATTCGAGTTGACGATGGTGCGTTGGTAACTAACGTATACAGAAAACCTACAGACAGGCAACAATACCTGCACTTCAAAAGCTGCCACCCGCGACATTGTAAGACCAGCATTCCCTATTCCCAAGCGCACAGATTTTGACGAATCTGCTCCGGCACCGAGGACTTCCACAAAAACAGCACACATATGCGCGAAGTACTCCTTAATCAAGAATACCCGCCAGCTATCATCGATGACGCCATCAAAAAAGCTGAAAATCTGGACCGCCAGATTCTTCTCAACCACGAGAGAAACGCCGACCAACACCGCAACAAAAACTTGCTATTAGCTTTCACGAGCAACCCACCGAACATAAACAAGGTCCTAAGAAAACACTTTAACATATTGGAACAGAGCGTGCGACTATCCAAAATTTTCACTTCTCCTCCTTGTGTTGTATACAGAAGGCCGAAAAATATAAAGGATCATTTAATAAATTCAAAGATAGGTGTGAAACCTCAAATTGGGTGTCACCCTTGCGGAAAAAGCAGATGCAGGGTATGCAAACACATGCAGACAACGACAGTGGAGAAAAGCAACCACTCGGATTTTGAGCACAGGATAAGAGGTGCACTAGACTGTGACTTAGACAACGTCATACACCTCCTGGAATGTGGGGTAAATAACAAGCAATACGTGGGCCAGACAGACACTCAGTTTAGAATTAGATTCAACAACCACCGGGCACATGTACGATCTCTGCCAGGCCTTCCACTTTCAAAACACTGCATATTAAAAGACCACAGCTTTGATGACATCAGGGTTACACTACTAGAAAACAACTTTCGAACAATCAGAGAACGGGAACAACGGGAATCCTATTTTATCTACAAAGTTAACACGATAAAATACGGAATAAATGAACACCCAGGCACTCTGTCTGCGTTACGACCGCTAAAAGACGCAAACGCTTCTCTAATCGGTCCGGTTTCATTACGACAATAATATTACCCGCTAACAAAGCTTTTGGTCTATGCATCTGACAACATAGAAATGATTTGCCTCATCAAGCACAGCCGGAACGCACAGATAAGTGGTCCCGGATGTCGTACGGTCCCCCCCCCCCTTTTTTCTTTTTTTTCTTTCTCTTCTTCAAGTTTCAACGCACACTCTGTTCCTTCACTGACAAGGAGCTGACAGCTAGGTGGTTTCGTTAACTTTTTCATACATGCGCGCATATCTTCCCAGTGAGCCGCAACTGTGTGGTGACTGTCTGGGATGTCGTACAGTCTCCCCACTCCCCCCCCCTGTTCTTTTTTCCCCTTCTTTAATTTTAAACGCACATTCTGTTCCTTCACTGACAAGGAGCCAATGCATATAATGAATATCGATGGCGGTGCCTCATTCACCGGCTTTTTCGCTCCTCCCGACGCCACCAGCACGCACTCAAAGCGCTTAAGCCCTCCCCATTAACTTGTCATACACTTCAATGAGGAACGAGCCGCCAGCGGACTACACGGAAAGGTGAAATACAAGAACAGCGGCTCCCTGCCTACTTGGGGAAGAGTGGGTGCGGGGGAGGTATTGTTGACAATGATGACATTCCTCATCTACCTCTGCCCTACTCTGTTGAAATGCTGCCCCTTTCTAATTACGCCGTGTCAGTCTTGCTTCTTCTCCTTGATTTTCTATATTTTATTTATTGTTTGTCCTCCCGTTTCGCTGTTTCTTTTTTTCCTCTCTCCCTCTTTTGACTCCTCCCCTCCTGTCTCGACAGGATATAAGAAGACACGGAACATGTGTAGATAGTATTATGCCTTGAAAAAGACGGGGTTCCTGTCTAAACGTCGGCACAATAAACAGTTGTTATGTGAAAGCGCAACTACTTTCATATATATATATATATATATATATATATATATATATATATATATATATATATATATATATATAATTGCCGTGCTCGAAACAGAGAACGAAGACGATGTGTGCCCCAACAGTCTCGTAAAAAGGGACACTGAGGAAGACCGACGTGCTTTTATTTAGGTCTCTTGCTCTCTGCCCCTGCCTAAAAAAACACGCCGCGGTTGCCCCTGCCTAAAAAACACGACGGTTGCCCCTGCTCAAGTCGGTTGCCCCTGCTCTGCCCCTGCTTAAAAAAACACGATGTCTCGGTGATCTGCTTATGCTGGACAGCGACACTGGTGGAGGTGCTGGGTAGTATGATGTAATAGGCGGGACGGATGGTGGGCGGCGGACAGCGTCGGCGTAACTCATTTGACGCTGCTCGCGACCGAGATCAGCTGCTGAAAAAGCGTGGCTAAATTTGTCACGAACGACAGCGACAACGGCGTATCGAATGGAGGAGTCCAAAGCTTCTGAATTTCTTCTCGACAATATCTCTGATCAGGTCACGCAGGGAGCCTTTATTGTCCAGAGTCACTGAAGCGGAGTTTATTGGGGTGGTAGGGGACGAGCGAGCATACTGCCTCGATCTTCGGTGGAGAGGACGCTCAATGGCAGTGGCTTCACTTATAAAATCGGCCACGGAAGTTGGGGCATTGTGCACAAGTCCGGCGAACAGTTGTTCTTTCGCGCCGTGCATAAGGTAGCGCAACTTCTTTCCCTCGGACATATTTGGATCTGCCCGACGACATAGGCGTGTCACGTCTTCAGCAAACATTGCCACAGTTTCATTAGGTTTTTGAAGCATTAACTCGAGCAACTGCTGAGCCCGCTCTCGATGGTCGACGCTAGCAAAGGTGTCAATCAGCTGCTGACGAAACTCATCCTATCTCGATATACGGCCTTCTCAATTCTCAATCCACGTGTGAGCGCTGTCATTTAGAGTGAAGTACGTGTGGTCGAGCTTCTGTTGAGCACTCCACTGGTTGTTGTCGGCAACGCATTCGTAATGCTCAAGCCAATCTTCAACATCTTCATGTGGGGCACCACTGAAGCGACCAGGTACAAGTGGCTGATCAAGTGTTACCTGGGTAGGATTGAAAACAGGGCTGCCTTGTATCCCTTGGACCACCTGTGGCTGGCTGGCGGAAGCCATTGGCAGAGGTACGTAATGCCTGGTAGAATTTTCGTCCAAGGAGGTAAGCTCAGGAGAGAGGCCTAGCAACCGCCTACTGAAGTGATGCACTGGTGTCGTATCGGTGGCTGCATGTCGGGACTTGATGAACGGCTCCCAGATGGGGTGTTGAGCTTCGGCAGGCTTGCAGTCCAGCACCTCCACTAGTGTCACCACTACCAGCCACCTACAGCCGCACCTTCGTCACAACCTTTGCAGGAGGCTTTCAGACGTCGGCCCATGTCTCCGATGTCTTCATGTCACCAGACATCACTTACCGCGCCTTACTCACCACCACAAGAGGACGTGGAATGCGCACAATTTCGCAGAACGGACGCTTGGCCCACTGTCGATCGGCGCCCTCCCTGCTTCAACTGCGGATGGGGCCGGCCATATAGCTCGCTATTGTTGCTACCGTGACACATCGCTTAGCCCGTCTCGGCCCGGATACGACGGTCACCGTTCCAATGCCTACTACATTGTTCGCCATGACAACCCTGGTTTTGAGGACCTCCAACAACGTGGTCTCCCTATCGCGAGTCGCTTCCTAATCGCCAGCCCAATTCCGCCAGCCCAATTATTGATGGGGAGCAAGTGACGGCCTTAGTAGATATGGATGCTGGTTTTTTTCCATAATAAGTCACAGGCTGGCCAGTCATAGAAAAGAAAAACGCCATGGACACGACCATATATAAGAACAGCGGGTGGTCAATTGTTACTCTCTACTGAAAGATGCGCAGCAAGAATTAGCATAGGAGAATCTTCTTTCGTCGTGACTTTCATCGTTCTCCCAGAGTGCTGCAAAGATTTAATTAAAGAAATGGACTTTCTCAGGGAGCATGGCGCCATAATCAACATCCCGGATCACGTGATGCCGTTTTACGAGAGTGCTCATCTGACTGATTTCTTATCACCAGAGCACAAATCTTTTGTCTCAAAGACCACAATATAGTCGTGCCACCTCGATCATCTATCCTCGTTTCAGTAGCATGTGACGTACCGTTCGATGGTGAAGGAGTCGCCGACCAACTAACCTCACTGCTTTTCACTCACGGGATTTCAGTAGCACGAGAATCGTCATTGTCACCGACGGCTGAACGAACTTGTTGTTGACCAATTTCACCTCCAAGCGATGGCACCATCCAAAAGGCACAACTTTGGGGCATATTTTTGTCGTGAACCCAGCCACAAGGAGATGGCGCTATGCGTGCCGCATCACGTGACGTGCGGTACGATTCGGCAGCAGATCGCTGGCGCGAGTGTGTGTGACCGTGTCTGTCAAGCTAACATGTAGCCGCGCTAGCACGCATGGTTTAATCCAATCCTTTGACCATTAAACAGTTGTCGTTATCCGTCGGCTCGTTCGTGTTCTCAGTTCCCGACCACGACATGGTGGCAGCGGTGGGATGCGTGGAAGCACGACAACGCTGTGAAGACGGCACCGGACAAGTAGGCCTAACAAACGCCGGCATCGAACACGGAACTTTGCAGCACCCATGGCAACGCCTACAGTGCCTACAGCTCAGCCTGCAAACCCACTCAGCCCTTTCGTCGTCGAACTGCCGAAAAAGCTCGACTTTCGGGGACCCGAGGAGTGGAAGCGGTGGTTTACACGATGGGAAAGGTACCGCGTCATCTCAGGTTTGAAGAAACAAGACGACGAAACCCAGGTGAACACAATCACTTACGCGATGGGCCATAAAGCAGAAGATGGGCTGGCGTCGCTCTTTCTGACGCTGAGAAACTCAACTACGACGCGGTAACACGAGCGCTCGCGAAACAATTCGTGCCGCGGACGAGCGTGATATACGAGCGGGCGAAGTTCAACAGACGGAAGCAAGAAGCGCATGAGTCAGTCGACGCGTTAGTAACCGAGCTCTACCGACTGGCCGAAACCTGCGAGTACGGAGATCTCAAAGAAGAATTGATCCGCGACAGGCTCGTGGTCGGCCTTGCAAACACGCAGCTAAGCGAGAAGCTGCAACTTAACGCCGAGCTGACTCTTGAAGCCGCCATCACCACTGCACGCAACTCTGAAACAATGAAGCTGCAGCAAAAAGATCTACGGCCGCAGCAACAGGTGCCTGCGGCTGTTGACGCCATGCGTGGATGTTCGAAGAGCAAAGGAAAGCCAAATCATTGCTGTCAAAAAACACAGCGTGACCAAACTGTGCCGACGTGCAAGTGGTGTGGCTCAACAACGCACCCACCATCACGCACTATGTGCCCGGCAAACGGGAAAATATGCAGTGCCTGAGGCAAAAAGGGACACTTTGCCGCCGTGTGCTTATCTGCCTCTGCGAGGAAGAAAAAGAGCACCCACCAAGCTGTTTTGGAAGAGGTTTACTTGGGTCAATTGACCGATCAACGGGACTCTGGACCGTGGAGGACTGACTTTACAGTAAATGGCTTGCCAATGAAGTTAAATATAAACACCGCTGCAGATGTTACCACTATAGCTACAAGTCTCTACAACGAACAAGTCATGGGCAACCTGAAGCAGGCCAAGAAACAGCTGTTGGGACCCGGCCGGACCAAAATCCAACAATAGGTCTGTTTAGCGCAACCTTGTGCTGGAATGGCCGCGAGTATCAAGAAGAAACTTACGTGATCGACAAGTTACACGATGCACTTCACGAACGTCCAGCAATCAAATCATTGAATATCCTTCCAAGCCTCCTCGAAGTCACAGCGTCAACAAGCAAGGTCAGTGACCCTGCTAACATTCTCTGCCACTACCCCAACTTGACTACAGGCCTGGGCCTTCTCAAGACAGAATAGAAGATAATATTACTCTCCGATGCCAAGCCGAGTGCTATTACGTATCCGCGGCGAGTACCCCTACCCATGCTGCCTAGTGTCCAACGTGAGTTGGAGAGAATGGAGAACCTTGGTGTCATCATGAAGGTCGACGAGGCCACAGAGTGGTGCGCACCTATGGCAGTCGTGACAAAGAGAGGGGGCGAGCTCCGAATCTGTGTTGACTTTGGAGGGTTAAACAAGAACATTCTGCGGGAACGAGTCGTAATGCCCACTGTCGACGAATGTTTGGCCAGACTTGCCGGAGCTACATAATTAAGCAAGCTTGATGCAAGGGCTGGTTATTGGCAAGCTCCGCTAGTACCCGAGTCCCAGAAGTACACTACATATCTGACGCCATTCGGCAGGCTTCAGTTCCTCCGATTGCCCTTTCGAAGTTCGACAGCACCCGAGTTTTTCCAGAGAGAAATGCTAAGAGTTCTAGAAGGCATCCAAGGCTAAGCATGTCTACAAGCCGACATTATAGTGTTTGGTCCTTCAAGGGAAGAACATGACGCACGACTGCACAATGTACTCCAGCGCCTGCAAGAAGCTCGCGCCACCTTGAACGCAGAAAAATGCGTACTACATCAGCAGTCTGTGAGATTCCTGGGATACATCGTGTCGGCGAATGGTATCAGTGCCGACCCTGAAAAGGTCAACCCACTGTGTCACCTAGCAGAGCCTACAGATGTAACAGAGGTGAGGTCCTTCTTGGGAATGGCCAACCACTTGGCCAAGTTTCTCCCGGGGCCCAAAACCGTTGCAGCTCACAAAACCGTTGCGTGACTTGCTTCACAGCGACGCCAAATGGTGCTGGGACAAGTCACAGCAAGAAAGTTTCAACGCTGTCAAGAAAGCATTGACAAGGACTCCAGTGCTTACTCACTACGACCCTTGTAGTCATCACACTGTGTCGGCGGACGCATCGTGGTACGGTCTTGGAGCAGTCCTCCTTCAAGAGACAGTGGGTCGGAGGCTTCCAGTTGCCTATGCCTCAAGATCCCTCTCTGACACGGAGACGCGATTTGCGCAAATAGAGAAAGAAGCACAGGCAGTAACATGGGCCTGCGAGCATTTCCGCTCCTATCTTCTTGGTCTGCAGTTTCACGTGGAAACTGATCACAAGCCACTGGTGCCACTGCTGTCATCAAGCCGCCTGGACGAACTTAGTCCCCGTCTGCAACGGTTCCGTATGAGACTCCTTGAGTTAGATTGCACCATTGCCCACATCCCAGGCAAGGAAATGCATACAGCCGATGTGCTATCAAAGAAACCACAGAAGGAAACGGACAACAGCAGCCCAAGGAGCCTCAGCAAGGTCATCGTAGAAGATGAAATTCTCGCAATGGAACTTCTGCCAGCTTCCCACGATATGCTTAAAAATATAAAGGCAGCACAAGAGAATGATCCTGTTCTAGCAAGAGTTAGGGACTACTGCACGATGTCGAGGCCCAAAGAAGTGGCACTACCTCCGGACGTGCAGAAGTATTCAGAATTTGGCCATGAACTGACACAAGTGGATGGAATTTTGCTCCAAAGCAACCGGATTGTAATTCCGCCAAGCATGCAAAGTAGTGTGCTAGAGCACTTGCATGCCGGTTATCAGGGCGTTGGGAGATGTAGGACTCGAGCCACTCAATCGGTGTGGTGGCCAGGCATTAACCAGCACATCCAAAGTTATGTGTCATGATGTCCTGTCTGTCAACAACACCGTAAACTACACGCCGAGCCCATGATACTCTCCCCACTTCCCAAACACCCATGGAAAGCAATAGGAATCGATGTCTTTTGTGTGGATGGAGTTAACTACCTCGTGGTTGTGGACTACTACTCACGTTTTTTTGAAATCAAGAAGTTGAAGCGTACCACCACACAGAACATAACTGAAGCACTGAGTCAGATCTGCGCGCGCTTTGGGGCACCGGCTATCATACGATCAGACAATGGCTTTCAGTTTGCTTCGGCACAGTTCAAAGCGTTTGTCAAGCAATGGGGATCAAGTCACGTAACCAGCAGCCCCTACTTGCCTCAGAGCGACGGCGCGGCAGAAAAAAACAGTTCAGACTGCTAAACAGCTGATCAAGAAATCGCCAAACATCCACAAGGCTCTGCTCGCGCATAGATACACGCCAGGGAAAGAAGGATTCACACCAGCGGAACTCCTCATGGGAAGGCGCCTAAGAACTGGCGTGCCCGTGGCACCACACATGCTGAGGCTACGGTGGAGCACCGCAGAATTTACAAAACAAAACGAAGCCTACAGGATCAAGCAGGGGCAACAATATAACCGGAGACATAGGACCTTAGCAAGAGATCCCATTCAACCGCAGACAGCCGTCCGCATTCTGTCTGGTGCTCCAATAACAGGGACCGTCATTGGGCCAGCTCACATGTCTCGTTCATATGTGGTGAGCACACCTGGAGGTCTCACAATACATACCAGCAAACACCTCCAGCCGCTACAACCTATGGCGACAACAAGTGGACGAACCGTGAGAGCTCCGAGTCGGCTTGACCTGTGACGAGCAGGAGGGCCACTTCAAAGAAGATGAGGTGTCGTGGACGCAGCCACAAGGAGATGGCGCTATGCGTACTGCATCACGTGACGTGCGGGACGATTCGGCAGCAGATCGCTGGCGCGAGTGTGTGCGACCGTGTCTGTCGAGCTAACATGTGGCCACGCTAGCACGCATGGTTTAATCCAATCTTTTGATCATTAAACAGTTGTCGTTATCCGTCGGCTCGTTCGTGTTCTCAGTTCCCGACCACGACGATTTTGACGAGATCGCAGATGTTTGTGACTGCTTTTCAGCACTCGAAGCAACACGTACACAAGAGCCACATGACCTAGCACCTAACCTTGACGTCAGCCCTACTTTAACATAGCAACAGTGGGAACGCCTGTGCTGCTAGCTGAGTTCCACGACTGTTTCGCGTCGACCTCGAAAGTTGGCCGGACGTCCTTGACCAAGCACCAAATCATCACACAAGACACGGCTACACCAATCCATCAAGATCCGTACCACGTGGATTAAAAAAACGAGAAGCGATAGGACAGCAGGTAACAAAAATACTTGAAGACGACGTCATTCAACCGTCCAAAAGCCGTTTTGCATCACCTGTTGTTCTAGTCAAGAAGAAGAACGGAAGCCTGTGTTTCTGTGTGAATTATCGAAAGCTAAATCAGGTTACAAAAAAGACGAGTACCCCCTTCCCCGCATAGATGGCTGAATCGACAGGCTTCGAAACGCATGTTACTTCTCTTCCATGGACTTAAAGAGCGGATATTGGCAAATTGAAGTCGACCGCAGGGATCGTGAAAAAACCGCTTTCGTGACGCCAGATCGACTGTACGAATTTAAGGTTTTAACATTTGGCTTGTGCTCCGCGCCTGCTACTTTCCAGCGTTTCATGAATACCGCTCTTCTTGGGCTTAATTGGAGAACCTGCCTAGTATACCTTGACGACGTCATTGTGTTTTCTACAACGTATGACGAACACCTTATATGAACGATTGCAGGTGGTCTTGCACGCCATACGGGCCACAGGCCTGACGCTCAAGCCAGAGAAATGTCACTTCTGCTTTGAGGAACTGCAGTTTCTTGGCCAAGACGTCAGTTACGCAGGCGTTTGTCCAGACCCGAGAAAGTTGCCGCCGTCACACAGTTTCTAACACCACCAGATAAAAAGACAGTCAGGCGTTTTCTGGGTCTCTGTGCATAATATTGGCGGTTTATTCCAGATTTAGCGCGCATTGCATCGCTTTTAACTCGTCTCACGAGAGATGACGTTACATTTGTTTGGGGCGACGAACAGAAAACTGCTTTCAATCACTTCCGGCAACGTCTACACACGACCCCCGTGCTTGCCCATTTTGATGACACAGCCTCTACAGTGCTCCATACTGACGCCAGCAATGTTGGCCTCGGAGCTGTGCTTGTGCAGCGCCAGGACGGCGAGGAAAGAGTGATCGCTTACGCAAGCAGCACTCTGTCACGCACAGAAGCAAATTACTCGACCACTGAAAAGAAATGCCTCGCCGTGGTGTGGACAGTTTAGAAATTTCGCCCATACTTGTACGGCTGTCCATTCAAGGTTATCAGTGACCACCATTCGTTGTGTTGGTTAACAACTCTGGAAGATCCTTCCGGGTGATTGGCACGCTGGAGCCTTAGACTAAAGGAATTGGGTATAACGATGGTGTATAAGTCGGGAAAACGACACACGGACGCCGACTGTCTGTCTCGATCACCAATAAAGTCGGCTCCTTCTTTTGATGAAGAGACAGCGTTCCTCGGAATCCTCGACACGTCAACCATAGCATATTACCAGCATGACAATCCTGAGCTACTTGGCTTCATTATTTATTTAGAAGGACGAAGCCAGAATGCACCCAAAGCCTTTGCAATAGGTCTATTGTCGTTTTGTCCACGAAACACTGTCCATTACAAAATGAACTTCTCGTCAGATGGGTCCACCTACTTGCTTGTCGTCCCTACCACTCTTCGTTCTGAGGTATTGCAAGCCTGCCACAACGAGGTCACATCTGGACATTTAGGCTACACGCGCTTACCGGGCAGAGTTCGAGGGAGGATTACTGGCCTAGACTCGCCGCTGCCGTGAAGCATTATGTTCGGACCTGCCTCGATTGCCAGCGGTGCAATTCACCTCCGACGAAACCAGCCGATTTGCTACACCCTGTCTAGATACTGACAACACCATTTGATAAGATCCGAATGGACCTTTTGAGCCCACTTCCCACCTCTAGTGTTGGTAACCGCTGGGTTGTAGTGGTGACCGACTACCTTACTTGCTAAACCGAGAAAAAGCCTTCCAAGGAGGCACAGCAGAGGAGGCGGCCCGGTTCTTCATAGAAAACGTTATGCTGAGACGCGGTGCGCCATCAATCGTTATAACAGATCGCGAAACCGCATTCACGACCGCGCTTTCAGGTCATGTGTAGGTGCTCAGCGGTGCTATCCATCGCAAGCTGACAGCTTACCATCTACAAACCAACGGGTTGACCAAGCGACTCAATGAAACTTTGGAAGACAAGCTTTCAATGTATGTGGACATCAAACACAAAACTGGGACGAGATTCTCCCTTACATAACGTTTGCATACAACACTGCAAAGCAAGAAACCACACGGATGACCCCATTCACCCTTGTTCACGGACGAGAAGTAAGGACGATGTTGGACGCGATGCTTCCACACAATGTCGATGACAACGAAACGAGTGCTGACGTGTTTACTCAGAGCGCAGAGGAAGCCGGGCAGCTCGCACGTCTACGAATATACCAACAGCAAGAGTACGACGCAGGTCGCTATTAACCTACGTCATACAGCTGTAACGTACGAAACCGGAGATATAGTATGGGTGTGGACGCCTGTACGAAGACGGGGACTATCCGAAAAGTGGCTCAGAAGTTATTTCGGACCTTATCGAGTGCTGCGACGATTAAGTGACGTTACCTACGAAGTCGTCCCGGATATCCAAAACTGTACAAGGCGTCCCAGCACCGACCTGAACTTGTGCACGTAGTGCACAGTAAGCCATACGCCAGCGAGTGACTGCGAGGCACCGTCGCTTGTACAAAGTGACTTTATGCGCGAATCACTGGCTCAGCTATAGCATCGGGGCGATGCTCTTTTAAGGAGACGCAAATGCCGCGCTCAAAACAGAGAACGAAGACGATGTGCGCGCCAGCAGTCTCGTGAAAAGGGGCACTGACGAAGACGACGTTCTTTTGTTTAGGTCTCGTGCTCTTCGCTCCTGCATAAAAACACACGCCGTTGGTTCTTGAACTCAACGTCTCGGTGATTTGCTTACGCTGAACCGCGACAATATATTGTCACGTGACAGGAGTCCACCGAAGCGAAGAAAAGATGGAAGAATATATATATATATATATATATATATATATATATATATATATATATATATATCAAAAAAGTGATGCTGTGTCCGGGTAAGATTATCCGCAGTGAAGAAGATGCACGTACGAAGTGACTTTATTGACGTTTTGGCCGCGGGTCCGGCCTTCATCAGAATACAGTGTATGGTATGAGTGCTGTTTATATGCATAGGCATATATGGAGGCCGAAATGTTGTAGGCCCGTGTGCTCAGATTTGGGCGCACGTTAAAGAACCCCAGGTGGTCAAAATTTCCGGAGCCCTCCACTACGGCGTCTCTCATAATCATATGGTGGTTTTGGGACGTTAAACCCCACAAATCAATCAATACATAAGCATATCAATAAGATAAAAGTGTGAAAACTTTCATGAAAGGCGGTAGGTGGGCATATATAGATTCAAGTCACACAATTTTACGGGCACGTGATACACGTGTAAAATATATATAAAACACGGGGCGGGCACGTTGTTTACAAATAAAAGATAAAACGCATAATTGATAACGCGCATATCATGAAGAGTCTGACCGCTAATAGCAAGGTGACAAAAATAATAATAATAAAGTAATAACAAAGAGAAAAACACAAAGAGCTCTATAAAAGACGTAACGAAGCTGCTACGTATTCAACCGATACAGACAATGTAGCGCGACTTGCTGAGCAAGGTAGAGAACAGATGGACAGGATGAAGCATGTTATACAGATAGGCAACTGAGTTTTCCTACGTTTTCATTTAGACCAGACGCGACGGCATCGAACTTAAAGATAAGGTATGATTCACGGGCTTATCCATCATAATTTGTGTGGAAACTAGATTTTAGTAATGAGACCTGTATATTTTCAGAAGAGTGGTCAGAGAGGTGCATGTGTCTTTAAATGGGCAAGTGGGACAAGGTGTTAGCATTAGATTTATGGTTGTTAAAACGCAGTCTAAAAGGCCCTTCTGTTTGACCAATGTACTGTATTCGCATAGCACCATTCATATCATGTATATCAAGTTCTTAGAGTCGCAGTCAAGATTGTCTTTCATTTTTAAGCAACGTTGGAGCCAGTACTGGTGACTTGTTAGCATGTGCGAATGTACGGGCATACTTTGCATCGCAGTTTTCGGCAAGTACTGTACACGATCGTCCAAGGACTGTCTGTTTTTGACGATGATGATGATGAGAGTATGTCTCAATGTCTCAAACATTTTTAGCTTTGCGATACACTGCTTTAGGTTGTTCGGTGAAAATGGTTCTTGAAAATGGTTCGGTGAAAATGGCTCTGTATATATATATATATATATATATATATATATATATATATATATATATATATATATGTGTGTGTGTGTGGGGGGGGGGGGTATATGTATAGGTATAAATATATATATATATATATATATACGAACGCGTAATTCGAAGGTCGTAGGTTCGATTCCTGCTCACATTTGGTAATTTTTTCATCCACTTTTCTTTCTTCTTATTTACATTTCATTGGTTTTAATAACTTCCCCTGTACATTCCTTGGCATTACTGTCTGTTATATCTCATTAATATTGTGTTAAAACACGGAAAAACGAGCCCTTAGGTATACACTTCTTTTTCTTATTATTATATATATATATATATATATATATATATATATATATATATATATTGCAACAGCGAGCTGTGATAAGATGGTTTTATTTACAGGAGGTGAACGATGGTCGTTTGCGGCAGCACACTGCGATCGTGTCAAGACACTTCGTCTTCCTCTGCTTCTCTTCTCTACCTTTTTCTAGTCTGTTACGATATATATATATATATATATATATATATATATATATATATATATATATATATATATATATATATATATATATATATATATATATATATATATATATATATAAAGAAAAGAAGCTGGTACACGTACGAGAAAGCAAGCAGTTCCTTTATAGATTTACGTTTCAGCCGTGGCACGGCCTTCGTCAGAGAACGAAAAGTGAACAAGGCATAGCCCGCTTTTAAGGGCCACTGATATCTAAAAAAAACGTCATGAGTTCAAAATCTAACATCGGTGACAAGTCATTTTGATCTATCACCTCATGTAATATGATAACTGCTACAGCTTAAGGAACGTATGACTAGGAAGCCATCGCATCAGTGAAACTTATACACCAGTAAAACGATGATGAGGCCGTGAAGGAGACACGAGAGATGCGGGCTACTTGCTTGGCAAAACAGATATCAATCACAACTACTTCAGCACGGTACACATAAAAGTACTGAAAGATCAACAAAAAAATTTTTACAAGTCACCATGGTTGCTATACAAAATATAGAGCATGCGACTTTAATGCAATGTACGGTGGTAAAAAAAAGTGGGGCGCATTAGGGAAAAAAAGAGCGTGTGTGAAAGGAGGGAACAGGATAGTGTATGAATATGATTAACTTTGTCACCCACAAAGAAAGGTGACACGTCCGATGCTTTCATTTATGTCAGTGTGAAGACTGTTGAATTTATTGATGAGGTAGGATTCGCGAACTTCTCGGTCATGATGAGTTTTAAATCCAGACTGTAGTATGGTAGCCTTGATGTTTGCAAAGGGGTGACCTGGCATCTGGACATGTTTTGATAGTGGAAGAAGACGTGGGTTAAAGCGTGGGCTCTATGATTGTTAAAGCATAATCTGAATGACGTTTTGATGTGACCAATGTATTGCTGGTGGCATGTGGAGCACTCAAGCATGTACACAACATTGGCGCTGTCACAAGTGAAGCCTCCATTGATTCTCATAGTAAAGCTTGAAGCGCTGCTAGTTACGGAGTGCGAAGTTGTCATGTGTGGGCATACCTTACAATGGGATTTATTGCAGGGGTGACAGCCAACACAGTTTGGTCGGTTGTTTATTTTGGACGAAGTTAGGTATCACGCAGGTTTCGTGATCGGCGATAAACCACCTTGGGTGGTTCCGCAAAGATGTCTTTTAGGCGGTCGCTTTGAATCAAGATGTGGTGTTTCTTCAGAATGTCGTTTACATTCGGAGCTGATGCTGAGTGCGTTAAAATCAGATTTACACTGCTACGTGACAAGCTTGTTGGTGGTTTGTTCCCCATGAGCAAATCCTCGCGGTCGATGTTTTCCGCCTTCTTATGGGCGTCGTCAATGATTCGTGAGGGGAATCTTTGTCTGGTTAGTGCACCTCAAAGGTACTCACAGTTGCGAATGAACTTATTGTTGTCGGAGCAGATACGTTTAAAACGACAACAATGACAACAATGTCCTTCCAACACCACCAGCCCAGTGCCGTCTCCGCCGTCGACTCTGGCCATCCACAGCCACCAGCGCGATCCGCCAGTATTCTCGGGTCTCAAATAGGATGACGTTGAAGAATGACTACACACCTACCACCTCGTCAGCGAGTTGAACAGGTGGGATTCTCTACACAAGTTGCGCACGGTCCCTTTCTACCTAACTGATGTTGCCAAAACCTGGTTTCGGAACCACCTCTAAGATCTTCCCGACTGGGACACATTCGCACGTGAGCTCCGTCAGATTTTCGGTTCCCCCAGTGTTCGCGCTGAAGCGGCAACGAAGAAGCTTGCTGAACGCATTCAGCTGGTGGGTGAATCATACACCTCGTACATTGAGGATGTTCTTGCCTTGTGCACGCGTGTAAATTCAGCTATGCCTCAATGCGACTAAATATGCCATATTATCAAAGGCATAAATACCGTCGCATTCAACGCCCTTGCGTCGCAAAAGCCAACCATGACTCAAGCTGTCATCACCATTTGCCCGAGACTAGAAGAACTTAAGTCTCTTAAGTCTCTTAAGCCATAAGTCTTTTCGTATTTTCCTGCGGCCCTCGACATCCGTGCTCTGGTCCGCGACATCGTTCGTGGGGAGCTTCATGGGCGCTGCTCTTTCTGCTCCCCACCGTCTGTCTACTTTAGCCTCAGCTCCAACCACCTTGTGGGACATTATTAGGCAAGAGATTGCATCTGCGTCACATTCGTCTTGTTCCGCCGAATCCAGGCCTCGTGAGGTACCAACGTACGCAGAAGTCGCGGTGCTCTCAGCACCCACCACTATCCCAGTGGCTACACAAGCTGGCCATGTACCTGTGGTGTCAGTGTCACCACCGATGCGCCCACAGCCGTATTACGCCACACCGCGTCCTCAACGCCCAATCTGTTATTATTGCGGCTATAGGGGTCATATATCTCGCTTTTGCCGAAGGCATCAACAGGACGAGCAACGTGGCTACGCTCCAGAGGAACGCAGACGCTTCAGTCCACTCACGAACTACCAGCGCACGCCTTACCGGTCTTCTTTTCAGCGTTCGCCCTCTCCACCTTACAGTAGTGGTCTGCCAGTGAACTCCCGTGAGTCTCGCTGCCGTTCCATGTCGCCTCTGCGACCCGCTTCCAATGTTCTAAATGCCCGCTCTGAAAACTCTTCAATGCAGATTTAGTAGCGGAACTGCATCCACCGGACAGCCAGCAATTCCTCCAGACGGACCATCGAACTTGTTAACAGTGTTAGAGAGGGTATACGCGTCAGAGCTCTAGTGGGTACTGGCGCTGCTATTTCCATTATTCGTTCTGACCTTCGCTCCCATCTCCGCAAAGTAACCACACCTTACTCGGGCCCGTCTCTCCGTGCTCCGACGAACGCCATTTGTCGCCCACTCGCCCAGTGTACAGTTCGTGTTTTCAAAGATGGTATTCGTCATCATATAGCTGTTGCAGTTCTCCGTGTGTGCACCCACGAACTCATTCTGGGGTGGGATTTTCTGTCGTTTGCACGTGCTTCTATATCTTGTCGTCAGCGCCTTATCCACCTCAATCCCACCGACTCTTTTGTATTGGAACCCGAAGAGCGCATTTGTCTCGTCACCACTTCAGATTATGTTCTTTGGCCATCCCGAGAAGAAGTAATTACCGTTGATTTCAACAACATTGTGTATGACGACGTGCTTCTACTACCTTAAGGCCACACGGTACATCGAGGCACTCTGATCATTCCAGGCCTTGTTCGTTTTTCTGGAGGGTCTGCTGTTAGTACTGCGTTAAATCAGACCCCTGAACCCTTATTGTTGCCCTGTGGATAAACAGTCACATGTGCTATTGACCTATATCCCGTTGCAATTGTTGCCCTTCCAAGTCAACAAGACCTACCAGAGCCAAGCACGCCGCCACTAACTCTCCCACTCCTCTATCGGTGACGATAAACCCTGATCTGACAGCAGCCCAGAGTCAAGAATTGCTGGATTTATTGAACAGACATCGCCCTTTGTTTGACGTTTATTCTGCTACGACTCACCAAATTCAGACTGACGGCTCCCGAATAAATCACCGGCGCTCATAACGCGTGTCTCTCGCAGAAAGGAAGATAATCGAGGGAAACGTCTCAGACATGCTTCGACGGAATATCATACGTCCTTCCTCGAGTCCATAGTCTTCGCCAGTTGTGTTGGTGCAAAAAAAAGACTGAACAGTACGTTTTTGCGTTGATTACCGGGCGCTGAACAAAACAACGCGCAAACATGTTTACCCTCTCCCACGAATTGATGACGCACTAGATTCGTTGCATGACGCAGAGTATTTTTCCAGCCTTGACCTGCGATCGGGCTACTGGCAAATACCAGTGTCCGAATCTGACAAAGAGAAGACGGCTTTTACCACCCGGATTGGCTATACGAATTTAACCAAATGCCTTTCGGACTTTGTCACGCACCTGCTACCTTCGAACGTATGATCGACAGCGTACTGCATGGCCTGAAGTGTAAAACCTGCTTATGCTACCTAGACGACATCATAGTGTTTTCGTCTACCTATTCACGACATCTACAACGTCTCGAAGAAGTCCTAGGTTGCCTTGCAAAAGCTGGTTTACAGCTGAATACGAAAAAATGCACCTTCGCAAGCAAGACGATCAAGGTTCTAGGGCATTTAGTCAACAAATACGGTATTCGACCAGATCCTGTAAAGCTTGCCACGTTCCTTGAGTTTCCCTGTCCGTTGCGTCGAAAAGACATGCGAAGTTTCCTCGGCTTGGCATTCTACTTTCGGCGCTTCATACGTGATTTCGCGAGGCTTGCCTCTCCGCTCCATCAACTGCTCGCAAGTAACACGGCATTCGCCTGGGCCGAAGACTGTGAAAAGGCTTTTCTGGCGTTGAAGCAAGCCCTGACATCCGACCCGGTACTATGTCACTTCGATCCAGGTGAACCCACAATTCTTCACACTGACGCCAGTGGTCATGGTTTAGGTGCCGTTCTACTGCAGCGTAACAACACCGCACGCGAGCGTGTCATCACTTACGCCAGTCGTGCTTTGACTGCTGCCGAGAAAAATTAGACAATAACCGAACTAGAGTGCCTTGCTGTTGTATGGGCGGTACAAAATTTTCGTCCATACCTCCACGGCCGCCCCTTCACAGTCGTCACCGACCACAACGCATTGTGCTGGCTTTCGTCGCTAAAAAACTTATCGGGTCGTCTTGGCCGCTGGGTACTTCGTTTACAAGAGCACAACTTTGATGTCATCTACAGGTCTGGTTACCGCAGGGGTGCCTGCGCAAGTAGGCGTTTGGTGTGTAGCGACACCACGAACCCGAGCTAACGGGGGAGTTTCGACTCCCTCCCACAACTAGCCGTGCGTGGCTTTGCCGTGTCTGAGGAAAAGGGGATCCTGGGGGTTGAGCCGACGCTGCGTGATTGGACCGTTAATACCCCCCAGCAGAGGCAACACACCCCTTTGGCCCCGGCTTCACGTAGACGGCACCCCTGAGCTGACCCACCCAGGGGAATCGGCAGTCGCCTTTTCCTATCTCTCTCTCCCTACATCTTCGTCTTTATCTCTTACTATTTATCTGTCCTGTCTTCTACTCTCTTCCGTTTACTTCCAAACTTCCTGGCGGCTAGGGTTAACCCTGTGCAAATAGCCTACCTTGGTCTAGGCGCATTGGGTTATAGTGGCGTTGTACGGCTGGCGTCTGCAGGTTTCAGCATTTGTAAACTTGTAGCGTCCCCTCGTTCGGCTCCGTGGTGGGTGGCCGCCAACGCTGCTGAACAACAATAAGGAAGACATGCATGGAGCATTCCCACTACTGTCTGATCGTACCGGCTTAAAGCCGGTATGCACCGATGATCTCACCAGAGAAGGATTGGCCACCCAGGTGCAGTATCTGGCCACCCCCTCCCGTAGGCATTCGTCAATTAACTCACGGCCCTCAGTCCCCACCAGCTGCGGAGCAACTGACCACGGCGGCGGTCAGATCTGCAAAGCAGCAGAGGGTGCTAGGAATCTCTGGATACGGACAGGCCACCATTGGAACTTGAACTTAGCAACGTTTAACGTTAGAACGTTATCTAGTGAGGGAAGTCTAGCTGTATTATTCGAGGAGCTAGAAGGCATTAAATGGGATATAATAGGGCTGAGTGAGGTTAGGAGGACAGATGAGGCCTATACTGTGCTACAGAATGGGCACGTCATTTGCTATCGGGGCTTGGCAGACAGAAGAGAACTGGGAGTAGGGTTCCTAATTCACAGAAACATAGCTGGCAACATAGAGGATTACTATAGCATTTTTGAAAGGGTGGTAGGCATTGTAAATAAACTGAATAAAAGATACAAAATGAAGGTAGCACAGGCTTACGCGCCTACATCCAGCCATGATGACGCTTCAGTTGAAAGCTTCTATGAAGACGTGGAATCGGCAATGAGTAAGGTGAAAACACAGTATACTATAGTAATGGGCGACTTTAATGCAAAGGTAGGGAAGATGCAGGCTGGAGACCAGGCAGTAGGAGATTATGGCATCGGCACTAGAAACGCCAGAGGAGAGCTACTAGTAGAATTCGCAGAACGCAATAATCTGCGTATTTTGAATACCTTCTACCGAAAACGAGAAAACCGCAAGTGGACATGGAGGAGCCCTAATGGCGTAAATAAGAACGAAATAGACTTTATAATGACTGCATACCCGGGAGTCGTGAGGATGTGGAAGTAATTGGCAAGGTAAGATGCAGTGACCATAGAATGGTACGGGCTCGAATCCGCCTAGACTTGAAGAAGGAACGACAGAAGCTGATACGCAAGAAGCCAATCAATGAGCTAGCACTGAGAGGGAAAGTACAGGAATTCAGAGTGTCACTGCAGAACAGGTACTCTGCTCTTAGCGAGGAAACCAACCTTAGCGTAGATACAATGAATGATAATCTGACGAGTATCATCACGGAGTGTGCAGTGGAAGTTGGAGGTAGGGTAGCCAGACAGGACACCGGCAAGCTTTCCCAGGAAACGAAGAACCTAATTAAGAAGCGTCAAATCATGAAAGTGTCAAGTACAACAGACAAAATAGAACTGGCAGAGCTTTCGAAGTTGATTAATAGGCGTAAAGTATGCGATGTAAGAAGGTATAACATGGAGAGAATTGAGCACGCTCTGAAAAACGGAGGAAGCGTCAAAGCAGTGAAGAGGAAACTTGGGATAGGCAAAAGGCGGATGTATGCACTAAGGGACAAAGAAGGCAAAATAACTACCAATATGGATAGGATAGTTAAAATAGCGGAGGAGTTTTACAGAGATCTGTACAGTAGCCGAGACAACCACGACCTTAATACTATAAGAACTAGCAGTAACCCAGACGACACCCCACCGGTAATGATAGAAGAAGTCAGAAAAGCTTTGGAGAGCATGCACAGAGGCAAAGCTGCTGGTGAGGATCGGGTAACATCAGATCTGCTGAAAGATGGAGGACAGATTGTGTTAGAAAAACTAGCCACTCTATTTACGAGGTGTCTCCTGACGGGAAAAGTACCAGAGTCTTGGAAGAACGCTAACATCATCTTAATACATAAGAGGAGATGACAAGGACTTGAAGAATTACAGGCCGATCAGCTTGCTCTCTGTAGTATACAAGCTATTTACAAAGGTAATTGCTAGCAGAGTAAAGAAAACATTACAATTCAATCAACCAAAGGAACAAGCAGGATTTAGAACAGGCTACTCAACAATTGACCACATTCGTACTATCAATCAGGTAATAGAGAAATGCTCAAAGTATAACCAACCACTATACATAGCCTTCATAGATTACGAGAAGGCGTTTGATTCAGTAGAAATATCAGCCGTCATGCAGACACTGCGGAATCAGGGCGTAGATGAAATATATATAAACATTCAGAAATCTACAGGGGATCAACTGCTACCATAGTGCTTCATAAAGAAAGCAACAGAATACCAATAAAGAAGGGTGTAAGGCAGGGGGACGCAATCTCCCCAATGCTATTCACTTCGTGCTTACAGGACGTTTTCAGAAGCCTAGAATGGGAACAGTTAGGGATAAGAGTTAATGGAGAGTACCTCAGTAACCTGCGCTTCGCCGATGACATTGCATTGCTGAGTAACTCAGGGGACGAATTGCAACTCATGATTACGGAGTTAGACAAGGAGAGCAGAAAGGTGGGTCTGAAAATTAATCTGCAGAAAACGAAAGTAATGTACAACAACCTCGGAAAGGAGCAGCGCTTTGCAATAGGTAATAGTGCACTTGAAGTTGTAAAAGACTATGTCTATATAGGGCAGGTAATAACCACAGAGCCTAACCACGAGATTGAAGTAACTAGAAGAATAAGAATGGGGTAGAGCACATTCGGCAGGCACTCTCAAATTATGACAAGTAGATTGCCACTGTCCCTCAAGAGGAAGGTATATAACAGCTGTATCTTGCCGGTACTTAGCTACAGAGCAGAAACCTGGAGACTTACAAAGAGGGTTCAGCTTAAATTGAGGACGACGCAGCGAGCAATGGAAAGAAAAATGGTAGGTGTAACCTTAAGAGACAAGAAGAGAGCAGAGTGGATTAGGGGACAAACGGGAGTTAAGGATATCATAGCTGCAATAAAGAAGAGGAAATGGACATGGGCCGGGCTTGTAGCATGTAGACAGGATAACCGCTGGTCATTAAGGGTCACCAACTGGATTCCCAGAAAAGGGAAGCGGGGTAGGGGGAGACAGAAGGTTAGGTGGGCAGATGAGATTAGGAAGTTTGCGGGTATAAATTGGCAAAAGCAAGCACAGAACCGGGTTAACTGGCGGAACATGGGAGAGGCCTTTGTCCTGCAGTGGACATAGACAGGCTGATGGTGATGATGATGATGATGATGACAGGTCTGGTAAGAAGCACCAAGATGCTGATGCTCTCTCGTTGCCCTCTACCCAACCGTAATAGCCCACCGACACCAATTTCCACCGCAGCATTACCCATCGCAGCTCTCATTTGGCTAAGATCCGGCCGCCCTTCTACCCTTGTGTCGCATCAACGCGTTGACCCTTACTGCCGCTTCATATTAGCACGCTTAGAAGGCGCATCCACTCCTCCGTATGCCCGACTTCGCCAACAAGTGAAACAATTCAAGCTTCACGATGGTGTTTTACATCGCTATATTTACCACGTTGAATCAAACAAATTGGTCCCCGTTATACCACGTTGTCTACAACGTCAGGTTCTAGAGACATTCCACGATGATCCTGCTACTGGTCATCTCAGCTATCACAAAGCGTACGACAAAATACGCAGCCGATTCACCTGGCCTGGTCTCTCATCCGCGATTGCCAAATATGTTTCTTCGTGTGCCTTATGTCAACGGCGGAAACGACCCACTACTGCTCCTTCTTGCTTTCTCAAACCTCTTCCTTGCCCCGCTTTGCCATTCGAAGTCGTCGGGATAGACTTGTAAGGGCCCCTTCCCGTGACCTCCAATGGAAATCGTTGGATTGTGATGTCTGTTGACCACCTCACTCGTTACGCGGGATCGCCTTACTGCACGCTGGTACAGCCACTGAAGTAGCTGATTTTTTTTTCTGCGTAACATATTTTTACACCATGGAGCTCCACGTGTTCTGCTCAGCGACCACGGCAAGGTCTTTCTTTCCTCTATTGTTGCTGAGGTTCTACGCGCTGCCAACACCATCCACAAAACAACTTCTACTTATCATCCTCAAACAAACGGCTTGACGCAACGCTTTCATCGTACCCTCTCGGACATGATTTCCATGTACGTTAACCCTTGACAACACGAACTCGGACGCCATTTTGCCATTCGTAACATTCGCCTACAATACAGCTACGCAACGCACCACCGACTTTTCTCCCTATTTTCTGGTCCATGGTCGCTCTCCAAGTGTATATCTGAACGTCTCCTTCCTTTCGGCTCCTGCTATCCCTTTATCCAAACAGGCCCTTTATCCAAACAATTTTTGTCTAGCCTCGAGCACTGCCATCATCTGGCCCGAAACAACACCGGCATCTCTCAGGAAGCTCGCAAGTCTCGCTACGACTCAACTCACCATGCTGTCACCTTTTCTCCAGAAGACGAAGTTCTTCTGTTGACTCCCGTGCGTGCAGCCGGCGTATGTGAAAAATTCCTCAGTCGTTTTATAGGGCCTTATACGGTGATTGAACAAACGTCCCCGTTAATTACCGTATCTCACCCCTTAACGCTCCCTCTGACCGCCGTTGCCGTGGGACAGAAATTGTGCACGTTTCTCGGCTTAAACTGTATACCCGACACAATTCCTAATATTGTCTCTCGCACGGCCAGGAGGCCGTTTCCAGCGTGACGGGGAATTAGTGTGAGCGCAGTCACCGACTCTTCTTTATAAATTGGATGTGTCATCATCATTTGTATAATTTCCTCATCTGTAGATATGATCATCAGTGTGTGCCAGCTCGAGGCTCACCTCGAATAAAGCTCTTCCTCATAATATATATATATATATATATATATATATATATATATATATATATATATATATATATATATATTGTGGGCATTTAAAGCATGTTTCTTCATCACCTGTACAAATTCCTCATCATCTCGCGTCCTCCATCTTCATCGTTAATGGGCATTACCCTTGAGTCGGTTCTGTGCCTCGGAGGTGACTGTTTTGGCCACAACTTCCAGGCTTAATATTCAGAAAATTAGGAATATCACTTAATACTCCCAATATTTTGTCTTTTGGGGCCATTTCATTGGGACATAGCGACAGAAACATCTGCGGGGCTCTCTGCGAATTCATTTATAACACAAGAAGATTACCTTGCTGAGTCAGCCATCAGCTCTCGAATTTTACTAGTCACACTACCACTTATTATTTAGCTGATACACTGCAATGATTCAAATTTCAGGAAAATTTTATATAACGATTCCACCACAGATATTCAACAAATTCTATTATTTCTCCCCCCCTTTTTTTTCTTTTTTTTCTTTTTTTTAACATTGCGCCAAATTAATTTCACAGTCAAAACACAGTATTCATATTCCCCTAATCTAGAAAATCTATAGGTATTTACTTGCATTAACCACCGGCTTCTTGGCCAATCCCCCTTAGTGGGTGAGAGCCACAAAAGAAAGGAACAAGCAAGCAAGCAAGCAAAGGCGTGTAAAGGACTTCGTCACAAGGGGTGGAGGTTGCTCCTCGATTCCCCGTTCCTGCTCGCCCACTTTACCTCCTGAAGCTTCGCTCAGGTTGCCGTTTGGGCTACGTGTCCGCCAGCATGCTGCCGGACAAACCCTCGGGCGCCTCCCGTTTTACCCCTCCGGCTACGACCGTCACAGCTACTCACTCTTAGATCGTCAGCGGACCCCCTCGCGAGCCCCCTCTATTCGCTGGACTCCGAAACGAGGACGTGGATGACTGGCTATACCAATATGACATATTGAGTGCAGCGAACCGTTGGGACGATCCGCACAAACTCAGCCACGTCTCCTTCTATCTCACTGGCGTGTCGAAGACTTGGTTTTCTAACCACCAGGTCGACTTTCCCAACTGGAACGTCTTCAAAGAACATCTGCGACAAGTCTTCGCTACTCCAGCAGTTCGAGCCAGTCTGGCAAAGAGAACACTTGATGGTCGAAAACAACTAGGCGAGTCTTATACCTCGTATATCGAAGACGTTCTCTATCTCTGTCAACGCATCAACGCCTCCATGACTGAGACAGACAAAGTGCGCCATCTGCTCAAAGGCATAGGGTCTGTTGCCTTCAATGCTTTGATCGTAAAGGACCCAAGTACCGTTGCTGACATTGTAGCTATGTGCCAGCGCCTGAACGAGCTCGAATCAGCACGGCTGCAGCTGGACAACTCCTATGGCCATCCCTCACAACCCTACTGTCAACCCCTCGTTACGAGCCATGATCCGCAACATGATACGAGAGGAACTGCAGTCGCTCGGATTTCCAGTACGTCAGTTTCCTTCTGACACCCCAAGTACAAATTTACGGGAAGTCATCAAGGAGGAGTCGGCGGTGGCTATGACTGGTAATGCCTACACAGACCCTCACGCCTCCAAAGCCCCACTGACTTACGCGCAAGTCACCGCAGTTAATCCAGCCTTCGTGCCACCGATACCGCCGACGACGACGCCAGCCCATCTGGCGTCCCTGAGGCCCAGCACGCAAAACCAGCTTTGCTATGCGCGACCGGCGCCAGCACACCTGGATTCCATAGTCCCCAGCCCAAACAACCAGCCTTACTATCAATCATGGCGCCCGACGAGACCTACATGCTACTATTGCGGATATCGTGGACACATCGCACGTGTCTGTCGCAAGCGTCCCCAAGACGAGCGCCGTGGGTTTGACACGAACGGGATGACTATGCCATAGGAACCACTTTCCAGCACTGTCAATACGCTACGCCTCATGGTCGCTCTTCCTCGCCATCAGTAACTCCTGAAACGGCTCCTCGCTACCGTGGTGCCAGACATCGCTCGCCGTCCCCTCTTCGTCGCTGTACGTCGCCACTTCGACCAGCCTCTCAGTTCGCCAACCGTCGCCTGGAAAACTAAATTACGCAGCTTCTGGGGGAAAAGCTGCATTTAGCGATTATAAAAAAATCATCCAGAACATCGTCATATTATGATATCTGTTTCGGCGGAAGGAATAGAAGTGGAAGCATTGTTAGACACTGGTGCTAGTTTCTCAGTCCTTTACAGAGATTTGTGTGCGCGTCTCCGCAAAATTACTATGCCCTATAATGGACCTACGTTGCTCGCTGCTCAAGGGGACGTTATCCGACCTTCCGCCATGTGTGCTGTTTGTGTCTACATTGATGAACGTCTCCATTATGT
Organism: Rhipicephalus annulatus; assembly: GCA_013436015.1. Taxonomy (NCBI): domain Eukaryota; kingdom Metazoa; phylum Arthropoda; class Arachnida; order Ixodida; family Ixodidae; genus Rhipicephalus; species Rhipicephalus annulatus. The sequence continues at coordinate 122,711 of WOVY01004385.1, forward strand.
GGAAATTTCAGTGCTTAGTTCGCGTACCCAACTGCTAATTTTTAGGATGGGACTTTCTCTTAACATCGTCCGCGCCCATCTGCTGCCAGCAACGCGTCCTACACATGCGCGATACCACCTATTCGCTTCACGCAGATGACGCACCACTTCGTTTTTATGCTGAAGAAGACACTGAGCTACCTTCGCACAGTCTGCGAATTGTTACACTTCTTTCTGATGTCATTGACTGCGGCGATGTGCTCGTACGCTGTGTCACAAGAGGAATAGCCTTCGCATCAGGTTTGATACGTTTCGACGATGGCTTCGCATTCCTTTGCGCAACGAACCCAACGCCCGAAAAAATTCTGGTTCCGAAGGGCTTAACGTTGGCTTGCATCGCTACACCGGAGCCTTTCTCTGTGGTAATCTTTCAAGACGCTTCTCCTGAAGATCTCCCTGTTGCACGTTCTCCATCCACCTCCTCCCTCCAAACTACCATCAGCTCTGACCTGACCGTTTCGCAGACTCAACAGCTGTTTGCCTTACCGACGAAACACGAAGTTTTGTTTGACGTCAATTCACCCGTATTGGCAAAGAGATGCGTCACCACGCATCGCATGGAGACTGACGGTACGTCAATCGTTCGTCGTAGGCCATATCACATATCAGTAGCTGAGCGAAAGGTTATTGAAGAAAACGTTGACGACATGTTGAGACGGAACATAATACGCCCCTCTGCTAGTTCTTGGTCATCACCTGTCGTTTTAGTTCGAAAAAAAAGACGGTTCTGTGCGCTTCTACGTAGATTACCGGGCGCTAAACAAGATCACGCGCAAGGATGTATACTCTATGCCACGTACAGATGACGCCTTGGATTCTCTACAGGGAGCTCAATACTTTTTGAGTCTCGATCTGCGTTCGGGGTACTGGCAGATACCGATGCATGAAGACGATAAAGAAAAGACGGCATTTTCGATACCAGACGGACTTTACGAGTTCAATGTAATGCCCTTCGGTCTCTGCAACGCACCCGCAACATTCAAACGCATGATTGACACCATTTTGCGTGGCCTGAAGTGGAAAATTTGCCTGTGCTATTTGGACGACATCATTGTTTTCTCGTCAACCTTCTCTCAACACACCGTTTAGACGAAGTCCTCAAGTGCTTGGGTTCCGCTGGCCTTCAGCTGAACACAAAAAAGTGCCGTTTTGCTAGCAAGACAAAGGAGGTATTAGGCCACATTGTGAGTAAGGATGGCATTCGTCCTGATCTCGATAAAATATCGGCTGTTCTTCATTTTCCTCGCCCTGAAAGGACTTAGGACTTACGCAGTTTTCTTGGCCTGGCTTCATACTTCCGCCGATTCGTACGAGACTTTGCCTCGATATCGGCACCTTTGCACAAATTACTCGGTTCAGGTATTCGTTTTCAGTGGTCTCCTGCCTGCAAATCAGCGTTTAGCCATCTGGAAACGCCCTTACATCTGAACCAGGACTTCGCCATTTCGATGAAACAGCACCCACACTCCTGCATACTGATGCTAGCGGTCACGGAATTGGAGGTATTCTACTGCAGCGCGATGAATCATCACGTGAAAGGGTCATTGCGTATGCAAGCCGTGTTCTGACGAACGCCGAAAAAAATCACACCATTACTGAACAGGAGTGTTTAGCTGTCGTGTGGTCAGTGCAGAAATTTCGACCTTATCTACATGGCCAACATTTTACCATAGTTACAGACCATGATGACCTGTGTCGGCTTTCCACACTCAAGAATTTGCCACGACGCCTTGGTCAATGAATTATACGTCTTCAAGAATACGACTTCACTATTACCTACAAGTGCGTTAAAAAGCACCAGGATGCAGATGCACTTTCTCGCTGCCCACTTCATATGGCGCCGTCCACTGCTTCCGCTACTTACTTCAGCGACGAACGCTTGGATAGTCCTTCCACATCTGTTTTGTCTATAGCCGTCATTGACAAGATCCCACCTGACGACCACGGCTCCATCATAACGCATCAACTCGCTGACGCTTACTGTAGACGCATCATCATAGATCGCCTTCAGGGGAAATTGCGACCGCCTAATGCCCGCCTTCGGCGACAACTCAAGAATTTCATGCTCGATAACCGCGTTCTTTACCATCACATCCGGATGGTCAATGCTGGGTGCCCGTTCTGCCTCATTCTCTTCGAGCCGCTATTCTTAAGGCCTACCACGACGACCTGACTGCTGGTCACTTCGGTTTCCAGAAAACGTACGATCGCATTAAAGGTCTTTCTACTGGCCAGGGATGTCCGCCAGCGTAGCAAAGTATGTCGCCTCTTGCAACCTTTGTCAGCGCCGAAAGCTTCCGACATCACCTCAATGCGGAGAGCTACAGCCACTTCCATGTCCGTCGGCACCATTTGAAGTTGTTGGCATTGATATATATGGTCCCCTTCCCACGACTCCGAGTGGTCATCGATGGATAGTGACAGCTGTCGATCACTTGACACGTTACGCTGAAACGTCCTGCGTGAATTGGGCCTCCGCTACTGACGTGGCTACATTTATGCTAGAAGCCTTGATCTTGCGTCACGGTGCTCCTCCTGTCATCCTGAGTGACCGTGGAGAAGCTTTCCTTTCGCAAAATGTGGAAGAATTGCTAAAAGCCTCCGGCACCAGTCACAAGACAACCTCCAGCTATTACCCCCAAACCAACGGGCTCACTGAGCGCTTTTATCGAACTCTGTCCGACATGATGGCTATGTACATAGAGCCATACCACACCAACTGGGATGCGATTTTGCCCTTTGTAACATTTGCTTACAATACCGCCGTACAACGCATAACTGGCTTCTCGCCATTCTACCTTGTCTATGGCCGATCGCCATCTTCCTTCCTGGACGTCTCGTTCTTGACATCCCCGGTTACACCATCTGCATCAACCTGTGAACAATATGTGTCCCACCTCCATCACTGTCACCAGCTCGCCCGACTCAACACTGAGAAGACACAACAAGCCCGTAAAAATCTGCATGACGCATCTCACACCACCGTATTAAAAACTGTATTATTAAACTGTAATTAGGACTGTATTAAAAAAGAAAGAGATAAGTATAACAACGTCCTGTTAGAAAAATTCTTGCTGTCGTTCTCAGCAAAATTTTGGCAGCAATTTGCCCCTAAAGAGAAGTGATTTCATATTATATGTGTAATTAGTTCTGTCGTTACTAACAAAGAAGCTATCACCGAATCATTTAACACGTTTTTTTTGTTCAGTGTTTACTGATGATGATGGTGAAAAGCCATGTCCAAAAAGTGTGCATGATATCCCACCAATAAGTGACATTTCAATATCTGAGGAAGGAATCGTGTCTGCTTCTTAAAAGTGATCCATCCGTATGAGACGCCCGGTATTGATGGCATTCCTAACGCGTTCCTTGCGGGGTAGGCTGAATGGTGCTCAAAGTTGTTGTGCATTATTTTCCAAAAGTCACTATCACAGCGCCCTCTTCCAGAAGACTGGAAATTTGGAAAAATTATCTCTATACACAAATCAACTAACGCTTCTCTCGTTTTCGCTTATAGAGCAATTTCTCTGCTTTGCCCATGCCCAAAAATATTAGAACATATTTTATTCAAGCACCTTCCGACTTTCTTCGAGGAAAACACTCTAATAAATGACAAACAACACTGCTTTCAAAAAGGCTTCTCAAACGTCACACAACTGTTGGAAACGGTTCATGGGATTGCAGCTATCTTAGATAAGCAAGGTCAGATTGATATGGCTTTCCTAGACTTTGAAAAAGCGTTTGACCGCGTGTCGCATCCAAAAATTTTCTCAGAACTTAAGCCTATACTGAAAAAAGACTCATTATTTCATGGATTGAGGCCTACCTCTCTTGCCAAAATCAAATGGTTTGTTTCGATGACGTTCACTCCGATTAACAACCAGTCAAATCAGGAATCCCTCAGTGTTCAGTTCTAGGGCCACTTTTTTTTCTTAATTTTTATAGACAAAAAAGAACAACTCAGCGTCTCTGAAATTGTAGACAGCGATACTACTTATACCGGTATATCTTCGGCCAATAGGTTTCATTAACACTTTTCAAAATATGGAGCATCCGTACGTGATAATTATGACAGGCATAACTACAGGTCACAAATTGCGCATAGATTTTTAAAGCCTCTTTTTATAGATCCAACCACAGAATATGAAATTAAATCCGAAGTACTAAAGCTAAAGAATGCATCCGCATGTGGCGAAGACGAGATAAAAGCCGAGCCGACAAAAGCACTTGTCCACAGTATCAGTGATCCTCTATCAAACATATGCAACCTCATTTCGGCTACAGGCATGTTCCCTGAAGAACTAGTTACTAGAGTAACAGTTATATGCAAGAGAGGCGACAGAAACGACAGTACAAATACAGGCCAATTTCGGTATTACCACTATTTTCAAAACTTTATGAACAAATGATTAATGTGAGAATTATAAATTTCTGCACTAAAAATGATGTACTTACAGGCAATAAATGCTGCTTTCAGAAAAAGAAGTCAAGTGAAATGGCACTTTTAAGTATCAAACAAATAATTCAAAATTTTGAAGACAAAAAGCATACTCTAGAGGTATTTCTTGACAAAAAAAAAGCGTTTGACTCTATTAAACATGATATCGTATTAAAAAGTAAAGCGAATATGGCGTTAGGGGACTTGTTCTCGACCTTACACGTAGTTATTTGACAAACCGCTACAAGTACACAGACACCAATCATTCAAAATCAGTTCTGGGGGAAACTTAATACGGTGATCCTCAGAGTTACATCCTTGGAAGTGGGGCAGCTAGGGCCAGTTGGTATGGCATGACGATAGTTATAGCGCGAGAACAAAATGACGACACAGATGTCCTTCTTGTCTCTGTGTCGTCTTTTTGTTCTCGCGCTATAACTATCGACAATACATCCTTGAACCACTCCTTTTCTCATTATATATAAATGATATAGTGAATATTGCGTTGACGCCTGATATATTTCTTAACGCCGACGACACGAATGTATTTTTTTCAGGAGAGTGTCTACATATACTTCAATCACAGGCTAGTAAGTCGCTCAATGATTTGGCTGAGTGGCAAAACGTAAATAATATTTAGCTAAAATATTGAACTACCAAAAAAACTAAATATATAATTTTTCGCTGTGAAATAAGACTATCGGAAATGACGTACATTTGAAATTTCGTGGCGAGAACATCGATCGTGTAATAATACATATATTTCTCGGTGTCCTCTTCGAAGAAAACCTCAGCTGGTCTCCTCATGTCGATAACCTCACAAGACGCATCCCACGTTCAATAGGTATTATAAATAGAACAAAGCAACTTTTGCCGTGGTGGTTAAAACTTCAGCTATATTACGCACTAATTGATTCCCATTTACAATACTGCCTCCTTGTGTGGGGAACAAGAACAAAAATAATCTTATAAAGCTGCGTGTTCTACAAAAACATATTTTGCGAGTTATTGAAAATGTGCCATATCTTTTTTTTTATTTGAATATACTGCAGGCCCTTCACGGCCCAAGCAGGAGTGGGTACACAGATACATCGAAATACATACATTGCCAGAGAAAAAAAAAATGAACAAAAAAAATCATGGTGCAAATTCAATACACTGTATGCGGTTGATGAAAGAGTCAATCGTACTACAACAAACAATGTCATTGGGTAGGCTGTTCCAGAGGGAGATAGCCGACGGAAAAAGTGAATGTTTGTGAGCGTTTACACGACTTAAGGGTTGGCGTATTGTTTTAGAATGATTTAGTCGGAATGATTGTTTAGGCGGATCTTGCAGGTAATGAGAGCGTGATATGTGGAAATGACCATGATATAATTGGTAAAGGAATTTTAATCGTGACATTATTCTGCGTTGAAAAAGTTGTTTTAAGTTTGCCCTTGCGAGTAAATCTGCGGTACTGGACTGCCTCGCGAATTCTGAATATACGAACCTTACTGCCAATTTTTGTATTCGTTCTATTTTACTAATCAGGTACTTTTGATGTGGACTCCAGATGAGATCGGCGTACTCTAAACATGGTCTAATTAGTGTTTTGTAGGCATTTATTTTAATATGTGGTGGTGCATTGCGCAGTTTTCTTCTCAAGAAAGATAACTTCTTTTCCGCTTTCTGACACATGGCCAAAATGTGTGGTTCCCAGTTAAGGTTCGGCGTGAGTGTAATGCCTAGGTATTTTACTTGATTGCATTTTTCGATAATTGAGTTTCCAATCCTATATGTATAGTTAAGGGGGGTTTTCTTATTTGTAAAAGAAATGCAATGCGTTTTTGATGTGTTTAGTTTCATGCCCCAAGTATTGCACCAGGAATAAATTGCCTGAAGTGAATTGTTAAGTTTAGTTTGGTCGTCTGAATTGCGCACGACTGTGTACACGACACAGTCGTCGGCAAACAGACGCATCTGAATAGGGTTCTCAACGGAAAAGTGGATGTCGTTAATAAACATTAAAAACAGCAGAGGTGCAAGAACCGATCCCTGAGGTACACCAGAATAAACATCAAGTGGTTCTGATAGCTGATTGTCAATTTTAACGCTTTGTTTCCGTTTAGTTAAGAAGCTGTTGATCCAGGATATTATTTTGATATCAATACCAAAAGCCGATAGTTTTTTGACTAAATCCAGATGTGGGACAACGTCGAACGCCTTAGAAAAGTCTAAAAATATAGCATCTAATTGGACGTTATCGTTGATTGCGTTGGCTATGTCATGGGTTAGTTCAGCTAATTGGGTTATAGTTGAGAGGCCTGATCTGAACCCATGCTGTTGTTTGTAGAGAAGTTCGTTTGTTTCTAGGTGAGTTATTATGGCCTTGAAAATTACATGTTCCATTATTTTGCAGCACGAACTCGTAAGTGACACTGGGCGGTAGTTGCTTATTTCTAGTTTGGGGCCTGATTTATGTATAGGAACTACTACAGCATTGCACCAGTCGTCTGGTATTTGTGAAGTTTGAAGAGATAACGTGTATATTTTAAAGAGATACTTAGATGTCCAATTAGCGTATCGGCTTAAAAAAGAGTTAGTGATTTGATCGGGGCCCTATATCTATATCTAACACACTCCGCTCCACTTTTTAAAGCAAATACCATATTAACAAAGCAACACATACTGGAAAACAAGCTAGGCATTGCAATATTCCAGAAAATAAAGTCATGTCAGGACCACTTTTATCGACAATTCCTGGGGAAGGGACACACTTACGAAACTAGAAAAAATGTATAGGACAAAGGTTTCATACGAACAAACTATAGCATGCGAAAACAATCTTACACTATAATAGGTTTCTTAAATCATCATCCTACCGTAATAAGCTTGGTACACAAAACTATTCACATGAAATGCTTCAAAAAAAAGTTAACTTCATACCTCATTTCAATACAAGAATAATTTCGTTTTTATCTTGCTGCAGTCTATACTATACATATACTTAGAAAATCTCTCTGTTTTAAGTGTACATAGGACAATGTATATATCTATAGAATCCTGTATATGTTTTGCCTACAAATGTATAGTATATGTAATCCTTTGTATGTATTTTCTAGACTCACATAACTCAAACTAATGTTTAAGTTATGTGTCTAGAAGGGAATGTGACACTAAGTCAGGCACTGGTGCCTTTTTGTCACACCTCCTATACAGGACAAAGGTACACTATATTTGTCTTTGTCTGAAATAAAGTTGAAAGCTGGAAGTTGAAAATGGACAAAATAAAGATCAGAAGCTCAGCCAGAACTGATACCCATGACATTTCGGTTACTTTAAAGCTATTTGCGAATGACTGCATTCTTTATCGGGAAATACGTAGTGCAGACGACCAGCATCTTTTAAACGCAGCGTTAATTAAAATATTTTGGTGATAAGTGTGGCAAACGAAGGTTAACGAAAAAAACGGTAGCTATGACCGTAACACGTAAACGGCATTCTTTGCAAAACTCATGTTTCATACATGGTCAGAAACTATCGTTCGTTAACACTTATAACTATTTAGGGTTTGTATTAAGTGCAGATTTTAAGTGGAATGATCATATTGCCTACATTGAAAAAAAATGCCTTACAGAATGTAGGATTTCTTAGACGTGCTTTGCGCAAATCTACCCCAAAATTAAATAGATGCGTATAAAACTTTTATCCGCCCGATCCTTGAGTACTCATCTCGGGTTTGGGATAATCACAGCCAAGCAAATATCAACACCCTCGAAATAAATCAAAGAAAAGCAATCCTATTTGTTTATAATCGTTACAGCTCTTACGTCAGCCAGTGAACTGCTGAAAAGACCTGGCCTGGATACATGGCAGGTAAGACAGCAACACAATCGATTGGAGTACATGTTTTGAATTTATCACGATAAGCTCCGAATAAACAAGGATGCGTATATAGATACTGTTCACCGCCGATCCACTAGTTCCGAGCATCAAAAAAAAAACTGAAGGAGTATTATTGTAAAACAACAGCCTTTAAAGACTCTTGTTTTTTTCCGCGCACTGTCGCTAACTGGAATGCTCTGTCTGGGGATCTTATAAACTGCGAAAATGTTCAGTCTTTCATGGAAAAACTTAGACACCGGCATCTCACATGACTTTCATCTTCTTTTCAGCTTGCCCTGCATTATTTCTTGAGATATTATCATGGTATGCTTGTGTGGCTGTGTTTTCTGACTCATTGCTGATTCTCTGCACTGTCATATGGCGGTTCCCTTTTTTTCATTTTTTTATGAGCAGATGCTTGTCGTTATTGCTGTTGTGTTGCTTTTTTGCCTTTCTTTTTTCCTGCGCCTGCACGCGAAAATCCCTATTATTGTGTAAGTATTGGCGTTTCACTTTTTCTCCATGTTGTAGCTACGCGTGGTGTGTTTTCTTTTTGTTGCATTTCTGTACGCTACCTTACTTGTATTGCCCACCCCGGCCTGGGCCTCATGCGAGCGTCTGGCAGTATTTATGAAATAAATCAATAAATAAAACTTTGAGGCTACAATAAAAAAAAACGCCAGGCCTGCGCGTAAGGCGCAGCGCAGTCACAGCGAAAGCTTGAAGACTGGCCTTTCAGATCCTTTTATAAACTCTCACTGGGTAGCTACTGCAAGCACACTTGCTTGATCCTACGGCATTATTAAGAAAATTTTTTGGGAGCAGGCCGGCATTTGATATGCTGTTTTTCGTCATTCTCCCAAGAAATGTGGCACCCGCTAAACAATCGCAAAAAATTTTGTGTCGATTGGTCATGCAATGGCTGACGACGATGAGAAATTATGCCTGAAGTGCGTATGCGCCACAGTTGAAGTGTGCACAAGAACAAGCTTTTGTAATGGGTTGTAGCATTGAAGACCCACTCGTTACACTGTTTGATGACTGCTTGTTCTTTCGCTCTTTTAAAACGCTTTATAAGTCGTATTAACACGATTGCTTTCCCGATATCACGCCTGCCTAAGGCAAGTTTGCAAACAAGTCCAAACCACCGGCGTAACTCAGTGGTAGAATGCTGGGCTGGCACCCAGTGGACCCTGGTTCGAACCCCACTGAGTCATTGGTACTAGGTTACTTTTCTAGGAGCGAAGCTCCTTACAGCGGCACGCGTTCGTCCCTTATAGTCGTTGTAGTAGTGTGTAACCAGTCTTACATTTTGGCCTCCAAGGTGGTGCCGGTGGGAGATTTTTTCTGTGCGTTGTTTAACAATAAAAATTCGCAGCGTGTGCGTTAACTAAAAGCCTAATTCTCCTGTCTCTCTTTCCCCCTTAGCAGCCATTGGCATGTAAATTGAGCACTATTTGACAAGAAAGGGTTGCTACGTTATACTCACTGGGCGTAACCTCCTTGGTTTTAGAAAGGCTCAGTGAACGTTGGGCCGCAGTGCCATGAATACAGTGAATTAGTATATACCATGAACTCGAGGTGGTTAAAGGTGGGAACTAGACACGAAGCGCAAGCCGTAAGAAAGTTTGCGTGTGCTACCTCCCGTTTAGTCCTTGATATGTCCGTTGGATGGTGGTGCTTCTATACAGGGAATATATGATGAAAAGATGCAAGATGGTGGTACTTGGAGTGTTAAATAGGTGGATGGACGCACGGGTGGCTGCACGGACGGATGAACGCATAGACGGACGCACGAGCGGATACATAAACAAACGCAGGGACGGATGCACAGATGGACGTGCGGATGCACGAACAGACGCAGGAGCGGATGCGTGGACGAACGCAGGGACGGACGCACAGATGGACGTGCGAACGCACAAACGAATGGACGGACGGATGCTTCGCCCCACTCTCCATCATTCACTCCGTGGATATGCTGCCAATTTTTTCTAATTTTGCGCGACGTGGTTGCGGACACCGGCGGCGTTGGCGGACAACTACGGCACTGTAAGAGACCCGAGTTGTGATCACATAACAGCTTTCGCTGTAATATGGTGTTTTGTGACTAGTTCTGGGAGGAGCGACAACCACTGCTATTCGCTAGTGCAGTTTCGTGAGTTTTTCAAGGAAACTAATAATCAGTGCATTGATGTTCTTCGTTGTCTCCGTGTGCCCATGTTGGGTATCATCGAGTGGGCATTTCTGAAATGGAGAGGAGCACGTAAGTTCAAAACCGTGAGACTCGAAATTGTCCAGAAGTAGCGCGAAACGAAGATTTCAGACGAGCAGTCAAGAAACAAGAAAGAGCGTCAAACAAATATGTGTGTCAGAACTGAAATCGGAAGGAAAAACGAACGTGTCAACACAAGCCCCCCCCCCCCCCCTTCTGATGTGATGCCTGTGGAGAGGGACACGCCACAACAGCGCGCGGGCTCTACAACAAAGCTCTTCAACAGAAAAAAAAAGGAAGAGAGAACGGGTAAGCACTTTGTAATGGCATGTTTGCCCAGCTAGAGGCGTGCTCGGCAGCAGAAGTGGCGATAAGACGCAGAGACGTTCGCTCCGTGAGCTGCTGCCATCCTCGGCGAGACGGAAGGGAGAGGAGGCGAAGAGCCGGTCGTGCCAGGGCCAGTCGTGTCAGTGCTGCTCAGCATGGCGCTGCTCGTGGTGGTGGTGGTGGTGGTGGTGGTGGAGCTCCTGCTGGCAGCCGACGCGGGACGCGCAAAGCCTCGGAACGACGACTTCTCCCTTTGGATCGACGAGAAACAAGTACGGGAATTCAGTGGTGAGATCTCTCGCTTGCCTTCTCCGAACTCGGCTCGTCGCGCCCCAGCCTTCGTACGCCTTCTAATCGCTTCGGCAGAATCCAGCTTTCCGTGAGGCCATTGTGTCTGGCAGTCTCTTTGGGAAAATCTGCGACGATGAAAAGTGCACCTTGAATTAGGTGCTCCAAAGTACAGTAAACAAGCTGCCAGTTACAGCGTGACCATGACAACGCAAGCGTGCGCCTTGTAAACAAGGAACACGATCAATTTTTTATCTGCAAACACCGTGGTATCAGGGAACATTACCGTATGCGAAACTCGGCTATGACTTACTTCGATGATTTGTCATTGACTCTAATTTCGACTGCATTTTGAGTTTTCAGTTTCTATCGGAAAGCCTTGCCTACTTATTATGCATGCTACTTTGAGTATGCCGCGTACTCGCACAAACTTGCTGCAATTTAATCGCTCTTTTTTTACGGTATTCAACATGTATCTGCCAACAAAAAGCAAGTTCAGCTAGTGGGCATTTAGTTATATTTCAATATACGAGCACAAAAAAACGAATAGATGAGAGGTGTGCCATCTCTTTCATATTGGCCGACGGTTTGCTCGTGCACTGTTTTTATAGAAAGGTGAATGTAACCACTGCAGCACACTTTTCCCTATCTAAACCACCGTGCCACAGAACTCCATCTTTCTACTCAAATTTTTTACCGATTTAAATTATTCCTTTTTCTAGTTACCAGACATTCTCTGGTGAGTGTTGTCATCTATCCTGAGATAGCCCTGATGGTTTCCGATTTCAGTATGGGTTATGGCAGCTTTACTTTCTGGTGTTCTTTCTGGATCAAGAAGTGGAATGCTAACAAGTGCAACATAATAATAACCTACACGACGACTAGTAAACGTTACTTTATTCTCGTAAAAATACTTGATTGTTGTCTAACCACAAAGTGTGCATGAATTCCCCCGAAGACAGCAAGTTTTTATGGAACATTCATGACAAATGTAAAAAATATACCAGCCCCAGGGCGCTATGCAGGATCGGCCGAGATTCGCCCGTGTTTCGCGAAACTCGGTATGCTCCTGAGCTCTGCAGGCACGCCCTTATGAACTAGCCAGCAGTGCGGCCGAGATTCGCCCAAGTTTTTCGAAACTCGGGATCTTCCTGAGCTCTGGCGACACCCGCTTATGAACGAGCCAACAGTGAGAAAAAGTCAAATCCACCCCTCGGCGCGCTGCGTTTCATTATTGATTACGATACAACCAGTCATCACGTCAAGGACGGCCGACTGAATCGGGCGGTGTTTTGAAGCCAGACGCATCTCCTTTCATTTGTTCGTCGTTCCACTGAGTGCAGTAAGTGCACCCATGCAATTAAAGAGTCAGTTTCCGTAATGACATTTTTTAGAGGCACGGAGTGTTTAAATATAACTTCAAGTTTTAATACCTGCACTAAGTCTGTTTTAAAATAAGCAGCATGGTGGCCATTGAGATCAGCACCGGCCAAGCGCCTTCCAACATCGCGACTGCTGCTAGACCCGAGGCCAAGTGTTTAATCATTATGCTCAGCCTGTACACTCTAGCGCGCTGCTCGGCAGGTGCGTGTCGTCTCTGTTGTCATTGCCCGCTAGCACGTGCGGCCGGCTAATTAGCTCCTAAAGCCGTGGGTCTGTCTCTCCTAGCTCGTGGTACGTAACCGCCTAATTCGACGACTCACTCAGCAAGTGCGGGCGGACAGACAGACAAGCAGACGGACGGACGGTTTCAAGCATGTCAGTTGATGCGCTAACTAAACGATCATAATTAACGTGACGTTAATCATGAGCACGCTAAGTAAAATCAACGGAGACAAGACGGCTCGGTATATTCGTCGTCAAGCGTCAGCCAATTAGTACATTAAGTTAAGACAAAGTTGATGCAGTCATCACTTCGAAGCCGACCACGCACATGAGTAGACGGTCATCTTCAAAAGCTGCAATCTGCTAGGTTATTACAAGCTCCTCTATGGCTCAGCCTTGCATGAGTAGTGTATGCTCACCAAATTATTTTATATGCAAAGAAGCTGCCGCATTGCGTTCACGGCATCAAACGCTTCGCAGTCACACCAGCACAGTCACGAGTTGAACTCGGGCCTACTCAGAATCAACTAGTTTGTATCCGAGTTCGTGCGTTAATCAGTTTGATTGACAGACGCCCGCGGCGAAGATCGGGTACGCCCACCACATTTGCTCTTACCGGGGAGCAGTATTAACGCTGAGTGGCACGATTAATCCACCAGCTTTATTGCGCATACTATGCACACGCGCACGCAGAAGTGATACCACGACGCGGCTACGATGGGTCGCATTCAATTTCAGCGCGCTCACGGCGTATCCAATCACAGATTCGTTGCTGCCTTGATGCGAGTGCCCCTGGTGACCATCTGTTCTTATATTTATCTTCAATACTTGATAGAAGCGATACGAGCAGCACGCTGCGTGTTCACCCTTGCTGCCTTCGAGAGTGAAAATTGCAATGCTGCTGGTGGAATAAAAGAACCTGTCCGAAAAACAACATACGCTCACGAATGCGCTGGTGGGAGTCGCGTGTTGAGTAGGCAAAAAGAAAGCACGACAATCACGCTGACGTTACAGCGCTGTTAAAATGTTGACTGAGTGTCAGCGCTGACGTGTTCGCATGCGGTGTTTCTTTGATAACCAGCACACATGTCCCACATGCGTGTCCAATGGCACGCGCGTTCCTATAGCCATTTTTATCAACGCTATCACGCGTGTATTCATGCCATGGCCGCCGCAGAGCGAGTTCGGAGTAAACTCGTGTGCCCGAGAAGCTCGAGCCATCGTGCATAGCATCCCCAATCACACCCTCAATTTCTCGCCCATATTTTTTTGCTTTTCTACTGTCCTTCAAACAGAATTTCACTTAGTATTAGTAAAACCGAAACTCCGATGTACTTCTGCAAGCATATAGATGGCCTTTTTGGACTAATTGATTGATTGATTTGTGGGGTTTAACGTCTCAAAACCACCATTTGATTATGAGAGACGCCGTAGTGGAGGGCTCCGGAAATTTCGACCACCTGGGATTCTTTAACGTGCACCCAAATCTGAGTACACGGGCCTCTAACATTTCCGCCTCCATCGGAAATGCAGCCGCCGCAGCCGGGAATGGAACCCGCGACCTGCGGGTCAGCAGCCGAGTACCTTAGCCACTAGACCACCGCGGCGGGGCGCCTTTTTGGACTGATCGTGTATTTGGTCGGCCGCTATCACGGATGAAGAAAAAGGAGAGGGCATGCCAAGCACGCGCGCTACGTGAAAATGGTGGAGAAAATGACATCATAACGGCTATATTCACTGGGCACAATGGCGACGTTGCTATGGTTACGTGTTTCGCAGTAGAGCTGTTCTAGCAGAGAGCAGCCGCGGCTGGCTGCGGCACGTGTGCCTCCTCAACTCTCGTGCTGAGCCGTGGCGGACAATATCTGTGCTCTGCGCCACGTTATTCGTGACGCAGTGTTCTCCTTCCAGTTACTGTACTCTTAGCAACGTTTACGAATTTTTTTGTCCATCACGGGGCTTCGGCTTCAACAGTGCGTAGAACGAGTGCATATTCATGTGTCGTGCGGTGGATGACGCGGATGAAGCAACCATAGTGTTACGCGAAATTGCGTTGGGCACCATGACGAAGCGGAACGACGACGCACGCCTTGCAGTTCAGTGATGGTTGGGCAGTGCTCCTGCTTGTGAAAACGAGCGACGCTGTCGAGCCCAGCAAGGCGCAATGAGGATCATGTGCACATACGTAGTTTCGTGTTGTGTGTGTACCGTAACAACTTGCATGTGCGTAATAAAACACCTTTTCTGTTCCGCTTCGTATACTCTCCCCCAGCATTGCATGTAATGTCAACGTAACAGCAACCGCGTTCAGGTGTCACTTGCACCGTGCTTAAAGTCACCACGGTCACAGAATGCTGACGCCGGTCAGTTTCACGCAAAACACGGACACAGTGGCCGGACGCTGCGTCGGCCGCGAGGCGGATTGCAACCGTAGAAGGCGCATGACCAATCGTGTTGTCTGTACAGTTGCAGAATTATTGACGTGAAAACACTCGCCGTTTTCAGTGCATCTAGCACGCGTTCTCTTGTACTTGCTTCGTTGTCGGTGAGCTGTTGCTCGCTGTTAATACTCGGACAAAATGATTTCGCCGAAGGGTGTCGCGCTGGCCCAGAGGGTTGAGCCCCGTTCCATTAGTTTCGGATCGTCACAACACGCGCGCTGCGCAGCTCACGTGCTTTCCGAAATGGAGAGAGATTCATGCTTTCTGCTTTGCATTCGGATGTAAACAAGAGAGGAAAATTCGCCCAGTCAATATGGCTGACTTCCGGATTCATCGCGGCTTCACAACGAGTGACGTCAGGGTGTCTCCTACTTTTCCATCCTCCGTGGATGCCCTGGTCCTGTGGCTTAGAGTCACCAAATGCAGAAGCAGCTCGCAATCAGAGCGCGAGAGGCAGTGTACCAACTGAATACATTGGCGATCTTGGATGGATGGATGGATGGATGGATGGATGGATGGATGGATGGATGGATGGATGGATGGATGGATGGATGGATGGTGGGTGGGTGGGTGGGTGGATGGGGGTGGATGGATGGATGGATGGATGGATGGATGGATGGATGGATGGATGGATGGATGTATGTATGTATGTATGTATGTATGGATGGATGGATGGATGGATGGATGGATGGATGGATGGGTGGGTGGGTGGGTGGGTGGGTGGGTGGGTGGGTGGGTGGGTGGGTGGATGGATGGATGGATGGATGGATGTATGTATGTATGTATGTATGTATGTATGTATGTATGTATGTATGGATGGATGGATGGATGGATGGATGGATGGATGGATGGATGGATGGATGTATGTATGTATGTATGTATGTATCTGTACCATTTAGATCGGGCGGTGGCTAGCGCCACCAAGCCGTAATACTTAATGAGCCAAAAACTAGATTTATTTTTCCCCTAAATAGAGAGGTTGAGGATTCGTACTTTTCAGTGAAGGGTTTAATTTTCACTCGTGCCTTGACTTTAGCCACCAATCAGATAACCTCTTTCTAGTTAATTCTACCCGTTTAAAGTCTCTTTTGCCGGCCCTGTCCATAAACCCCAGTGGCAATTTCTTGCTTAAAAGTTCGATAGATCTCTAGTGCGGACTTCTTAATCATGCCTATTCTCCCCATATCAGTCTCAGCTTCCTTCACCTTCTTCTTAACCGATAATTCTTTTTGGTTTGGCCTCCTGCTGTTTTCCAAGTATTTACCAGTCATTTTTCTGGTTCGCTTCCTCTATATTGTATCGACATTCTTCATGTACAAGTAGCTGAATACCTTCCTAGCCCAACGCTCCTCCCCCATTTCTCTCAATCACTTTTCAAATTTTGTCTTGCAGCTAGCTTCCCTGCCCTCAAATGATGTCGATCCCTTATCACCTTGTACTCCCTAATTTGGTGTATTAACGAGAGGTCCTAAGGCAAGCCTACCTATACCACGTTGCTTAATTTCTAATCTTGCTTGAACTTCTGATCTCATGCACAAGACCGCATTGCCAAACGTCAGACCAGGAACCATGACCCCTTTCCATATTCCTCTCACAACATCATACCTATTGTAATTCCACAGTTCCCTGTTTTTCATTTCCGCTGAATTCCTGCTACCTTTAGTCGACACGTATATTTCGTGTTCCCTTAGGTACTCGGCCCCATTGCTTATCCATACGCCCAGTTATTTGTATTTATCTGTTATCTCTAGCGTGACCTTCTGTATTCTAAGCTCACTACCTTCATTGTCAATAAAAATCATGACTTGATTTTTCCTTACTGAATCTCAAATCTAACCTATCTCCCTCATTACTGTAGATGTCCACCAATCTCTGCAAATCTTCCTTGTTGTCGGCCATTAGCACTATGTCATCTGCGTACATCAATGCTGGTAGTGCCTGTTCAATGAGTTTTTCTTGTCTGACGAAAGAGAGGTTGAAGCCCAGTCCACTTCCCCCTAATTCGGCCTCTAATCCTTGTAGGTACATCATGAATAATAAGAGTGACAGGGGACGCCCCTGCCTAAGCCCCCGTTTTACCTCTGCAGGCTTGGATACCTGTTTTCCCACTTTATAACTACCTTGTTACCTTTGTAGATATCTTTTAAAAGATTAGTTACCACATCTTCTACACCTAGTGTGTCCAGTATTCCCCACAATTCCTCTTGAACCACGCTATCCTACGCTCCCTTGATATCCAACAATGCTAGCCACAGGGGCCTGTGTTCCTTTTCTGCTATTTCGATGCTCTGCGTCATTGAGAACAGATGGTCTTCCAACCACCTGTGATTCCGAAACCCATTCTGTAGTTTCCCCAGCAACCCCTCATCCTCTATCCATGCCTGCAGTCTTTCCTTTATTATCTGCCTCGGCAGCCTGTAGACCACTGATGTCACTGTTATAGGACGGTAGTTGTTTGTCAGCTTTGTCCCCCTTTCCTTTTTAGATCATGCTCATCCTGCTAAGTTTCCATCCATTGGGAACATCTCTATCAATTATTATTTTGCTCACTGCCTCTCTCAAAGCCTGCTTAGACTTCGTACCTAATGTCTTTATTAGCGTAATTGGAATGCCATCTGGGCCTGTTGATGTACTACTAGGAACCCTTTTCTCAGCCTTTTCCCACTCTTGTTGTGAAAATGAAGCCATTGCGCCACTTGATTCATCCTTGTCTATTGTGGTGCATAAAGCACTTCTTTGTTGAAATTTTTTGTCACCCTTGTTCTTATATATTCAATAGCTTCATCCCCTTCTAGCCTAGCACCTTGAGCTGTAGTTATAAACCTCTGCTCTAGATCTGTTTCATTTCTTAGGGAGTTTAGATGGTTTAGAAATTTCGCAGCTGCCATTCAATCTTTTTTATGTACTTCTGTGAACCACTGAGCTCCCTTTCTTCTAATCTTTTCATTGATCAGAAGGAATGCATACCTTCTACAGCTTAGAAAGATTTCCCATTTTCTTTCAACATCATCTGTCAATTCACCCCGCTGCTTAGCATGCCTGTGTTCCCTAGAGGCTTCCTGGCGTTTTGCTATGGCTCTCTTAACTTCCTCATCCCACCAACTTTTGGGTTTGTGTCTTCTTTCTCTAGGTGACTTGTCACGTGCCTTAGCAAGCTCTAGCTCAAACAGTCTAATTAGATTCGTGTATGTCCACACTGCTTTATTATCCTCAGTGATTACTTTCTAAATTTGTTTAGTAGCTATTCCTATTTGCATTTCTGAATAAAAATTTTCCTGTAGTTGATCATCTTGTCTCCTTCCCACTTTCTTTGCTCTTACAAAACTTAGCTTGTTACGTTTGTGATCACTACCCAGACTTCTGGAGCCACCTTGATCTATGTGCATTCTACTGAGCTTATCATAGATTCTATGTGACATCAGTGCATAATCTATCGTCGACTGTAGCCTTCCTACCTCCCATGTTATTTGCGCTTCATTCTCGGTCCTGTTGCAAATGATCAAATCAAGCCTTTCACACATATCCATGATTATTTTGCCTGTCGGGTCGGTATAACCATCTATATCTTCTAACTGCGCATTCATATCTCCTAGTATAGTTATCTCGCACTCTCCTCCTAACTCCTGAATGTCATTTGATATACACTCTACCATTGCCTGGTTTTCCTCTCTGGCCTTTGATCCCGTCCACAAGTACACGAACCCAAGGAGTGTCATTTGCCCTGCCACTTTCCGTTTTAGCCATAAATGTTCCATGCACTCCTGCTTGACCCTTTGCCAGTCTGTACTCTTATGAATGAATGCCCTAATACCACCCCCCTTTCTGCTGCCTTCTGTTCTATTAAAATATTCCCACGCGTAGTCCGCATGGTTAAGAGGTTGTTCCATGTCCCTGAGATGTGTTTCTACAAACTCATATACAATCGGCCTCTCCTCCCTTAGGTGTTCTTCTATCTCTTCCACCTTCAGCCTGTTCCTACAACCCTGCATGTTACTATACCCTATGTCTGGATTGGCTCGGCGCTCGTGGCTACGTCTATTTCTGCCCGGACTCTACCTATCTTAGATACTGGTGCCACTTTGGAATCGTATCTGTCCATACCACCTGTCAAAGAGTCTCCCTGGTTGTTTTCCTCGTTACTAGCTTTCCTGCACCGCGAAGGGTCCGCTCGCCCCCCAAAAAAAGCTACTGCCTAGAGCACTAGAGCAGCGCTCCAGGCATCTTATAGAGCGCTAGAGCAGCACTACCGTGCCGCCAGCGTAAGAAGCTGCCTGGTAAACACACGGCCAGGCAAGACTGCGCCTGTGCGCTCGCTCCCTTCTTACGGCCTTCGCAACGGGTTTAGTACACGCCTCTCGCCACTTTTTTGATGGGGGCGCTGCGACCCTGTGCACTGAAGGTTGTGGTAAAGTCAAGGCACGAGTGAAAATTAAATTATTCCCCGGAAAGTATGAGTCCTCACCCTCGCTATTTAAAGGGAAAAAATAAGTGTAGTTGTTTGTTCACTAAGTATTACGGCTTGGTGGCATTAGCCACCGCCCGATTTTAAGGGTACAGCCATATCAATTCATCCATCTATCTGCCGCTCCGTACAGCGCGTGCAACACCAGCACATGAGTTGGGGCGCGCTTCTCCACTCACTGCGCGTTGAAAAGCAAGTTGCTTAATCATTGAAGACGCTAAATGGTTTATGGCATTGCTCATAGCAGATGATGTTGGGCTTGAAACTCGACACCTCTGAAGAGTGCACTTTGTTGGCAGTGTCAAAAGCCCCGAAAGTGCGTGTATGATAGTAGCCTCTTTGTGACGGAAAGTGGCAAACCATAAGCCCCTTACAAAATAGTCTGGGCACGCTTAATGCTTTCTACCGTCACATGCTATTTGATGCAAAAGAAACACGGCCTTTTTCACTCCTTTCTGCGCATCTGCTGCGAATTTCTTAACGCATGCGTGGTGCTTGCTTTCGCGATAATGTTGGGCCGCATTTTAATATTCTTGCAGCTACCGCTGCACTTTCTCGCATTTTAAACAATGGTGCGACACTTAGGAGCCCAATCGTCCTATCATCGTTTGGTATCAACCCACCCGATGAGCGTCGCTGTTTATTGTTTGCGTGCAAACACTTGCTGCTTCTTGTTCACTGAAAACGTCTTGTGAAGTGGAAACATCCAGATCTGTTTCGTTGGTCTCCGCTTTTCACTTACTTGATCTTTGACATAGGGGCCAAACTCGTGAAGCAGGATCTTTGCGAGGCTTGTATGCACTTGAAATCACGTAGGAAAGATAGTTCTCAAAAAGAGTATAGGCACGCGCGCAGTCAGGAATAAGTTTTCTTATGTGAACGGAGGCAGATAATCTTCATCGCGCAAGTGTCTGCTGCATACGACTGTGGATTCAGACCTGTCGATAATAATGAGGTTGTCTCTCGCAATATTTTTTGTCATTTGCTGCACAGCTCAGGATTGTTTGGGAATTGCTGAGAAGGAACACCGGGTGTTTTGCCCGAACGGGACTTGTAATACCGAATCGCGGTGATCGAGCAGCGATGACAGAACACAGCGATACACGTTTACGCAGCTAATATATATCCATGTGCGTAATGCGCGCACTGAAGGTTGTGCGGCTGCCTTTCCGGCTCAAAACGTTACTGTAGAATGAACACTGACAAAGCAACGAATGAAATGCAGCCGTGATAGGTAAATACCAGAATAAAGCAAGCCACACTAGAGATAAAAGGCAATTCACAACAACCTGCTTGTAGGAATAAGCCACAAGAGAATTTATGCAGATTTTTCAGAAAAACGGCTGCTTACTTGCGGAAAAGTTGTAATGTTGTCAATGTCTATTTCTAAACATGTTGTTATACGAACTATAAATATAGCACTGAACTCATTTGCACTACAGTTTTAGTTCCGGGGCAAGTGGCTAGCGAGTGTAAGCAGCTGCGTACATCGTTCACATTCTTCATGGACGTGGCTTGCCAAAGAAACGTAAAAAGGCTTGGCCTCTCTGTAATCAATATTTCCAGATGGGGTTGACGCCTTGACAATGCACACCACCACTCTTTGTAAGTGCCGTCTGAAGACGTTATTGAGCAGCAAGGGCCCTCTCTTTTTTTTACTTTCTTTCTCCTTGTACGCACTTTTTAGCCATTAGATATACAGGTCGCAGGTTCGAATCCCGGCTACGGCGGCTGCATTTTCAATGGAGGCGGAAATGTTGTAGGCCCGTGTGCTCAGGTTTGGGTGCACGTTAAAGAACCCCAGGTGGTCTAAATTTCCGGAGCCCTCCACTACGGCGTCTCTCATAATCATATGGTGGTTTTGGGACGTTAAACCCCACAAATCAATCAATCAGCCATTAGATATACAACACGCCTACGAGTTTAAAACAGTTGTCAGGCTGCAGAAAGCAGCTATTAGCACCTAAAACACTCCAAATGTATTTGGAAATAAAGAAAAATGGAAAATAGCTAGCAAAGGGAAGGCGCGCTCGTCATTCCGTGAGCGACCTCTATTGATTGCGACGTCGTTCTCCGACGAGACCAAGAGCCAAAGGTGTTTAGCTCTCTGATTGCAGAACAGGTGCAGGATTGCTATTCTATCTCTTTGATCGTTGCCAGTGCTTTATTCCTTCTGCATTGTGCTTCTCATTAGCCGATTCTTCCGCATTTTCGCTGAGTTTCAGCTTGTGTTATCCACGAGCACATACATACCTACATTAAGCGGCAAGCCGTCTGGTAAATTAGTTTTCTTTTAGCAGATGATCCTCCTCTATCCTCGATTTCTTTAATAATGTCCCTCTTCCTTATCGTCGAGAAACCTTATTCAAAGGTTTCCTATCGCAAACTCCCTCGTGCCTTGTGCGCGGCGCAGAAGATGCATTGTGAGGGTCGCTGCGCCCCTACCGCCGACGGGTGGCGGAACATACTCAGAAACCCTCCCATCGTATTCGCGACGGGTGAGAAGGCCGTAAGAAAAGAAGCGATTTCCATAAAGGCACCAAACGATACCTCAAACGATACCTCAAACGGCCAACCTCATCCGCAGCGCCCACCAATATTTCTCAAGCTTCATCGTTCCTACTTGTGCGATTGTCAGTTAAGGAGCAACTAATTTGCAAATCTGAGTCACCATAACAGCACGTCGATGTTTTTTTTTCATGTGCGCCTTTTTACTAGAGAAGGCACACACAAGTAATTTCAAGGACCATAGTGTATATCACGCTGCGCTGACAGTGCAACGCGGTGCTCTAAAAGGCATGTGTTTCCACACTACGCCGTGGTGGCACCTGCCCGTCGCTTTGCGTTCTACTCCTTATCGCTTCCGAGACAAGCGCGTATCTTTCTCCGCGGGCACTCATGCCTTCCTTCGTTTTCGAAGATAACTGCCAGGTGGCACTCGTGTCTAACGTGCTTCCATGTGCTCGTTCACCTTCGCTGCACGAATAGAGACTCTCTAACGCAGCGTTTCCAGAATACAATTCTTCGATTTCCTGGCGTAGAACATCAAACAAACGTTCGTTCACTCTTCCACACGCCACACTATCGTCTTTTGACGACGTTTGCAGTGAAACATGCAGATGCGGGGCCATTTGTTTTTTCACTGATGTTTCACTCCAGCCAGCCTGAGTTATTGCGTGGCACCGCCGGAGCATTTTTCACCGCCCGTTCGCTCTGGCTGGTCGGAATGATACGTAGAACCTCCAGAGCATTTTTGTGGGTTTTACATTCCGGCTATTTGAAGCTTTTGCGGGGCTCCTCCGCAGTATTTTAGAATGCCTTTACTTCGTTCGGAAGGATTTTCAGTGAGATTTATAGTTATTTTTTAGGTGTTTGCTTCTTTGTTTATTTATTCAATGCCGATCGTGTCACGCGTCGGTTAGATGAAGGAATTCTCTATTCTGATGCAAGCACTGCAGGGTTTCTGTGTATTTTTTCCACAGAGCTCTAGCAGACGAAATAAAAAAAAACACTTGATTTGTTTTTATTCTATTTATTCAAAATAAGCTGCCGTCTCTGGTTGAATACTGGGAATTTGGGAAACGAAGACAAGAAGAAACAAGCATTTAAAAATCTACCAAAAATAAAAGACAAGAAAAAGATCACATGAAATCACAAGCTCTCAAGTTTGAAGCACAGCGCTTCGAAATGAAGCCGAGAATGCAGCAATACGATGCAAGACAAACGAAGAAAGCGTGGCCACCAGAAACAACGCTGAAGGAATACCTGAAGGACCATTCATGAGCTTCACTGGCGATGCAAGGGTTAAGCTGATTGCTTCCTGCATAATTTAGCAAAAAAGACTTACTCATGAGGACTGCAAGTCATGCGAGAGGCACGAAATCTGAGGACGGGTACACGTAGAGTCTTGTACAGTGTGCGAGTACACGAGAATAATTGGCCTCGTAAACCGACCACACACACACAGCACCAGCGTTGAATATCAGGAGGTCGATCACATGTACTCCGGTGCCAGACAGCCGATAGGTCATAAAAACACACCTCTGTGATGCTAACAAAGTTCAAAACTGGTGAAAGCTTCCCATATATATTCAGTATTTTCATCTGCTCAAAGCTTCAATTTTACCAACTCCACTTGCCGACCAGAATGCCTGATATCCAGACTAATGTTGATGAAATATCTACTTTAGTAAACCCTCTCAAATTATCCTCCTCGGCCGGTTGCGATCAAATCAGCAGCAAACTACTTAAAAACACAATTTACCTGTCAAGCGCAATACTAACCTTACTGTTCCAACAACCACTAAGCACTGGTGAAGTTCTCTCACGATTGGAAGAAGGCACAAATCATTCCCATCCATAAGCCTGGCCACCGATCAAAAGCACCTAATTACCGTCAAATTTGGCTAACCAGCATACCATCCAAACTGCTAGAACACATTATAGCAACCAATTTAATGAACTACTTTGAATCAATCAACTTCTTTTATGCACACCAGCATGGTTTCAGAAAACTGTTATCGTGCGAAACTCAGCTGTCAGAATTCCCCGATGATATCTTGCTACATATGGACGATCATCTACAAATTGACGCCATCTTCCTCGACTTCTCGAAGGCCTTCGACCGTGTCCCACAGAATCACCTTCTTGCAAAATTATCTACTCTTGGAATCCCCCGAAACTGATTACTTGGATTGAACATTTTTTAAAAGGACGCGTACAGTACACAACTGCCAACTCTCATGACTCGTCAATTTCTATTCTTGCATCCGGTATCTCCTAGGGAGCAGGCTTATCCCCCCTATTATTTTTAATCTACGTCGATGACCTGCCATCTAACACAAAAACCAGACTTCGACTTTTCGCCGATGACTGCGTGATCTACAACGCCATTCACAAGCCTACCGTGTCCACTGATCTTCAGGAAGACATCGACACTATCGCTGCATGGTGTGGAAAATGACTCATGCCTCTTAACCTTAATAAGTTCCAATCCATGTCCCTTTACCGTAAACGCTTCACCGCAATTCACGCATACCATATCAATTGAAATGAAGTAACTCGAACAGGCTGCAATAAGTATCTAGGCGTTCACTTGACATCGTCATTTTCATGGGTCGCTCACATTAAAACAATATATGCGCACATGCTTCACGCACACTTGGAATTTTGCGCCGAAATCTCAGATCTGCAGCGCCCGCTATTAAAAAACTTGCATATCAGACATACGTTCGGCCTAAATTGAAATACGCTTCATCTATCTGGCACCCCTCACAAGCATATCTCGCCTACGAATTAGAATCCAGCCAGAATCGCGCTGCTCTCTTCATAACGTCAAGTTACTCACGTAAATTTAGCATCACTGAACCGAAACGCACACTTGACCTTCCATGTCTCCAATAACGTCGAATCATCTCGTGTCTCTGCTTGCTTCACTCTTTCTATTATCACCCACTTGCCACCTCGACTTGAACCCCCGCCCCGAATCTCGCCGCGCCTCGACCACAGCAAACATATCGCACACATTCAGTGCCGCACATCATCGATGAAAGATTCTTTTTCCCCCATGCAATAACCCTGTGGAATACCCTCCCCGACAGCATTGTTTCGTCTACCGACCGCGTGACTTTTCGCGAAAAAGTAACAATGCATCTTACCTAAATTTAAATGAATTCCTAGTTGAACCGTGTTAGTAACTAACTTTTAGTGACTCATGCATTATTATGCTGATTGCTTGTGTATATTGCTGTTTTATTTCCGGTCTATGGCAGTTGTTTTTTTTTCGGCTTGCTTGTTTCCTTTCTTAGCGATGTTTTTTCTCTATTTTTGTCTTTTCTTCTTTTTTCGGCGTTTGAGTGATTAAGAGTCCCTCATATATTGTTTGCCCCCGCCTTATGTAGTGCCTCCGGGCCCTTAAGGCTTCAATAAATGAATTGAAATGAAATAAATGGAATGAAACTTGATAACTCTACTTTTTATGCAACATTCGAAAGCATTTTTTTCGCTAAAATGAGCGAGTTTTCGTACTCCCAAAAAAAAAACATCAGGAGTGCTTCTCCCGAAAATTTCCTAAATTTATAAGACATTATTGCTGATATTACACCTGCATTTTACTTAGTGGTCATGGTCATACTTCAAGCAAATTAGAACCTTACACTTTGTATGTGTGCGGCCTGTCTTTAAGAAAGGCGTACCTTCACTCTCCTTCGCAAAATAGTTTTCGAGGGAAGCTGGTCTTGTATTTGTTTTCTTTTTTGTTTGTACTGGCCACTCTGTTTTGCTACTTGTTGTAGTGAACATATTTCGAAGTGTACTTATTGCATGAGCATGTATTGTTTAAACATGAACAGCCTCGATCAAAAAGTAAAGAAAAGGTCACTACTACGTAACAAACTAAATAAGCAAGAAAAACTACTAACATCGCACCACCTCTACCAACTGCATTTTCATCGTATACTGGCAGAAATAAGGGAAGGTCGACCAGCTTACCCAATATACACGTCCGTGCAAACTTCCGGGGGTCACAGAAGGCAATGCAAGTTGAGGCGCGCGCGCCCGGATTCCCGGAATTTTCCTTTCCACCGTTCTCTTCACTGGCCAGCATTGTTGCATTGTCCAGGTCAAGACTATTCTGGTATTCGAGCACCGTTTTTCAGAGAGAGATAAAAAGAAGCGTTTTTTAGAGAGATAGGGCACATGAAGGCGAAGATTTTGACAGTTGCACCTGTTTGGTCGAAGAAGCTTAACTCCTGTCTCTCCATCTCACACACAAAAAAAAAACTGTGTTCACTGCCGCGGCAGCACGACTGGTAGCGGTGGCTGTGGTTAGAGGGAGGAGGCGCCTAATTTCTGCAGCCTGGTAGGAAGCATGGCGCAGTGCCTGCGGGGAAGCGGTGGATAGAAAAAAGATTACAGGCGTTTTCTCCCCTTATGACTAAAAAGAAAAAATGCAGCAGCGTGGCACTATCAATCAATCATTTTATTTTCCACTTCATCAAGTAGAGGGCGTGGCAAGAAAAAGCTCCTGCGAGCTTGACCAAGCTTCCCAGCTGGTTACAGGAAAGCAAGCACTAATAGCATACAGAAAGTGGCATACGAAAATAAAATCATAAATAATACATACGTTATTCTGATGCATAGTCACCGCAAGAGCACTACACGTACATGCAATTCAGGAAAAAAAAAAGGAGTACAGCATCAAAAAAAAACGAAGCACAAAACTGACATTTCGGTTATCTCATGAAAAAAGCATGCAGCACAGGCCTGGAAGATGAAATACAAAAACCACTTTGCGATAGAAGGTTTAATACAGAAGGCAAAGTTTTCGTAGCATCAGAACCCCGTAGTTCTTGCGTGGAATGCTTGTTTCGAACTTTTTCATGAAGAAACGCTACTTTTCCCCATTATGAACACAAGAAAATACGGCCAGTTTTTAGAGAATGTGACCTCTCCTTCCTGTATTTCACTACATCTCCCCTCCGTCCTACAACGTTCAACCACGCTGTCAGATGCTTTTTTTTTTGCCCCCTCTTCTATGCAAACGTCGAGCGCTCCGCAACCCATCCTGCCAAGCGACAGTTTTACCTGTTTGCTTTTTTTGCATTCCTTGTCACTGTTTTAGTGTGCTCCTTTCCCGCCTCTATTTTTTGTCCGAAAAGCACGACGACCCCCTAAACTATCTCAATGCCACTTATAGAATCACAATATCTTATTTTTTCACAAAAATGAGTGCGTAAATGCGTTCTCAAAGTCTGTACCAAACACATCGCCCTAGCTCAATTCACTACATATATACAGAATTAACGCTAATTAAAGTTATTCGTGTTTCGTTAGTTCCACTTATATGATAGATCAAAATAATTTATACGCAGTGTCAGACCTAGAACTGTCTTTCATTAATATAGAAAGTGCACAATTATTACCGTTTACCGTCTTTTGTGACGCACTACAAAAAGGTCCTTTCTAATTCTCTCGTGCTAGCTTCACAAAGAGTCCCTTTTGTGACTCATCAAGGTAACAAAAAGGTGGTCTCAAAAGGCGGCCACACAGCTATAGCACTGTGAGCATCATGCATCCGAAAACAGATGAATAGTGCGCTGCTTTTTTGCATCTTGGTTTTTTCAAAAGTGAATAACTACGGACAGGTGTTAGGGTGACAACGGGCATGCTTTGATGGAAACGTGCCAGCTTTAGCAATCGTCGAAGCTAAGCTGCGTTGTTGTAAGTTGAACGTGAGAATGAGACCACTTCGTAGAACGTGTAACAGTTAAAAAGCTCGTTATGAGCGAACAAAGCCGTTGAAGCGTTTGCACTCAGTATGCACAGCGCTCGTGCACTGCAACGTAGATGTCATAAACCGGCAAGTTTTGTATATATACTACCTATGGACGAATACATGTGCAGTGCTGCCGCCTGCGCTTCGTGAATCCTGATTTAGTCACTTCATTATAGTATATACTATAATGAAGTGACGAAATCAGGATTTCGAAACCCTGCGCAACCGAAACACAAACTGGCTTGCATGAGAGCTAACAATTGGATTACGAGTATTAGTAACACAATTCTTAGCTCTCGTCTTTCCACACTTGTACTCATAGGCGTATGAGCCGGGGTGGGGTGCAAGGGGGACGGGAGTTCCCCCCCCCCACTGAGAAAACATAAGGCGGCCGAGCCCCCCCCCCCCTTTCGACAGTAGGTAAGACTCGCGGGCCTTCCGATCGTGATGTGAACGAAAGCCTGACTCAAATATGGGGGCCTGAATATTTTCAAAACAATGTCCCGGTAACCAAACGTGTTTTGATAATGGTAGGCTAGAAAGCTTATCGGCACGCGATCTATGCTTATTGAAGCGCCCTTCAAATGAAGTTTCCGTGTGTCCTGTTCCGTGTGTTACGTGTGTCATGTAATGTTCTTTGCAGACAGGACATTCAAGCATATATATAGCGTTAGAGCTATTACAATTAAACGAACCTCGAATTTTAAGGTAGAAGTCTGAAAACGTGCTAATGGCTTTCTGTGTTGTTTACATATGTGCGCACACTTTGCAACGTCCTTTGTTGCAAGGTGCACAGCCAGTTATTTTATGCTCATTTACTTTTGATGAAGTTAATAAATCTCGGAGATTCTTAAATCATCGGTGTACCACGCGAGGTGATTCAGGGAAAATACTCTTTAGACGTTCACTTTTCGCAAGGATATTACTATGGCGTTTCTATATATAGATTGTACCTCTGGTGCCGAGAGTGAGTGCGTTAGAATAAGATTGGTGCTATTATATTTTTCGGCCAAACGTTTTCTCTCAGAATTTCCGCTCTAATTTATCAGCTCTATCTATAGCGTCATCAATTAAAGCCGATGGCTATTGCTGCTTTGGGAGAGAAGTTTCAAGCTGTTCGCAATTAGCAACGAAATCTTCGCGGTTGGAGCACTGTCGTTTAAAGCGGCGGGCCTGACTGCAGGGAATCGCGGTCTTCAATGGCATACATGACGGCTCTTGAAATGTAGAAGCGGGTTTTTATCAGTAGATTTGCGGTATAGTTTAGTAAGCAGTTTTTGTTTGCATATTGACACAGTGACGTCTAGAAAGTTAACCGAGAGTGATGAGTAATGATGTGACAGCTCGATCGAAGGGTGGAACTTATTAAACGCCTCCAGAAATTTCAAAAGGCTTTCCTCCCCATTTATCCCAATCAAAAAGGTATCATCAATGAATCACTTATAAAAGGAAGGCTTTATGTCAGTGCTACATAAGAAATCATCCTCCAAAATACCCATAAATATGTTAGCATAATTCTGGCCTATTTGAGTTCCCACAGAAGTACCGCTAACCTGAACATAGCGGCTATTATTGAAATCGAAGTTAAGTTCAAGAATAAGCTTCAGCAGCGATCCCAGGGTTTCTTTATCTACAGAAGCTTTAGAACTACCATCTTTGTATGCTTTAAGGACTGCTGAAATCCCATGGATATGCCGTATGTTAGTGTGAAGTGAGGTGACGCCGAGGGTTACGAGGACTGAATTATCTGGAATGGTTAGGTTTGATATATCTTGCAGAAAACTATTCGTATCCTTTACGAGTGACGGAAATGTTCCAGGAATTTGGTTAATAAGAGAGTCTACATAGCGTGGAATGTTTTCCGTTATAGCGTTCACACCAGGAAGGAGCGGGCGGCCCGGGTTACCTTGTTTGTGAACCTTTAGTAGCAAGTTAACCTACCCGCTACAGCACTGCCATTTTTTGCTGCCATTTTTGCTGCCATATGCTGCCATTTTTTTTGTTTAGTTTTGCCGACAGTCGTTTTTGAGATGCGATTGAAGTGCCCGAACACACAGTTTGTCAATTAGCAGCACAATCAGCCCAGAATCGTACTTAGTGGCAGCGCGCGGAGGATGCTATGCATGTTCGCAAATCATAGGTAATTAGGACGGCCCTAGTGAGCCGTCATAGAAAACATACATAAGAGCGAAACTTCTGAGCCCATGACCATGCGTTCCACGAACGTATTTTCCTATACTCTGTATCATACATAAGGTGCAACGCTGTGGAGGCCAGCGAGATGTCTTACAAAATATGCGTTTGCGTGGGGAAGAACACGATGACTTTTCTACGTGAGGCATGGTTTCTTTTCTTCTTGGAAACAGTAAGAAACAAAGAAGGTTTGTGCGTTGGAGATCAAGACAGCCCGTCGTT
Source organism: Rhipicephalus annulatus (assembly GCA_013436015.1). NCBI lineage: Eukaryota > Metazoa > Arthropoda > Arachnida > Ixodida > Ixodidae > Rhipicephalus > Rhipicephalus annulatus. Next base: position 153,080 of record WOVY01004385.1, read on the forward strand.
TTCGTCTCTTTGTTCTCATTTGTAGCCTTTCGTGACGCTATGCAGGCGCCTTTGTGCTCGTCTCGCACGAGCGTTTACAACGAAGAAAGCCAGGCGCAAGACCCACGTAGTCACACATATTGCTAACTGAACTTCTTGTATAGCTTCCGCAGCATTGCATATATTCTATGAAACTGAGTATAGGCACCGTCCGCTGACCGGGGGAGCTGCGTTTCTGACACTAGCCCATCCTAATTTAACTGACGTTGGCCGTTAGGGGCACGCTGAAAACAGACGCGCGCACATGTCCCCGTGTATCCCTGTTGCAATCCGCCCACTCACGCGGGCAGGGAGACGCGGGCATCGCTTTTCACTTTGACTGACCCCTACTTACTATTGCGTTTTTGTTTTCTTCGCTAGGCATTGCGTTCTGGCGCTGCATTCACACTGGAAACCACACTATGCCTATAGGTACATCGGCCAGCGCCGGCGTCCCCACCCCCATCTTGGGAGAGAGATGGATGAATGGATGAAAAACTTATTTTTGGAGAAAGAGAACACAACATTTATTGGCAATAAATAAGTCGCTATAGTGGTAGGGCCTCCTAGTCCGAAAGACCGATGGCTTGTTGCTGCACTGGGTCAGAGCTGCACAGGGTCACCTCGGAAGCTTACATGACCGGTCATGTATAGGCTTTTACAGAATCCAGTTTTAATTTACAGAATCCAGTTTTGATTTATGACTGTTCTGTAAAAGCAGGATTAAACCTATTTTTTGTGGGAAGCCGTGGTTTCCTTTATTTTGACTTACAGGCACCACCGATATGTTTCCCATTCAGGTTGCCGCAAAGGTTTTTCTACAAAATGTTCGTCAGTACGACAGCATATGTGTCGGCACTATTTTGTTCATGTGGCCACTCTCACGTGCGTCTCAGTCAGGTTATTCTTTGTTGACCAGACATTGCACTGTCCGCCTTGTACTTTGTTACGAAGCGTTGTTATCCGGGCATCAGTAGCAGTTCTGGCTGCGCAGCAAGCCGCTTTACGACAGAGTAGTCCTCCTCGGTCGAACTGCTTCCCGACCCCCTAGTGCCCATTAGTGGCAAAGACAGTGATCGTCATATTTGAAGTGAATGAGTCCTTTTATACAGCATAGTATAACTATTCGAGGGTCCCGTACTATGAATATCCTGCCACGTTGACTAGAACGTTCTTCATTTTCAGCAAAGTTTCGCTTCTGCCGTGCCCGTGTGCTCAGATTTGGGTGCACGTTAAAGAACCCCAGGTGGTCTAAATTTCCGGAGCCCTCCACTACGGCGTCTCTCATAATCAGAGAGTGGTTTTGGGACGTTAAACCCCACATATCAATCAATCGCTTCTGCCGCATCGTTGCAACTAAGACGTAGTTATCTGTAAAATACAATTTACCACTACTGAACAGTGGAAGTTGTCGGCAAAGTGCTCGACAGGCATACTCTGAAACGTCCAGCAATGACAAGCTTTCATACGTTGACCATCGTGTCCCCTTTGAAGCGGCACTACATACATATCATTCGCACGGCATGTCAGCGTCCTTTTCTTCACAATTTTGAACCTCACAGGTTTATAACTAAGCCCCTCTCCTTGTACAATTGGTGTTTGTTACGCGTGGTGACTAGACTTAACTAATGAGGCAAACAATGAGGTCTGAAGATATAAATCATACCTGTTATATCATTTTATTCTAATTGATTGCGCCACATTGGGCGAACGTTTTAACTCACATAAAACAACTTGATGTTTCATTTCATTGATGGAGCTACCACCGAAAAACGCCCGTAAGATTCATTTGAAATATTTTGTTTTAAGCACTGAGTGGTCAAGCTAGTGAGCTCAAGTAGATAAAAGACACAATATGCATCTACTAATGTGCAATAGTAGTTGGTAATTAGCGTCTAAAAGAAAAAAAAAGCGACTTTCTACGGAACTGTCCAGCAGGAAAATTACGTATATTCACTGCTGTCTTGTAGGTTCCCTCATAAAGATAAAATAGTTTTCTCTTCATAGAATCATATAAAGGGCCTTGCTGCTTCATTAGGCAGAAGTTCACAGTATCAGCTAGTATATGTTTGCCGCTTCATCAGTAATGCGTGACCAAGTACAGCCATAAACTGCCGCATCGGCACAATATATTAATTCATCGAGTTTTCGCCGGAGCACAAAAGAACTTCGCATGGAAAGTAAGTCTATTGTAATGTACATAGCCACTAAATATTTATGTGCTGCTTTGAAAACAAAAAAAGATATTCCCACAAAAACTGCATTTTTTTCATGTTCATTGGAACGTAAATAAATTACTGCTCAGTGTACGTCGAAACTCTCTTCACACAAATTAGGATAGCACTTCATCTAAAGGCACAGTAAATTTATTTTGTTATATGTGAACCGTTTTCTGGACTGTTTCGCAGTAACAAAAACGCTTTTTGTTGCTCACACTATTTTCATTACTATTAGGTAACGCTCCAACCGGGCGTTAAAACCAGGTGTCATTAGAAACGGGAGATCGTAAGCTTTCTGAATTTCTACAATTTAAATTTATTTTTTGGGCGCAGCAAGCAACAGTGCGTCTGCAAACCATGCGTAAAATGCGGAGTGGTTGCCGCCGGACTGCCACCTTATAACAGGCTAAGGATGATTCAGCGGTATTAAAAGAAACGTAAGGCATTGCTTGTAGCACGTGGTGTTGCAGCTAGTGCGACGCAGCAAGTGAGCCATGCCACCAATGTGAAAGTAAGCAGTCACCGGTGTCATCAACCTGTGCAACGGAGCTTGTTGTGTGACGATAAAACGCGATAAAATGTGTTTTCTTATTCTGACGACAAAATGCGGCACGATGGTTGAGGAGAATTTACACATGTTGCAACGGCACACGTCCACGCCGTACTGAGCGCACCTCCGCTGTCTGGGCGGAGAGAGTAAACAAGGGGGGAAGGCAGTGATTTATCGCGTGCTTCGCACCACCGCCCAGACGACGCCTGCCAGCGGCCTTTTCCGCGCCTTCGTGGGTGCCGCTAATTGTTTTCTTGGTTGCCGTCTTCGCTTCTCATTCTATTTTTCTTACTTCATTGCCTGCCCCTAGCTAGCAGAGCACCCCTGCGGTGTAATTGAGCGCCGTTCGACAGCTTTATATATGATGCTGGCTCGCTTCAGCCGTGTTGTTTTAGCTCTCGCTGCACTGTGATTGACATTACGTGCGGACGACCCTGCTGCTTCCTTCGCGTGCTACACCTTGAGCGGCAACCACGCAGCTCGAGTGTGACATGCGCACGATTTAGTGGACGAAGCTCCGAACACTTCTTTTGCATTTAACCCTCATCAGTGGCCGCGACTACAAGTAGAAGGCCCGTGGATTGTAGCGCTAAAGTCAGGGAGTGTGTGCACTTGATCTCATCGCAGAGGAACATCTCCAACAGTTGTCGGCATATTACTGGCCATGATTTCACGCACTCGTCATGTTCTGTGTGTAAGCTTACTTTTACGTAGCGTCGTTCTATTTTATTTGCAGAACGCTTTCCACTCACCTAAAATGCCTCGTTATAGTTATTTCGTAAGCCTCAGAGGGAGAAAAAAAGCGTGTTATTGCATTTTCTCGGGAGAAAAGATGTCCTTCGCGCAGGGAACACAGCGCTGTGAAAAGACAATTTCTCAAAATTAGTATTTTTGAAGTGATAAAAAAAAACATGCAATGTGTTTTTTGCAGAATATCATTCCGCAGTCCTCTGAGATCAATTGAGATAGTATTAACCAAGGTTGGGTTGGCTTTTCACTTGTTTATTTATTTATTTATTATATTACCCATAACGCCCACAGGCAGTACAGTGGGAGAATAATACAATATTTTAATACAAAATATAGACTCCTGCATTTCGCCGTAACAATAAACGCCATTGGCTGCCAACTTACGTAGTGATACATGTGATACGCACAGTATGAAGCAGGTTATTATTAATGTCTCATTGGCCAATTTTCTTTTTTCCAAACGACAAAATTTATTAGTATAAAAGTATTATGCTAGTAAAAAAATACATGTCGATTATTGGCATACAGGCCGATCTGGTCCATCAACAAAAACTAGCTGAGAAATTCTCCGAGCAGCGACTGCATGCCATAGTCATCGGAGTTTGAGCAACCCAGTGTTATTAGAGAATTTTGTATTTCGTATTTTAGAATCAGATAATACCACATCATAAGTCAGAATTACTTAATATTACGAGAGCTACTTATCTATACTTCCATTTTTGCTGCAAAAAAACATATTCGCAATATTTAGTCTGCGTAACTATTAAGATATCCACAAATTACGAAAATGTGCTTTTTGTAAAATTGCTGCCATCAACTGGAGATGCTTTTTGATTTCTTTTTTGTTGAAAAAAATTTTTGTTTGAATAAAGATGAATGATTTCCGGCTATTTGGTCAAATGAGCATGATATACAAAATTATCAAGAAAGTCGGAGGCATCAACTGTACGAAGTCATATTTATTTATTCAAAATAGCTTCAAGCTCAACAGGGCATTGTGTAATAGGAGCATCACAAGAATAGATACATGACTTTTCAAAACCCACATAAAAACAATACCGTAAAAGAAGTGTCCATGATTATACAACCCCTACCAGCGACGATGATGAAAAAAGCAGAAAAAGTATATAACAAAGAGAATACAACAGCAAGGAATAGCCGATGATTACCCATGAGATATAACGTGTAATGCTATGAGCAAGTAAACAAAATATGTAAAAAGACTTTTCGTTCTTCAAAAGAAAACATTGCTCAAGATTACACAAAGAATTAAACGCCTTGTTAGCATTCAAGCCTTCTAAAAATTATTAAAATGAGGAAAAGGAGTGAAAGAAGAAACCAAAATAACCGAAAAATTTAGCAATCATTAAACTTGATATTGACACGTTCCTTTCCCCATGTTTTGTTATCGCCCCATTACGCTACGTTCAGCAAAACCGTGCGTATATGGTGTTCGAGAAGCTTCGAGGCTGTAGTAGATCGTTTTCTTAAGATTACGCCCACTTCGTGAATATTACAGATTATTCTGGAACATACGTAGTCGCTAGCGATAACGCTAGAATATTCGATGTCAAGGGTATAAATGCCAACACGCTTTGCCGCTTGTCAGTTAATCGAAGGCCGAGGCGCCATTCGCCGCTATCGTGTAAGTCTGCTACTGTAACCCAACTTTCCGTTTACCGGGCTCACCCAAATAGTTTGATATGACAACCCAGTCTCCTGCCTTCAGCCACTTCACGAACCCATTACAATACGAATAAACCGTGCAGTTAATCTTGGGAATGGGGGTTCGGAAGGTAGTGGAATTTTCCTCAATTGCTTTCAGCTGCACCCTCTTTGTAAGCCTCCAAGTTTCTGCTCCGTATGTAAGTACCGGCAAGATGCAGCTCTCATATCACTTCCTCGTTAGGGATAGCGGCAATCTACCAGTCATGACGAGAGAGTGCTTGCCGAATGTTCTTGACCTCATTCTTATTCTTCTAGTTAATTTAATCTCGTCGTTCTGCTCCGCGGTTATTACCTGTGCTAAGTCATAATCATCATCATCATCATCATCATCATCATCATCATTAGCCTGACTACGTCCACTGCAGGAAAAATGCCTCTCCCATGTTTCGCCAGTTAACCCGGTCCTGTGCTTGCTGCTGCCAATTTATACCTGCAAATTTCTTAATCTCATCTGCCCACCTAACCTTCTGTCTCCCCCTAACCCGCTTCCCTTCTCTTGGAATCCAGTTAGTTACCCTTAATGACCAGCGGTTATCCTGTCTTATGCGCTACATGCCCAGCTCATGTCCATTTCCTCTTCTTTATTTCAACTATGATATCCTGAACCCCCGTTTGTCCCCTAATACATTCTGCTCTCTTCTTGTCTCTTAAGGTTACACCTACCATTTTTCTTTCCATTGCTCGCTGCGTCGTCCTCAATTTAAGCTGAACCCTCTTTATAAGTCTCCATGTTTTTGCTCCGTAGCTAAGTACCGGCAAGATGCAGCTGTTATATACCTTCCTCTTGAGGGACAGTGGCAATCTACCGGTCATAATTTGAGAGTGCTTGCCGAATGTGCTCCACCCCATTCTTATTCTTCTAATTACTTCAATCTCGTGGTCCGGATCAGCGGGTATTACCTACCCTAAGTAGACATAGTCTTTTACAACTTCAAGTGCACTATTACCTAACTCGAAGCGCTGCTCCTTTCCGAGGTTGGTGTACATTACTTTCGTTTTCTGCAGATTAATTTTAAGACCCACCTTTCTGCTCTCCTTGTCTAATTCCGTAATCATGAGTAGCAATTCGTCCCCTGAGTTACTCAGCAATGCAATGTCATCGGCGAAGCGCAGGTTACTAAGGTATTCTTCATTAAATCTTATCCCTAACTGTTCCCATTCTAGGCTTCTGAAAACCTCCTGTAAGCACGCGGTAAATAGCATTAGGGAAATTGTGTCCCCCTGCCTTATACCCTTCTTGATTGGTATTCTGTTGCTTTCTTTATGAACCACTATGTTAGCAGTTGATCCCCTGTAGATTTCTTTCTTAATGTTTATATATACCTCATCTACGCCCTGATTCCGCAGTGTCTGCATGACGGCTGATTTTTCCACTGAATCAAACGCCTTCTCGAAATCTATGAAGGCTATGTATAGTGGTTGGTTATACTCTGAGCGTTTCTCTATTACCTGATTGATAGTATGAATGTGGTCAATTGTTGAGTAGCCTGTTCGAAATCCTGCTTGTTCTTTTGGTTGATTGAATTCTAATGTTTTCTTTACTCTGTTAGCAATTACCTTTGTGAATAGCTTGTATATATAGAGCAAGCTGATCGGCCTGTAATTCTTGAAGTCCTTGTCGTCTCCTTTCTTATGTATTAAGATGATGTTGGCGTTCTTCCAAGACTCTGGTACTCTTCCCGTCAGGAGACACCTCGTAAACAGGGTGGCTAGTTTTTCTAACACAATCTGTCCTCCATCTTTCACCAGATCTGATGTTACCTGATCCTCATCAGAAGCTTTGTCTCTTTGCATGCACTCCAAAGCTTTTCTGACTTTTTCTATCATTACTGGTGGGGTGTCATCTGGGTTACTGCTAGTTCTTATAGTATTAAGGTCGTGGTTGTCTCGGCTACTGTACAGATCTCTGTAAAACTCCTCCGCTATTTTTACTATCCTATCCATAATGGTAGTTATTTTGCCTTCTTTGTCCCTTAGTGCATACCTTCGACTTTTGCCTATCCCAAGTTTCCTCTTCACTGCTTTGACGTTTCCTCCGTTTTTCAGAGCGTGTTCAATTCTCTCCGTGTTATACCTTCTTACATCGCATACCTTACGTCTATTATACAACTTCGAAAGCTCTGCCAGTTTATTTTGTCAGTTGTACTTGGCACTTTCATCATTTGACGCTTCCTAATGTGGTTCTTCGTTTCCTGGAAAAGCTTGCCAGTGTCCTGTCTAACTGCTCTGCCTCCAACTTCCACTGCACACTCCGTAATGATACTCGTCAGATTATCATTCATAGTATCTACGCTAAGGTTGGTTTCCTCACTAAGAGCCGAGTACCTGTTTTGCAGCGGCACTCTCAATTCCTGTACTTTTCCTCTCAGTGCTAGCTCATTGATGGGCTTCTTGCGTATCAGTTTCTGTCGTTCCTTCTTCAAGTCTAGGCGAATTCGAGACCGTACCATTCTATGGTCACTGCATCGTACCTTGTCAACCACTTCCACATCCTGCACGATTCCTGGGTGTGCACTCATTATAAAGTCTATTTCGTTCTTATTTTCGCCATTAGGGCTCCTCCATGTCCACTTGCGGTTTTCTTGTTTTTGGTAGAAGGTATTCAAAATCCGTAAATTATTGTGTTATGCGAATTCTACTAGTGTCTCTCCTCTAACGTTTCTAGTGCCGAAGCCCTAATCTCCTACTGCCTGGTCTCCAGGCTGCTTCTTCCCTACTTTTGCATTAAAGTCGCCCATTAATATAGTATACTGTGTGTTTACCTTACTCAATGCCGATTCCACGTCTTCATAAAAGCTTTCAACTGAGGTGTCATCATGGCTGGATGTAGGCGCGTAAGCCTGTACTACCTTCATCTTGTATCTTTTATACAGTTTAATTACGATACCTACCACCCTTTAATTAATGCTATAGTATTCCTTTATGTTGCCAGCTATGTTTCTGTGAATCAGGAACCCCACTCCCAGTTCTCTTCTGTCTGCCAAGCCCCGATAGCAAAGGACGTGCCCATCCTGTAGCACCGTATAGGCCTCATCTGTCCTCCTAACCTCACTGAGCCCTATTATATCCCATTTAACACCCTCTAGCTCCTCGAATAGTACAGCTAGACTTCCCTCACTAGATAAGGTTCTAGCGTTAAACGTTGCCAAGTTCAGGTTCCAATGGCGGCCTGTCCAAATCCAGAGACTCTTAGCACCCTCTGCTGCGTTGCAGATCTGACCGCCGCCATCGTCAGTTGCTTCGCAGCTGCTGGGGACTGAGGGCCGTGAGTTATTTGACGTAAGCATGTGGGAGGTAGTGGCCAGATACTGCACCAGGGTGGCCAATCCTTCTCTGGTGAGGGTGTTCGTTCCCGGCGGTGGTTACCGGTGAGGCCGCACCCCAGGGATCTTAATGCAGTTCCATCAACATGCGGATTTTTTTTTAAATCCGGTTGGGAACTGCGCGGCACCGGGATTTGAGCCACGGACCTCTTGCATGCGAGGCGGATGCTCTAACCACTACGCCATCGCCGCATATCCTGTGCTAAGTAGATGTAGTCTATTACAACTTTAAGTGCTCCATTACACATCTCGAAGCGCTGTTCCCTTCTGAGGTTCTTGTACATTACTTTCGTTTTCTGCAGAGTAATTTAGGGACCTGCCTTTCTGCTATCCTTGTCTAATTCAGTAATCATGAATTGCATTTCGTCTCCTGAGTTACTCAGCAATGCAATGTCATCGGCGAAGCGCAGGTTATTAAGGTACTCTTCATTAACTCTTATCCCTAACTCTTCCCATTCTAGGCCTCTGAAAACCTTAGCGCGTGGTAAATACCACTGGGGAAGTTGTATCCCCTTGTCTTAACACTTCTTCATTGCTATTATGCCGCTTTATTTATGGACCACTATGATGGCAGTTGCTCCTTTGTAGATTTCTTCCAGGATGTTTATACACGCTTTGTCGACGCCCTGATTTTGCAGTGTCGGCATGAATGTGGTCGATTGTGGAGTATATATATATATATATATATATATATATATATATATATATATATATATATATATATATATATATATATATATATATATATATATATTTCAAAAAGAAGGTGTCTTTGGATCCAATAAAAAAATACCAAAAATTCTAGGACGGGCAAAACGAAAACTTTTTATTTTTCCTACGTTTCAGCCGGGGATTGTAGGATTATTGGATGAAGGCCGGTACCCGGCTGATACGTATATATATATATGTATACATATATATATATATATATATATATATATATATATATATATTATATATATATATATGTATGTATGTATGTATAGGGAGAGAGAGAGAGAAACCGATCAACTGGTGATGCTTTCACTCTAGGTAATGACGGCAACGTCTAGACGTTATCAAACATTCCTTAACAATTTTAGGGCCTGATTGTCAACCGTCAAAACAAATACAAGCACGACAGCAAATGCAATTTGCACACAAACCTCCTACACAGCGCCAAACTAGTAGCTTCATGAAAGTTTTGACAGGTGGAAGCAACTTCGCATACTGTCTAAAATGACTAAAACAGATAAAGTACCCCATTTGTTTACTCTCACCACCACGCGCTATCGGTGGGCTCCGACACAGAAAAGGTCTAGCTTGCTCACCTCGCTAGTGTCTAGGCGCGCTGACGACCGTTTCACAGAAGCGATATAAGCCAAAAGTTTTATCATGAAACGTCACTTTTATCAAATTTAGTGATTGGAATCCTTCCTCCGACAGACAGACAGACAGGCAGACAGACAGACAGACAGACAGACAGACAGACAGACAGACAGACAGACAGACAGAGAGACAGACAGACAGACAGACAGACAGACAGACAGACGGACAGACAGACAGACAGACAGGCAGGCAGGCAGGCAGACAGGCAGGCAGGCAGGCAGGCAGGCAGGCAGGCAAGCTTTATTAGATCCTGACGAGCTTTCGCGTGAACCCTTATCGGGGACCCGTGGAAACCGCTGACCGCGTCGAAGGCGGGGCTGGAACACTGGGACGCTCCACCCTTTTTTGGGTCCTCTGGATCACCTGATGCTGCGTATGTAGCGATAAGCTCCGGAGAGCCTTTTCCCAGTTGGCTTCACTGGATAGGGGGCCACTTGGTAATGCGGGGCATTGCCAAAGCATGCGCGCTAAGGAGCAGTAAGTTTCATTGCACTCCCGACAACTTGAGTTAATTTCTGTTGACATAGGACTGAGAAATCCCCGCGAGGAGAATGAGCCTGTCTGGAGCATTCTAAGTGTTACATACTGATATCAAAGTTCGGGTGGGGAAGAGGATAGGTCGGTCTACTAAGCCGATAGTGAAAAGTGATTTCGTTGAAAGTAGGAAGCGGATCGTTAAACTGGAATCGATCCTGTGCTCATAAGGCCTTCATGCCGCCGCGGCGCGTGATATCTCGAGCACGGTCTTGGGCAAGCTCGTTGAAATCAGGTACGTGCTGATGAACCTCTGCACCCATATGGGCGTGAAACCAAGAGATGAAGTGAGTGCCAGGATTTCTTCTTTTTTTTACAGAATGGAGGCAGCCTCTCGCGCTATAGGTTACCCGATTCGAAAGATTTGATGGCCGCTCCTGAGTCTGTGAAAATGTTGGTGTGGGAAGGGCTAGTCATGCCGAAGGCCATGGCGACCTGTTCCGCGATAGCGCTAGTAGCTAACCTAGCCGAGGCCGAGGAGCGCAATTCTCCGTTGCCGTCAATGACTGTCAGCGCGAATGTGCAAGACTGGACATACTGAGTGGTGTCAACAAAGACAGTTTATTCACGATTCTCGCCGACCTTCTGTAATAACGTTCATGCTCGGCTTTTAGCTTCTCTACATTGTATTACGAGTGCATATTTCGAACTGAATGAGCTGACAAGAAACGTCTTCCGAACCTCCCTGGATAAGGCGATTTCGCGTTCATTAACCATTCAAAGAGCCATGACAGCAGAGTCTAGGATGCGTCTTTCATGCCCTAGTTGACGAGAGCCTGAGCACCTGTGTGGTGCCCTACGTTTCGATCACTTCATCAATGTCGCTGTGCATACCAAGTTCGCCTAATCTGTCAGTGCAAGTGGTTAGTGGTAACCCCAGTACTTTATGCTCTTACGCATGAGTGTATTCAACTTATTTTTTTTTGTATTGGTCCAACTAAGGGTCGAAGCTACGTAGTCAATGTGATTCATTAGGAATGCGTGAAGAATCTGGAGTAGGTTGTCTTCACATAGTCCTTTTGTGCGTCCTGATACTCTGCCGACGAGTCTCAGTATGTTTTCAGTTTTGGCCGTTATGTGCGTGAGGGTACTAGCGTTACATCCTCTCGCGTCAATACGTAATCCCAGCATTCCAATTGAATCAACTCGTGGAATGCGCAGTTCATTTCTTGCAAAAAGGGTGATGGGAATTTGGTCCAGATGTGGAACTCTCCTAACACGTTTTTTTTTTGCATGTGTGTCTACACGCACAGAAACGGGCGCGCATGCGTGACTTCTGCCTCATCATGCGTGTATAGAGTAGAGTGAAGTAAAATGCAACAAGAGTTTTTAAACAGTGAATATTTATTTTCATTTCACTGCTTACAATTAAATAGCAATACAAAACTCTCTTTTGGGTACTAGGTAGCATGTGCTACGTAAATATTTCCACGTTGCCACAGGCCAAAACATTACCTTTAAAATAAGTAAAAATGTCCAGATGTCTCATTTTGCTACAACTGGTGGTACAATACGAGCCGCTGCGTGGAGAAAAACGAAACAGCGCGAAAAAAGTCATTTCTGTAGTTTTTGCTACAAAAAAACTGGAAGTTCACTCTGTGGGCCCTTACACAGTCTCGAGGAGCCCCGTCCCTGGACTCAAGCATTGACTAAGACAGTATTGTGTCGCTCCGAAACTCCTTGAAGATCAAACACCTCTAGTATTTATTTGCGCCAATGTTGTCTTTTGTTGAGCGCTTGCACCTCATTGGATTATTAAGAAAAATTGGAGGCTAGATATGTTTCAACGCATCTTCTTCACCTCGTTTAGCCGTTTTGACGCAGAACTGCTCAGGCGTTTGATGGCCTTTAACCTCATCCGTCGAGCTTCATGAAGCAATGAATTGAAAGCTGTTCTAGATTCAGATTTTTAAAAGCTTTTTTTAAATTAGGTATTGGAGAAACATCAATGAAACACAAGTTCAAGACGTGTTTGTGAGTGACTTGACTTGGAGATGGGGCCATTTTTTATGCCTCTCTTGAAGGGTCTCATGAGCGCCTCTTCCTCACGTCAGCGGTGCTGAAAGGCCTGAATGGTATGAAAGACTGAATGACCGATCGGCTCCAGGCCCGGATGATATATCAAACTGAATTTTGCGTAATCTGGACGATAAGTATATACAAATACTCACGGACGAGATTAAGAAGGTACACCAAAACAGGGCACCGTCCCGGAATCAGGGAAGCTGGCGTCAGTCAACTTTATCCCGAAACCGAGACATCCATTGGATCTTTGTAATCTAAAACCCATATTGCTGAGAGCCTGCATAGACGGTGGCCGAACTCGTCAATAATCGCCGCCTTACTCAACTGATTGAAGACCACTTTGTCTTTCCGCATTACTCAACACATTGTGAAAGAGCAACTTCAGGAACCATGTCAAATTTACTGGATTTAATAGATGAAACGCTTGAGTACTGTGAACAAAATGGTGCATGCGCAATTATTGCTGGAGATTTTAACATAGATGTGCTTTCCTTAAGCAGCAACAAACAAAACTTCCTTGATGGACTGCTTTATTTTGGTTATCACACCATTCAAGTAGCCACGAGGATCACACACTTGACTGAAACATCATTAGATCTATGCTTCACGAACTGTAAAAATAATATCTGTGCTAGGGTTCTGACACCTGGAATAAGTGATCATTTACTGATTTTTGCATTCTTTACCTGAGCAGTAACAGAACGAAGGTCAGTAACTCCTAAGCGCTGTAGGAAAATTAACCATAAGGGCATTATGGTTTTTCAGAGAGTTGTTGCAGAGACGAACTGGGGTGATGTTTTTAATAACACTGAACCTATGAGTTTATGACATATTCATGACAAAGCTAACAGAGCTTTACGACCTAGCCTTTCCGAATGTGACATATACGAAAAGCGAGAAGGCAAAAACACCATGGATTTATACTACGCTTCTGAAAATAATGAAGCCAAGAGACAAGTTATTCAGTGAATTCGTAAAGGCTAAGAACACGGAGTATTCAATGAGTTTCAAGCAGGTTAGAAATAAGCTAGCATCTCATATTAAAAAGGTGTGAATTCGCTACTCTGAAAATAAGTTTACCAAGATACTCAACGATCAAAAAACCATATGGAACACTGTCAATGATCTTTTGCAAAACAAGAATAGCAAGACCATTTCTGAGCATAAAATAGAGAGCACATCTTATTTTGGCACTTTACTTGCCAATATGTTCAATGATCCTGTTTTGAAATCAGGGAATCCCTATACATCAAGTGGTTCCGTTCAGCCTCATACATCTCACAATACAGCACACATCTCGGAATTCATTTTTCAAACTCCCACGGATGAATCGGAAGTAGCCTTACTCATAAAGAAGTTAAATAATAATTCTGCGGTTGGCTTTGACGACTCAAAAGCTGAACCACTAGAAGCAGAATCGGCGCATATTAGCGCACCCTTTGCCCATATCTGCAACCTTATCCTGAGCACTGGAACGTTCCCAGACAAACTAAAAGTGGCCAAAGTATCTGTAATCCACAAAGGTGGTGATGAAAATGACACGAATATTTATAGGCCCATTTCTGCTTTGCCTGCACTCTCGAAAATTATAGAACGTGTTATTTATGCTCGAATTTCATATTTGTAGCTCAAGAAACGTTATAACAGAACCTTAGCATGGGTTTCAGAAGAACAAGTGTGCAGAAAAAGTCCTAATATGTATTAAAAATAAAAATATCGATAATTTTGAGCAAAAGTACCACACAATCGAAATATTTCTTGATTTCAGGGAAGCATTTGGTTCCATCAAGCATGAAATTCTTCTAAAAAAGCTTAATGAATACGGAATAAGAGGCTCATCTCTTAATTTATTAAGAATTTACCTTACTAATTGGCATCAACATACTGATATGAAGCACTCAAAGTCCAAATGAGAAAGATAAATTACGGCGTCCCACAGGGTTCCATACTCGGACCACTTCTATTTTTAATCTATATAAACGATATAGTGAACGTGCCATTAACACCAGATATTGTGCTTTATACAGACGACACTAACGTAATTTTTTTTCTGGTCAAGATGTGTCCAGTCTAGAAAGACAAGCAAATATTTGGCTTAACAATTTGTCTCTATGGTTGCAAACAAATCTGTAAGAAATAAATATTAACAAAACAAAATACTATATTTTTTGACCTCAAAATTGTTCTCTTCCTCGTAATCCGCAGCTAACATTCAGAGGAGGTTTGATTGAGCGGGTTCAGGCCCAAAAGTTTCTAGGTGTAATTTTTCACGAAACGTTGTATTGGTACAATCACATAGAAAAACTTCGTACGCAGGTCTCACGGTCCATTGGTGTAATAAGAAAATAAGATGCTTACCACCCCTTTGGGTCACAAAGCAGCTACTACAATTTTGTTTACTCGCGCCAACGTTACTGCGTGTTAATCTGGGGCTCCAAAAAAAAACAAATCAATTTAGTATTCACAGACTACAAAAAAAAAACGCTGCGCATATTTGAAAATGTTCCGTGTCGAACGCCATCCGTCCCACTTTTTCATAGGCATGGCATCTTAATATTTGAAAATATTAAAAAAAACTGGCGGTATTCATTTACGACCAAGTGAAATCGAACGTGGATATATATAACCATGCTTACCTCAGCAAACAACAAACGTACAGCTTTAGGAAAACCACATATTACAGTGAGAGGGTTCGGATCAACTATGGAAAACAAAAGCTAGCACGCCTTATTCCTTCGTTTTGAATTCAAACCGCATGACCATTGCCATATTCAATGAAAGATCATCAGCAATATTCAAAAGAAAAATACATGATTATCTACTGACGCTTCAAGCATAATACGTCTATTTTTTTCTTTCTAATTTTGTATAAGTTTACTCATCTCATGTACTTCATTGTAATACATGCGTCTGAACTCTTTCAAGACACGCATATTCCTGTTCGCTTATTAGCAAATTTTCACTTGTTTCACTGATGCCATCATAACAACGTTTTTTTTCTCCTAATTGTTTATTTATCTGTAGAGAGTTTATAAGAATGTTCAATAACTTCTTCATCTCGCAATTTTTTTTATTTTTTTGCAGCTAATTCGCACTTTTTTCTTCGTGGTATTCAATTTATAAGAATATGCTTTGAGTTGATGTAGATATATTATTTTCACAGAAGATTGTTCTTATACATTCATAAGTTGCATATTTGTGCTTAATATAAGTATATGTATATAAGGGAAAGAAGTGTATACATAGGGCTCGTTTTTCCGTGTTTTGACACATTATTGAGATCTAACAGGCAATAATGCCAAGGAATTTATAGGGGAAGTTGTTTGAACCAATGTAATGTAAGTAATAAGAAAGAAAAGTTGGTGAAAAAATAACTTGCCGTGAACAGGAATCGAACCTACGACCTTCGAAATACGCGTTCGATGCTCTACCACTGAGCTGTCACGGCGGCTATCCCCTCAGCCACTTTATTGGGTTTATATGTGATTTTAAACGTGGGAGTGTCAGTAAGTGCCATCTGTAGCCATGGCAGTGAGCGTGGAACACTCCTTTATGAGCCTTTGTGGCGTCACGTAGCAAATGAACTAATTACGAGCTGGCAGCTGACCAAAGTCTCTCTTATACAACCTAACGGCACCAAGTCTGCCAATACGAGACCCTCGTTAAGGAATAAGGGAAAGAATTGTATACCTAAGGGCTCGTTTGTCCGTGTTTCGCCACAATATTAATGAGATCTAACACACAATAATGTCAAGAAATGTATAACGGAAGTTATTAGAACCAATGTAATATAAATAAGAAGAAAGAAAAGTGGGTGAACAAATAACTTGCCGTGAGCAGGAATCGAACCTGCGACCTTCGAATAACGCGCTTGATGCTCTACCACTGAGCTATCATGGCGGCTATCCCCCTCCCATACGCGTATCCTCAACTCCATCTCCAGCTTTGGCTTGGGGCATAGATTCCACGCATTCAGTAGCTCTTTCGCCAAAATCACAAAGGCCATAATTGAGACAGAAGATCTCAAATCAGAATCCTTCGTTCTTGGCTTCAGAGGTACGCCACAGGGTTCAGCGGTCTCACCAGATCTGTTAAATATTGCTACATGTAGGCTGCCGCGATGCATATTGTTAATGCGCGTGTTCGCCCGACGGAGAGGATGAAGCTCGCTTGCTCCTCGAGCTCGGAGCCAGACTAGCCAGCGCTGCAACCGCTCTTGCAAATTTATTTTGCAAATATATTTGCAATAAATTTACTCGTTACTCAATAAACATATTTGGTCGAGGTGCAACGTTCCCTGTCCTCACCACGCAGCTCCGCAGTGGCCGCATCCTCTAACATCCCGCCATAGCTTCCAGTGACAACCCATCCCCTTCCCCATCTGCGGCTTCTCGGACAGCCTTTGTCGTGGTCCCCACACCCCGTGATCCCGGGATATTCTCTGCGCAACCTGGCCCCGATGTCCTACCATGATGCTCGCTAATCTTCTCTTCTACTCTGACGGAACCCCACGTGTCTCGTGCGAAACAAATGAGTCCAAACTCCCCAGCTGGGACACGTTCAAGGAGAATCTACGTGACATCTTTGGGGACCCCACCGGTCACCACGCAGCTCCACGACAGGAGCTGCCAACACGTGTCCAGTCACCAACTGAATCGCATGTGTCCTACATACAAGAAGTTCTCGCATTTGCCGAAAAGTGGACGAGGCGATGTCTGAAGCTGACAATGTAGGTCACGTTTTGAAGCGAATCGCGGTCTACGCTTTCAATTTTTTGGTCTACACCAACGTCTCGACTATTTACCGCATCATTCAAGAATGCTGCTGTTTCGAAACAGCAAAAAGCCGTCGAATGCGCCCTACTTTTTCTCGTTTGCCAAACACGGCGGCTACGTCCAACTGCTTCGATTCCGCCACCACACCGCCCTTTGAGCAGAGTGTCACGCGTAACGTTCGACGCGAACTTGAATCAGCAAGTCTAGCGCCGCATCAGCCCTTTCCTTTCGAACATGCTACGATAAAAACAACCCCCACGGTCTATAAAAATGACAGCATATCCACGGGGTGAATGATGGAGAGTGGGGCGAAGCATCCGTCCGTTCATTCGTTCTTGCCTCCGTCCATCCATGCGTCCGTCTGTGTGACCGTCCGTGCGTCCGTTCGCCCGTCCGTGCGTGTGTCTGTTCATGCTTCCGCACGGTCCATCCGTGCGGACGCATGAACAGACACACGCACGGACGGGGGAACGGACGCACGGACGGTCACACAGACGGACGCATGGACGGACGGATGCAAGAACGAATGAACGGACGGATGCTTCGCCCCACTCTCCATCATTCACCCCGTGGATATGCTGCCATCTGTGCGTCCATCCCTGCGTTCGTCCTAGCATCTGCCCCTGCGTCCGCCCACGCGTCCATCTGTCCATGCAGGCATCCGTGCGTCTGTCCATGCTTCTTCTGTCTGTGTGTCCGTTCGTCCATCTAGTCAACACTTCAAGTACCACCATCTCGCATCTTTTCATCATATATTCCGCATATAGAAGCACCGCCATCCAGCGGGCATTCCAAGGACTAAACGACAGGTGGCGCACGCACACTTTCTTACGGCTTGCGCTTCGTGTCTACTTCCCACCTTTAACCACCTCGAGTTCATGGTACACACTAGTTCTCTGTACTCATGGCACTGCGGCCCAACGCTCGCTAAAGTTTTCTAAAACCAAGGAGGTTACGCCCAGCGAGTATAACGTAGCAGCCCTTTCTTGTCAGATAGTGCTTAATGTACATGCTCTTACCAAGGCGCGACGCCAACACGGTCCCGAAAGCACCGCTGCTCCGAACTCCGCTGCCAAGGTCACCAGCCGTTTGGTAGCGTGTTCTACTCACCTCGCGAGTGCTTTTGCGCAGACCTGATAGGCGAGTGGAGGAAACGACGGTGAGTTGAGGCAATGTTTATGTACCGCATAGAAATAGAGGCGTTACGAATTCGGTACTGGGGCCGACAGCTTAGGGACTCGAAGAGCCGAGATGCCTTATCTCGCAAGCATACGTCGGCTTCTCTCTGACGCCTAGGTCAACTGCCGGCGACGCGCCGCTTGGCTTTTTATAGGCACCGGGTGGATCTTTTTCATCAACAATGTTCAACCAGAAGCGCCACTGGCCGTTATGTCAGAACCCTCCAATGTGGACCCACTGCTGCGCCTAGTTGCACTCAAAGACGAGGGATGTTGCCACCCATTGCGTAAGACTCTCAAAACTGGAAGGCGGCGATTGCTTCATCGGGCTCGTGGGCAGAGGGAGCTCGCTGTGCGTTGCGAAACAGACCGGCGCTGCCGCTTGATGACGTCGTTGAGTTGATCGTGTCAGGCGGGCTCGATCTCTAGCCTTGACATAGATTGCCTTTGCAGAGGCATTGACGTTCGGTGTGGACCCCCAGGCGTAACAGCACCCCCGCCGCCAGACAATGCGCCGGGAAGACGAGCTGTTTCCACGTGGCTCGGATGTCGGGTGCGCTCGTTCGCCACGCCTGGAAGCAAACCAGGGCCGTGAGGAGAATGTAGTTCTAGTCTCAGTTCCGTGAACACATCCCATTCTTGAGGACGGATCCCAGCTCCACTGGCTTGTCGCCACAACTTGTCGGCTAGCTTCACTCGTCTATTCTGACGATTTGTGGTTGCAGAACTTGTCGATGGTTCTGCAACTTGTCAAAAATGGTTCGACAACAGACAACACAAGACACAAGGAAGTGCCCTCGGTTACCCAGTAGAACACAAGACAAAGTATAGTACAACATATATCTAGTTAGGTGTCTATTGGAATTTCGTTCCGCTACACCAAGAGGCACATGTGAGGCCCAAGACTCTTAAAATGAGAACTCAAATTTTTACGCGTACAACAACGCAAGAAATAGAATGCGATATAAAATTGACCCCTTGAGATTACTCTGGACGAGAGCACTCAGCCAAGGCTGTGATGAGGACAAAATTTTGCTCCGACTTGCCGGCAAAAGACCGAAAAGTGAAGAAGGTACTAGCTAAAACGCACTGCTTAATGCGTCTACATTAGCGTTTAGCTTTCTCTTTCTGTAACGAACGTCAAAGTTGTGCTGTTGGAGTATCATGCTCCACCGCAGTAACCGGCCACATTTAGGCGACATGTTATTTAACCAGGTTAGAGAACATTGGTCCGTTTCGACCACAAATCTCGAACCGGAGACATAACAGGCTAGCTTTTGAACGGCCCACACGAGGCAAGCGCTTTCCTTTTCAAAGGTACTGTATGCCTGTTCTCTGCAGCTGAGTTCTTACTTAAATACAAAATTGGCCTTTCGTTACCAGCACTGACATCCTGGCACAATATAGCTTCCATGCCGCGATCACTCGCGTCGCATTGAATGACAAGTCTCATAGAAAAACTGGGTGCCTGTAGAACTGGCTTTTCACTTAGGGCCTGTTTCAGCTGGCAAAACGCATTCTATTTTTCTGAGTATAATACTACTTTAACCACTCGGACTTCCGAAGTGCGTCATTCAGAGGGCAGGCAATGCTAAAGTAGTTTGCACGTAATGCTGATAGAATCCAGCTAGGCCCGAGAATGCCCTTATCTCAAATTTTGTGGTTGGTCGTGGATAGTTCACGACGGCGGCTACCTTAATTTCTGAAGTTTACGCTGGCCACGCCTCACAACGTTTCCCACGTAAGACACCTTGCAGCACCCTAGGTGACATTTAGTGGATTTCACAGTAAGACCAGCTTCTTTCAACCTGTTCAGCACGACGCGTAAATGCTCAACATGTTCTGATTGATTGATATGTGGGGTTTTAACGTCCCAAAACCACTATATGATTATGAGAGACGCCGTAGTGGAGGGCTCCGGAAAACATGTTCTCCCCAGTTGTTCATGAAGATGGCGACATCATCAAGATACGGCAGGGCGAACTCAGAGAGGCCATTAACAACGCGGTCCATTAGCCTGAAAAACAAAAGGGCGCATTTTTCAATCCAAAGCTCAGCTTATGTCGACGATACGTCCCAAATGGAGAAACGAATGCAGCATAGTGGCTAAACCGCTCCGTAAGGGTGATTTACCAATACTCTCGCACGAGGTCTAACGTAGAAATATAGCTAGAATGTCACAATTTCTACCCTCTCCTCTAGATTTGGTATCGGGTTAGTTTGTTCTCGAGTTATGGCGTTAAGACACCGATAATCAATGCATGGGCTGGAATTTTTTTTCCTGCAGCCCCGGCACGGTGGTATAGTGGCTAAGGTACTGGGCCGCTGACCCGCAGGTCGCGGGATCAAATCCTGGCTGCGGTGGCTGCATTCCGATGAAGGCGGAAATGTTGTAGGCCCGTGTGCTCAGATTTAGGTGCACGTTAAAAACCCCAGGTTGTCAAAATTTCCAGAGCCCTACACTACGGCGTCTCTCATATTCACATGGTGGTTTTGGGACGGTAAACCTCACATATCAATCAATCAATCAATCAATCAATCAATCAATTTTCCCCGGCACTTGTACCAATATTGGAGGGAATGTATAGTCACTCTTGCCCGGTACTATGACTCCAAACTCCAGCATTTTATTGATCTCTTTCATGACCTGCTTTTTCACAGCGGAACATCGATAAGGATTGCTACGAATTGGCTCCTCATAAGTTAGATTGATATTGTGTTCAATCACCGTCGTGTTTCCGGGATGGTCAAAAACACGTCTTCAAACTCGGAAACAATCCTTCTGAAGTCCTCCTTCTGGACTTTACTAGGCTCTAGGTTCAACTCGGTTCCCTTTTCGATTACATCACTAGAAGTCAAAATTTGTGCTCCTTCTTCCTCCGAAGCATTCAAAAGCAGATTTACGACCACTTGACGTTGAACGTATGGTTTCATCAAGTTACTGTCGTAATTTTTGTTCGGCCGCCTTCCCAATTTCACTTCACAATTGGTATCTTACTTTTGCAGGTCCTTCCCAATGAACCTCAAGCTTTTTCCTTCTGGACGGCCACAGCAGCATTACCTGACTACCCACTTTAAATGTGCATTTCTTCGCCGATTTGTCGAAGTACTCCGTCGACAACACTTGTGCAGCCTTCATGTGGCTTTCCACAAGATTTTCCGTTTTTACAAGCCTCTGAAGGAGGTCCAGAACACACGCAACTACATTAGGGTCCTCATCGAATCCCTCCCAGGACTCGCGCACCATTCGCAGTGGTGTTCTCAAGCTACTACCATACACAAGCACTGCAAAGCTAAAACCGGCGCTCCCATGAGGAGTTAATCTCAAATCGAACATAGCGCGGGGAATACACGCTTCCCAGTCGCATTTTTGCTCGTAGCCAAGAGATCTCAGTATCCGTTTCAGAAAGGAATGCATTCGCTCTACCGGATTAGATTACGGGTGATGGATCAAGCTGTGGACTACTTTTATTCCACATTTATCCGAAAAGGTAGAGGTAAGGCAGCTGGTTTCGACCACAAACCTCGAACCGGAGACATAACAAGCTAGCTTTTGAACGGCCCACACGAGGCGAGCGCATTTCTTTTCAGAGGTACTGTATGCCTCTTCCCAGCCACTGAGTTTTCGACTTAAATAGAAAAGTGGCTTTTCGTTACTGGCGCTGTCTTCCTGGCACAATATAGCTCCCATGCCGTGATCACTCGCGTCGCATTGAATGACAAATCTCTTAGAGAAATTGGGTGCTTTGAGAACTAGCTTTTGCTTAGGGCCTGTTTCAGCTTGCGAAACGCGTTATCTTTTTCTGAGTCTCATACTACTTTAACCGGCTCGGACTTTCGAAGTGCATAAGTTAGAGGGCTGGCAATGCTAGAGTAGTTCTGCATGTAATACTGATAGTATCCAGCTAGGCCCAAGAATGCCCTTATCTAGATTTTGTGGTTGGTCGTGGATAGTTCACGACAGTGGCTACCTTACTTTCTGAAGGTCTACGCCAGCCACGCCCCACAACGTGTCCCAGGTAAGACACCTCGCCGCACGCTAGGTGAGATTTAGTAGGTTTCACGGTAAGACCAGCTTCTTCAAACCTGTTCAGCACGACGCGTAGATTTTCGACATGTTCTTCCCAGTTGTTTAAGAATATGGCGACATGGTCAAGATACGGCAGAGCGAACTCAGAGAGGCCTTCAAGAACGCGGTCCATTAGCCTGAAAAAGAAAAGGGTGCATTTTTCAATCCAAAGCTCTGCTTATGTCGACGATACGGCCCGAATGGAGAAACGAATGCAGCATAGTGGCTAAACCGCTCCGTAAGGGGAATTCGCCATTACTCTCGCACGAGGTCTAACGTAGAAATATAGCTAGAATGTCACACTTTCTACCCTCTCCACTAGATTTGGTATCGGGTAAATTTGGTCTCGAGTTAGGCGTTAAGACGCCGATAATCGATGCATGGCTTCGGATCTTTTCCCGGCATTTGATCCAATATTAGAGGGGATGTATAGTCACTCTCGCGTGGTACTACGACTCCCATCTTCAGCATTTTATCCATATCCTTAAGCGCTTGTCTGTGTCCTCTCTGAGTGTGTGTATTTTTTGCGCTTGTCTCATCATGAACCGTTACCAACACGCCCAACTGGCAGTCATCCTATCCATATCCTCTTTCATGATCTGCTTTGGCACAGGGGAACATCGATATGGCTTGTTACGGATAGGCTCCTCACGAGTTAGCTCGATATCGTGTTCAATCACCGTCGTGTTTCCAGGACGGTTCGAAAACACGTCTTCAAACTCGCAAAAAATTCTTCCCGGGTCCTCCTGCTGGACTTCACCTAACCTTGGCTCCAGGTTCAACTGCTCCAAGATTACCTCCGATCGCCTTTCGATTACATCATTAAAGGTCAAAATTTCTGCTCGCTCTTCCTCTAAAGCATCCAATGCAGATTTACGACCGCTTGACGTTGAACATATGGTTTCATCAAGTTACTGTCGTAAGTTTTGTTCAGCCGCCTTCCTATTTCACTTCATAATTTGGTCAGAAAACTTCGATATTACTCAGGCGGGCCCTTCCCAACGAAACCTAAAGCTTGTTCTTTTTGGCCGGCTGCAGCAGCATTCCCTGACTACCTGCTTCAAAGGTGCGCTTCTTCGCTGATTTGTCGTAGTACTCCTTCAGCAACTCTTGTGCAGCCAACATGTGGCTTTCCACGAGATCTTTCGTTTTTCCAAGCCTCTGAAGGACGCCTAGAACATACGCAACTAAATTAGGGTCCTCATGAAATCCCTCCCAGGACTCGCGTAGCATTCGCTAGGGTGTTCTGCCATACACAAGCACTGCATGGCTAAAACCAGTGCTCCCATGAGGGGCTGATCTCAAAGCGAACATAGCAGGAGGAATACACGCTTCCCAGTCGCATTTGTGCTCGTAGCAAAGAGCTCTCAGTATCCGTTTAAGAACGAAATGCATGCGCTCTACCGGATTAGATTACGGGTGATGGATCGAGCTGTGCACAACTTTTATTCCGAATTTATCCAAAAGGTAGAAGTAAGGCAGCTGGGGAAGCCACTACCATTGTCCCATTGGATTTCAGAAGGAAATCCGACGCGTGCGAATATAGATAGCAGTGCATCTACGACATGAGTGGAATTGAGCTCCTTAATTGGTATTGCTTCCAGAAATTTTGTGGCTACACAGAAGGCCGTCAGGATATACCGACACGCTTGCCTTAATTCTAGCGATGGCCCGATAATATCAATTACTAGGCGCCGAAAAAATTCTGTGATCATTCTTCATGGATGTCTTCATGGATGTCTTCCGCTTGTCCGTGGATTTCCCCGCTCTCTGACAAGTGTCGCATGAGCGTACAGTCTTCAATATCCTTCCAGGATTTCGGCCAATAAAACTCAAGGGAAACTCTAGCCTGGGTCTTTTTTATGCCGAGATGTCCTGCCCACGCGTTTTCATGCGCCAGTTCTAATAGTTACCGACGATACTTTTGTGGCACCAAGACCTGCTCATACTTGCTACCTTGTACATTCATGTAGCTCTGATGCAGGAGCCCTGCTTTCTCAAAAAAGGAAACATTTTTTTCCCAAGTTTACGCTTTCCATTAGCACTTTAATCCAGAAGTCCTCACACTGCTCTCGAATAAGAGTTTCTCGATCAACCCTCGACAGCTCACTCCAACTTTTCGCTACAGGCGAGAGCGTTGCACCCCTCTCGCTCTGACTCAATGGCGCCATGTCGTCTCCTCCGCCGACAGAGACCGCGCCAGTCGCTTCGGTGACGGGCCACTCGAGTGATTGCTCAAATGACGCACACGGAGAATTGCCTGTCTGAAGTTCCGTCGACTCTGCCGCTAAGGTCACACAAATCAGCATTTTTTTGCACTTGGTGCTTCACCACATTGAACAAGATCAAGTCCCTGCAAAAGCTTCCACGCTTGCGATCTCGTGAGAGCCATGTACGCGAAGTTGGAGAAGAACGATTTACCCTGCTCTTTTAGAAGCTGCTCTGAGTTATCATAAAAGAGATAAGGAAAACGATCGGGAAGCGCGGCAGACACAGCCGCTTCGGTGCGAAGCTTACCGAACGGGCCCTCAATGAACACCGCAGCGATCTGTAAGCAAGCACTCTACTTTTCGGCGACTTGTCTGATTTACGCACATTCTCCTGTAAAGTCATCCGGAGACACCAACGAAGAATGGACAACGTCCGTGGTTGCCGCTGACTCTCGAAGTGCTCGACACGTTTTCCCATTCAAACTAATTTCTTGGAGATACGGCTCTAACATCCGCATGTTCTTTTCCGATTCTCGGATTATTGCGAAAGCAAACTTTTGCTTACAGTTTATCGTGACGTGGCCTTCCATTTTGCAGTTGTGGTAGAATAGTGGCTTTCGTGATTCAAACGCCCGTGTGGTATCAGTGCGTTGTTTAGGAGCCTTACTCAATTTCTCCGCTTCCTTTTACCCTTCCCCTACAGTGTCCTTCATAAGAGACGGGTCCTTACTGAAATTACGATGCGGAGTGGATTTCCGCTGATCAGCTTTCTTTTAAAATCTCTCTTTCATCCTTTTCAACGCGAACTGCCCTACTATGCAACTTATGGCGAGTGTAATACTCCTCAGCTAACTTTTCTGCCTTGTTTAGCTGTACTTCGCCAAGCTTGTCCTGCCGCCAAAGCTTAACATCCTTCTCGATGCAGCGCTAGAATTGCTCCAATGCAATGCATTCTACCACTTTATCGCGATCGTCATAAACATGTTGGCCCTTGAGCCATTCAATTAAATCGGCTTTAAGACGAAACGCGAAGTTAACGTGTGACTCATTCTCCTTTTTAGCATGCCGGAACCTTTGCCTGAAAGCCACGGGTGACAACTTATAACGTCTCAAGAGCACTTTCTGAACCTCGTCATAGCTCTCAAACGCTTCCCTTCACAAGCACGTTATCACGTCGGACTCTTCCCCGTGAAGAAGAGCTAACAGGTTCTGCGCCCAAAGAGACCACTCCAAAGCATTTCGCTCACAGACGTGTTCAAACTTGATGAGATACTTCGCCATGTCCTCGCCTACTACGAACGGTGGCAGTTCGTCCTTAATTCTATAATCGCTGACATGAACTGCCACAAAAGCTACGCTAGGCATCTGCGAACACTGTAGGATTGCCAATTTATTCGTTTCAACTTAAGGCGCTCTTGTCTCTCGGCCTCCTCAAGCTCGCGACGTTCGCGCCTTTCAGCTTCTTCATCTTCGTGAACTTCTCACCTTTCAGCTTCTTCGCGCTTGCGAACTTCTCACCTTTCAGCTTCTTCGCGTTCGCGAACTTCTCGCCTTTCAGCCACATCGCGGCGTGCTTTGATATCCGCCGAGGCCTGATCGACTTCCTCAGCCGACACTCCTTCATCCTTCATGATCTCAAGGATCGCTTATTTATTTATTTATTTATTTATTTATTTATTTATTTATTTATTTATAATACCCTCAGGGCCAAATGGCATTACAGAGGGGAGTGGATTACATTGAATAACACATGGTACATGGTGGGGAGGGAAAAAACAGCGTTAGTACGAATATAAGCAAAAGTCAGCGTACAAACAAAAATACATTAAATAGGTCCTGCGTATACAATGTTAGCTACGGTATCACGAAAACTATGGTTGTTATTAATAGCAACAATTTCAGGGGGAAGGTGGTTCCACTCGCGAGAAGAACGAGGCAGGAACGACTGCGCAGCTGTGTTAGTACGATAGGTGATAATTCCAACCTTGTGACGGTGATCGACACGGTTGGAAAAATACTTGGGTTGCAAAATAAGCTCGTCGCGCAAGATGGGGTGGTGATACAATTTATGAAAAGTTGATAGGCGGGAAACTTTTCTTCGAAGTGACAGAGTAGGCAGGGACAGATTTTTCATTGCAGATATACTGGCAGTGCGATTGTAGTTCGATAATATGAAGCGTGTGGAATTATTCTGAACTAGCTCAAGCGATGTAATTAAATTAATGTGGCTGGAATCCCAAATAGAAGAAGCATATTCTAGTTTAGGTCGTATTAATGTTTTGTACAGGGCTAATTTAAATGAAGATGGAGCTTTGGAAGAGTTACGGCGTAGGTACCCAAGCGTACGGTTAGCTTTGTTGATTATTTGTTCAACGTGCATTGCCCAAGAGAAATTGGATGTTATGTGGACGCCTAAGTACTTGTACGAGTTAGTAGATTCAAGAGGTATGTCGTTTAAGTAGTAAGTAAATTGACTGCAAACACTGCGGGACACGCGCATGACTTTACATTTGTTTTTGTTCAATTCCATTAACCATGTACGGCACCAGTTATCAACAGTGTTAAGCTCTGATTGAAGAGTACACGAGTCAATTATGTTATTTACCTCACGAAAAATAACGCAATCATCAGCAAATAAATGAATTCTGGATTTAATGTGGCAGGCGAGGTCATTAATATAAATTAAAAATAAGAGAGGCCCAATTACCGATCCCTGAGGAACGCCGGAGTGTACTTCAGTAAAACCAGAATTATACCCCTTAGCGTAAACAAATTGTGAGCGATTTGTGAGAAAACATTCAATCCATTTAAACACGTTATGATCAAGTTTCAGTTGGCTTAGTTTGTGAAGTAAAAGTTTATGACATACCTTATCAAATGCTTTGGAAAAATACAAAAAGATGCAATCAGCTTGTGATGAGTTGTCCAAAATGCGATGTAGTCTGTTAGTAAATGATACCAGTTGTGTATCACAGGAGTATGATTTACGAAAGTCGTGCTGAGATGACGTGAAGAAGGAATTACTTTCAAGAAAACTTACAAGGTTTGTGAATATGATGTGCTCTAATAGCTTACAGCACGTACTGGTAAGGGAAATGAGACGATAATTAGCAGGGGAACTTTTACTACCAGATTTATGAATAGGAACTACTTTCCCGATTTTCAATTCAGATGGGAGAGTAGAAGTGTCGAGTGATTGTTGGAATATCTTGGCTAATATGATGGAACTAATTTCTACAGTATTTCTTAAAAAATTACTATTAATGGAATCATAACCAGGGGAAGAATGGTTGCTTAATTTGTTGATAAGGGAAGCGATACCATAAATGTCTACTAAAATTGGTGGCATGGGGAGGTGATTGTAGCAAAAGATGGAAGGAAGTGGAACATCAGATGTTTTTGTAAACTGGGCAGCAAATGTGTTGTTGAGGGCTGTTGCACACTGATTGATGGGAACTGTGTCACCAGATGAGTCTTGCAATAAGATGTAATTATCTTTTGGGGGATTGATAACACGCCAAAACTTTTTACATTTGTTTTTAACACTGACGGCAATACATTAGAGACGAAGTTATCTTTAGCTTGTTTGAGTGCCCTGACGTAAATACTAGATGCGGTATTAAAAGCGGCCCATCGTTCGTTAGTTGGCGAGCGCTTAGCTGAACGATAAAGGCGTTTTTTCTTGTTAGACAGGTGTTTGATAGTGGTATTATACCATGGCGATTGTGAGTGACTAGCAATAGTGTAGGTTGGTATGTGCTTTACGGTGAGGCGATGAACTTCGGCAGCAAACATATCCCAGTTAGACTGAACAGAACGGTTGTTAAAACCGGTCAGAAAGACGTCAGTAAATTCAGATAAGTCACGATTGATAGCATCGAAGTTAGCTTTTTTTTGTAATCGCGAATAGTTTTTTTCATTGTGGTGCTTTTAGGAGGGGTAGCATGTAAGTCAAAGTGAGCAATGAGTGGTCACTAATACCTGGTAAACAGGTAATAGTTGAAGCATAGTCTGGATGGGTGGTTAAAATCAAATCAAGAGTGTTTGTCGTAGTAAATGAGACTCGGGTGGGTTCGGTAACTAACTGTGACAAAGAGAAGACAGAACAAAAATCTAAGAAATCTTTAGAAAGCGCTGAAGAGGGTGATAAAACCGGAGGGGAGGTATGCCATTTGATATTTGGGAAGTTAAAATCACCAAGAAGGAACAATGGATACGATAGAAATCGACTGATAATAACATTGACAGAATCATGCAATTCGTTAACGAACGTAGAGGACGAAGATGGTGAACGGTAGCACACACCTATGATTACTTTGAGATGACCGAGCGTTAATAACGAGAAAACTATTTCTATGTTACTGTTCACATGAATGGGAGATGAAGGAATGTCTCGCGAAACAGCTAGAAACACTCCGCCACCTCGGCGCTCCGTTCTGTCACATCGATAGACCGTGAAGTGTGACGCATTTACGAAAATTTCCGAATCACGCACGTGTTCAAGAAGCCAAGTTTCAGTTAATGCGATTATGTGGGCAGAACATGAGTTTATTGCGCTTGATAACGAGTTGTGTTTGTTTAGAATGCTTCTTATGATAGTAAAAAGTACAGAAACACGAGGCGTAGTCTGTCGGCCACTGCCCCTTGCATTTACCTACGGTGACGTTCGTAGCAAACTGTTGTTAGTAGGACCAGAGCTTCGGCTACTGGATAGAAGTTGTTCGATGCTATCGCTAGCTGCATTATAAATGTAGATTTTGCGGTTGAGATGCAGTTTTGTGTAGCGCAGTTGAAAATCGGGGGATCCGGGGTAGTTTTTGCCAAATTCAATTAACTTTTTACGAGCAATTTGAGTGCAGGGTGAATAATCTTCGGATACAGATATGTCACTTTCTTTGAAATGTATTCGCTTCGAGAGAATAAACTCTTTTGTTTTGAAACTGGCAAGTTTTGCTATGACAGGGCTACACTTGTTTGGGGAGTACGTACCGAGATGGTGGGCCCGTTCGATGGCGTTACTGGGGAGGAACATATCTGCATCGGCTAGCAAGGTATTTAGCTTCGACTCAGTTTCTTTCCAGGGTTCTTTGGCGTCAGGGATACCGTGAAATATTAAGTTGTTACGGCGAGACCGGTCTTCTAGTTCGTTTAGACGCAACTGCAAAAGGTTATTTTCAGTGGTTAGTTCTTCTATAGATTTCTCGGCGGTAGATAGTCGGTCACTAAAGGCATCGAGATCCTTTAACTTGCTTTGAATTTGATCTAATCGGCTTTGTATATTTGTCATTGTTGTTTCGATTCCTTTTTGGCCGGTCCTAATTGTTTTACTTCTGTTACTAATTCTGCTTGACTCTTCGAACTATGATATGAGCGTAAATTAATGTCTTTCAGCAGTTGAAACACAATTTTTATTTGTTCAGCGGGGTTATCAGGCAATGACTCAACTTCTATCAATGATTCAGAGCGAGTAGTAGGCCCAGGGTTCTCTTCTACGTCACCTGAACACAGCAGTAATGAGGCCATAGAAAAACACTCAGCAACGGTCTCGCACAACACCCGTGGGCACGGGAACAGCAATAGGAATGGATCATCATTTTTTCTAGCATGCAATGAATACTTGTTACACACCTGCATGGTGAAAACAACACGGGTGAATGCGACGCCGTTGGCGCTGCTCCCGTGCCCACTGAAGCCTGCCGGGGGAGGCAGCTCGTTTATGTGTGCCGGGGAAGATGATGTCGCTGAAGATTGGGCTGGAAACCGAAGTTTGAGTTCCATCCACGAGTCAGGGTCGATGAAAGTTGCGTTGTCAGGTCTTCCTAGGAGCTGCACGCAGGCGTAGTGGCTGTTTCCAACCACGTTTTGCGGGAGAGCGTACGAGCAATCGGAGCACCACGATACCACGGGCAGCCATGACACGAGCAATGCAAGCAAAGCCTGCATGGTGAAAACAACACGGGTGAATGCGACGCCGTTGGCGCTGCTCCCGTGCCCACTCTTGCTTTCGTTTCGCACGGCCCAGTGTAATGCCGAATTCTTCACAAGTTTTTATGAGTTCCTTCACTTTAAGGTTCTTCATCGTTCACACTAGCCTCTTGCTGTTTGCCCCTGTTAAGAATCTACCTGCCGTACCCTCTATAAGTCTACTAGCAAGACGGGCAAGCAATTTTTTACACTGCCGTGTTTACACCCTCCGCACTAACTTTGGTTTCAAAGTGCTCTGACTTGGCTTGAAGCTATAAAAGCTCACTCGCCAATGCTTCACACAGACCTTCTCTAAACTACCATAACAAGTGCTAGGGTAGTCTGGTTAACTGAGGGGAAAACATCAGGCACTCACTGCATCGATGTCGCTGATGCCGGCTGATTCCGCAGCTGCCATCCACTGTTACGAAGCGCACCACCGACAAAGTTACGAAGGGCATCACGAAACTCGCCGCTTAAAAGGACACCGGCCGCGCCGACAGTGAAAGGGCTCGAAGCAACGAGATGCCTTCTCTCGCAAGCATACGTCGGCATAGGTCACCTGCCCGTGACGTGCCGCTTGGCTTTTTTCATAGGCACCGGGTGGATCTTTTGCATCCCCAACGTCCAACCAAGAGCGCCGCTGGCCGTGATATGAGAACCCTCCAATGGGGACCCATCGTTGCGCGTGGTTGCACTAAAGGACGATGGATGTTGCTACGCTTTGCGTAAGACTCGCCAGACTGGAAGGCGTTGATTGCTTCATGGGGCTCGTGGGCTCAGGGAGCTCGCTGTGCGTTGCGAGACAGACGAGCGCCGCCGCTTGATGACGTCGTTGAGTTGATCGCGTCAAGCGGGCTGGATCGCTGGCCTTGACACAGATTTCATTTGCAGAGGCATCGACTATCAGTGTGGACTCCCAATTGTAACAATGTCAATGGCTTCTAACGGCACACGCACACTTTTTTACGGCTTGCGCTTCATGTCTACTTCCCACCTTTAACTACTTCGAGTTCACGGTATATACTAGTTCGCTGTATTCGTGGCACTGTGGCCCAACGCTCGCTAAACCTTTCTAAAACAAAGGAGGTTACGCCCAGCGAGTATAACGTAGCAACCTTTTCTTGTCAGATAGTGCTCAATGTACATGCCAATGACTGCTAATGGGGAATGAGAGACCGAAGAATTCGACTTTTAGATAGCGCGCGCGCTGCGAATTTTTTATTGTTGAACAACGCACAAGAGAAATCTCCCACTGGCACCACATTGCAGGTCAAAACGTAAGTCATGTTATGCACTACTGCGAGGAATGAACGGGTGCATCTTTAAGAAGCTTTGCCCTTAAAAAAAGGACGTGTATCCTTTGCCCCGTATTGGTGACGCTCTCGATCGTCTGTATGGTGCACGCTACTTTTTACCCATCGACCTTCGCTCTCATTATTGTCAGGTTGCCGTTGACAAGAAAGACCAAGAAGAAACCGCCTTCATCGCTCCCGATGGCTTGTACCAATTCAAGGTTATGCCCTTCGGTCTATGCAACGCTCCAGCCACGTTCTAACGTATGATGGACTCTCTGCTACCCGGGTTCAAATGGTCAATATGCCTGTGTTACCTAGACGACGTCCTCGTATTTTTACCTACATTTGAGACCCACCTGTAGCGTCTGTCAGACATACTCTTCGTCATCTGAAATGCTGGTCTCCAGTTGAACTCCTCCAAGCGTCACTTCGGCCGCCTACATAATACAGTGTTGGGCCACCTCGTCGATGCTTCTGGTGTGCGGCCGGACGCTGAGAAAATTCGTGCCGTCACGAGTACCCCGATCCACCAAAATGTCTGGAGCTTTGTGGGACTCTGTTTCTATTTCAGGCGGTTCGTGAAAGACTTTGCGGCAATCGCCCAACCATTCATCGATCTTCTGAAAAAACGCGCCCCATTACCGTGGGGGATCCTCTCAAGCTGCTACCTTCTCTCGCCTCATCACACTTTTGACGACGCCCCCTATCCTGGCCCACTTGTTACCCATCCGCCTAAATTAAGGTCTGAACGGATGCCAGTAGTCACGGTATCAGAGCCGTTCTCGCCCAACGCCAACAGAAACACGACCACGTTATCGCCTATGCTAGCCGCCTTCTTACACCTAGAGCGCAACTATTCGATCACGGAGTGAGAATGCATTGCTGATGCTGATGACCTCAGATGGATGGCGCTCACCCACAAGGGGGGATGGACCAAGAACCGGGTGGCAGGATACCTAAATGAAACTAAAATGAAATTAAAGCCAATCAGAAAAATTAGTTTAGAGATAATACTGCCAATAAACAAAAATGTTTGCTGAGCAAGCGGTCAAACCACCTCTTGTTCCTGACAGAGATCGCTACGAATTTTAAACTAAAGATCTGAAAAGGTTAGGGTTCACTAGCACGGTAATCTTTTAGTTGCATTGATGTAGTCAAACACAGTGGAGCATATATCTCTGTGACAGTAACCAAATGAAGTGCCACCAAGTGATAAAAGTAGTGGTACATTTACTCGTATTCCTAGCTTTTGTAATGGAACTACTAAAAATATTCATCTCTGATAAGAGTAATGACGACAGAATAAAAAGAAATGTTCAATTGTTTCAGTTTCGTTGCAAAAAATGCACAGCGGTGACGCCTTGAGTCGAGCTTTGTTAAGGTAATAATTTAGTTGTGGAACTGCACAGCGCAATGTGGTATCAGTTACTTCTTACTGGCGAAATATACACCACTGTTTATTCCAACAATACCTTAAATGCTCGAAATCTTTAAATTTACCCAAATTACCTATTGCCCATTGCAAACAAGCATTTGGAAACCTTAGCGCTGTCACGTAAGCCGTATCTGGCAAAACTTAGATGGTGGGCCTACTCAAAGATTCTGCTGCTAAAAAGTCCACCATTTCGTTGAAATATAATCCGTGGTGGCCTGGTACCCATAGCAACACCAGATTTTTTTACGTTTTTCGGTACTAAATGCCAAAACGTATTCATCAGCTCTGCATTTGCTGCCGGAGAAAGTGCATTACATACAGATAACGAATCTGTAATAATAACTGCTAATGATTGCCTTGAGGGCAATTTGCGTAGGGCAAGAACAATAGCCAATAATTCTGCAATGAATATAGAGGTATAATCTGGGAGTCGAATCGAAAAATACCAGTCCAAAGAAGGAGAGGAGATGCATTGCTCTTGTCTGAGCGGTCTCAAAGTTCCGTCCATCTGCTTCTTCTTCTTCTTCTCCTCATCTCATATGGCCCTTACCCAATGCAGGGGATTGGCCGAGTGTTAGGTTACTTAGTTTTTTCTTTCTTCGTAATACTACTCGTATATACTACGGATAGGTTTCGCAACAAATAATTACTGAATAATAACATTTAAAAGTTTAAAAGGATGGAAGCCCCGCCATGGTGGCCTAGTGGCTAAGGTACTCGGCTGCTGACCCGCAGGTCGCGGGTTCGAATCCCGGCTTTGGCGGCTGCATTTCCGATGAGGCGGAAATGTTGCAGGCCCGTGTACTCAGATTTGGGTGCACGTTAAAGAACCCCAGGTGGTCAAAATCTCCGGAGCCCTCCACTACGGCGTCTCTCATTATCATATGGTGATTTTGGGATGTTAAACCCCAAAAATCAATCAATCAAATAAAAGAATGAAAATTCAGCTCTATATTCTTTTAGTCTGACTGATAAATTTCTCTATTGCGTAGTAAACATCCCTGTGACTGTAGCCCAGAGCAGAGGTGCCGAATTATAGAACTGATTCGATATTTCCAGACCCAAGTTTCGAAGAGGTGGTTCTATGGATTTTCTTCTTAATGACGTATAGTGGCGACAGGATAGGAAGTAATGACTGATTGTTTCCTCCTCCCTACAGAATGTACGCAGAGGAAACAACGCTTGACATGCTCTAGGCAGGAAAAAGTTGAGGGAGGTAACCCGGCAGCGAAGTTTGGTCATGGCCACTTCGGTTATTCTCGACCATGAAAACGCACTTTTTTCAGGGAAATAATAGGCGCTTATATTCTGGAGAAGCTGTCAAGACGGGGTTTATCTTTATATGGCACTCACTGCTCTGTCGTCACCAACCATCATGCACTCTGCTGGCTTTCATCTTTGAAGGCCCACTCACCAGGTCCCGTACCAAATTTTTGTAAGACCGTGGAGGTTGTTGGGTGGCCGATGAGGAACATTTTGCCACATATATTTTTTGAATCGGTTCATTACTACCTGAGAAAACGGTTCTTTACATATTTGTTTTTTTAAGCGGTGCGAATTAGGATGAGAGGAGGTGAGCTCGAAACCCTTGCCGCTCTTCCTCGTAGCCTTCGCAAGCCAAATTTCTTCCCTACCCTCTCCAGCATCTGACCAAGAGGTCACGTGCGCTTGACGTGGCCGAACAAGCCCAACCCCCGTGCACGCGAGCGGTGTTTTTTTAACAGCATTATTTTGAGGTCTACTGCCTGTTTCTGCGGGATGGTTTGGAAACGCTGGCTTAGACGCGGTAGAACAGATGAGCACAATGAGTGCGCGAATGCATAGAAGTCTACTAACCCACACGCCACGGGATCAAATCCCTGCTGTGACGGCTGCATTTCCGATGGAGGCGGAAATGTTGTAGTCCCATGTGCTCAGATTTGGGTTCACGTTAAAGAACCCCAAGTAGTCGAAATTTCCGGAGCCCTGCACTACGGCGTCTTTTAAAATCATATGGTGGTTTTGGGACGTTAAACCCCACATATCAACCAATCAAATCAACGCGTAGAAGTGTTCCACGGCTGTCGTCTGCTCGATGCGCTGACCGCGGAAAAAAAACGCATGTGAAACACCGGCAAATTAGCCCCGCATCTTGTTGCAATTGACGGGGGGGAATGAAAAAAAATGCTGCTATCCTTTTGATGCATCTCATTGTTTATCTAGAGATTTATTATTCTCGTCAAGCAACAAATACAGAAATTACGCATGTTGTGTTAAATGATTTTCGCCATCTCACGTGCCACTGTTGACAACGTCACAGCATAGT
Source organism: Rhipicephalus annulatus (assembly GCA_013436015.1). Classification (NCBI taxonomy): domain Eukaryota; kingdom Metazoa; phylum Arthropoda; class Arachnida; order Ixodida; family Ixodidae; genus Rhipicephalus; species Rhipicephalus annulatus. The sequence goes on from WOVY01004385.1 coordinate 188,829, forward strand.
CGTCAACGTAGAGGGCTAACTTCACTGCGTTGCCGTCTACGTATGGCCATTCATACGCGCGCGCCCGCAAAAAGAAGGGGGAGCAGCGTTCATCTTAAAATTTGACCCATTTCCGCGGTGCATAGACAGACACAGAACTTTATTGAGGTCCTGAGTACCTCAAGGAGGTACAGCAGCGGGCTGCTCCCACGTCGGAACGCGTAGGCCGAGCCTCACCGCCGCGTCTTGGGCCCTCTGGACAGCCCAGAGTTGATGTGCAAGTTTTGAGCTCCTGAGCGCAGAGCTCCGTTCCTCTTCGGTCATGTGCTGAGAATCGCGTGATGAGGGGCACTGCCAGAGCATGTGGTCTAACGTAGATACGGCGCCGCAATCTGGACATGTTGCATTAATGCTTTCAATAAACTGGCTGTGGGAACGAAGACTGGGGTACGACCTAGTTTGAAGCATGCGCAGTGTAGATGCCTGGGCTTTACGAAGTTGCATATGAAGAAGGGGGAAATCCTTTTGTTCAGCTGATAATGTTTGGTTACCTCGTTGAAAGTGAGGAGAACATCTCTAATGACCATTAGGTTGGAGTCTGAAGGTCCCGCAGGCTGCCCAGCACGGTAAGTTTGTGTGCTCGGGCGTAGGCGATCTCGTTCAGGTTTGCCATGGAGGCCAGATGTGATCCGAGGTGAGCCAGAAACCAACTTATGACGTGTTCTGAAATATCTCTATTACCTAAGATGCGAGCTACTTCAGCCGATACTGATCCAAATGCAAAGGCTCGCACTGCCGCTCGTGAGTCTGTATAGACGCGTTGCCGGGAGTCGACAAGGAGAGCGAGAGCTATGGCTAGCTGTTCAGCTTTAGCGAGACAGACCTGATAGACGCGGAGTGAATAACACGACCTGCATGGTCAACTGCAACGACCGAGAAGTTGGCTGTTCGACCATATGGCGCCGTGTCTACGAAGCATGCAGACTCCGCGTTTTAACGAACACTCTTGAGCAGTGCTTCACCCCTGGCCTTCCGCCTGTTTGCGTTGTGCTGCGGATGTACCTTGCGGGGGAACGGAGTGACCACAATGTTGGCCCTTTACTTCTTAGTGAGAGACTGACTACGTTCCTGTTCTAACGCACTATACTATAGGATTGTCAGGATGCTCCTTCCTACAGCCGAGGAGGAGAACCTGGCCATCTGAGCCGTATGCTGTGCCTCCATGATCTCTTCCAACGTGTTGTGTAAACCCAACTGCATGAGGCGTTCCGTACTGGTACCCGAACGGACCCCTAGCACTGTGTTGATGCTCTTGCGGATCAAGAGTTTAATCTTAGCCTTTTTATGACTTTGCCAACAGTGCATAGCAGCAACGTAAGTAATGTGGCTTATCAAGAAAGCGTGGGATAGCCTTAGTAAATTGTTCTCTTTCAAGCCACCTCTAGAGTTGGAGACCGTAAGGATAAGCCGAAACATGCTTGCCATTTTAGCTCTGAGCTTGTTTATTGTCTGTCCATTTTAGCCATTCACCTCCATAAGCATTACAAGTACTCTGATTACATCTACCCTAGGGATGATATGACCAAAGCTGGTGCAAAGCACTATATTGATATCTGGAAGGGGAACCGGCCTTGAGGCTTCAAACCTTTTTTATTAGGTCTGCAAAACAAAAGTTCCGACTTGGTTCGAGAAAGGCGTATTCCAGTGCCACTAAAAAAAGCTTCGGTGTATTCTACAGCCTCTTGGAGTGCCTCTTCTACTCTGCCTTCACTGCCACCCGTGCTCCAGACAGTGATGTCATCGGCGTAAAGGGTATGACGTATGCCTTGTATTTGCGAGAGCCTCTTGGAAAGCTCACAGATAGCGATGTTGAACAGAAGTGGTGAGACCACCGAACCCTGTGGCGTATTTTTGGAGCCAAGAACGAAAGGTTCTGATTTCAGATGTCCTATCTTTATCATGGCCTTTCTGCTTCTGAGGAAAGAACTGGTAAATGCGTGGAATGTATGTCCCAAGCCAAAAGTAGAGGTGGAGTTGACAATATGAGTGTGGGAGAGATTGTCAAAAGCTTTCTCTAAATCTGGTCCCAAGATTGCCCTGACATTTCTCGTTTGAACGTCAATAATCTGATGTTTAATCAACTTCGTGGCATCTCGGGTTGATAATGCCGGTCGGAAGCTAATCTTGTTGTGCGGAAATAAGCCATGGTTTTCAGTGTGTTGAGTAATGCGGCTATTAATGACGTGTTTGGCCACCTTTTTTATGCAGGATGTAAGCGATGGGTCTTAGATTACAAAGGTTCAGTGGACGTCCCGCTTTCGGGATAAAGGTGACTGACGCCAGCTTCCACGATTCTGGTACAGCGCCTTGTTCTCATACCTTGTTAATCTCGCCAGTGAGTATTTGTACGGAAGCATCGTCCAGATTACGCAGAATTTGATTAGAGATACCGTCAGGGCCTGGGGCTGATCGACTATTCAGTTTCATGAGAACATCACTCACATTAGCCGTGCTGAAAGGTTCGTCTAAAGAATCCACGTGCGGACCCTCGTATAGGGGATAGTCGGCATCACAAGAGAGATCAACTGGCAGATCACTTCTCGCGAAGCATTCGAAAACTTTTTGTTCTGAGTCTTCTTGTTTGGCTATATGGAGGATTTTGTCTATTGCACCCCTCTGGTTGGATTTCTAGTTCGACATTTTAACAGGTGCTTCAGCAAGTTCCACTTGCCTTCTGTGCGCATCTGGCCATCGACCGAGTTGCAAACTTCATCCCATTGTTGTCTAGAGAGCGTCTGACAGTGTTGCTCAATCTGGTGATTCGGTTTAGCGATTTTTCCCCGCAGCCTACGGTTCAGTTTCTGTCCCTTCCATCTGCGGAGAAAGGCGTTTTCAGGTTCGAGCGAATGCGCTAGATGGATGTCCATTCTGTCAACCCTAAGATCAGTAACTATGGACTTCGTAGCTGCAGCTACATCCTCCTTGAGCTGTGCCACCCAGTGATCGAAAGAATCTGGTGACTCCCGGTTCCCACTTTTCTGCGCCCTGATTTCACGGAAACGATCCCAATCCGTGAACTGAAATTCCCTTGGAGGTCTGCTTTGTATTTCCATCGAAGTGACGAGAATGTAATGATCACTGCCGAGACTTTCGTTGAGATTGTGCCAGGTTACTGACCCCGAGTTTCCCACGAAGGTTCGGTCCCTGGAGCATGATTTTCCAGTTCTAATAGGGAATAATGGATCCGTGAGCAGACTTAGGTTGTAGTATGAAGCAGCCTGTCAGAAATATTTAGCGTTAGTGTGGTGATATTTCCACTCCTGATGTGGGGCATTGAAGTCCGGCAATAATGAGTGGATCCCCAGCTGCCTTTCCTACTGCCCTGGATATTAGCGACGTGAAGCGCTGTCTCATGTCCCTAGGAATACTGTAAATGTTCAGGATGAAGATGCTTTTTCGAAGCTTCTCGCTTGGTATAACCTCGACAAACAAGTGCTCAGTCTTACTACGGCTCATGGAAAGATCGTGAACTACGGTGGTAAACTTCGTCGAGACAAAGGTGCAGATACCCCTTGTATCTTGCCCAAATAATCAATGGGACCTATAGCCCGATAGGGTAAATGAGTCCGTCAATGTTTCTTGAAGTAGGACAATCTCCGGTTTGTTAGTATGAGACCGAATGAATCGCTGAAGGACCGCCTTCTTACGCAGGGATCCACAGCAGTTCCACTGCCAAACTACAATGTTACTATTACTAGTCGGCCCCGCCATGATTGCAACTCTAGTTTCATTTGTCTTGCGGCACAATACGTATAGGGGCCTGCTTTCCACCCTTTGGAGTGGCCTTAGCTTTGGAGATACCCGATGAAAATGATGGTCTTGCCACTGTCAAACCTGATTACACAGTATTACTCTTGAATTCGAGTGTTGTAACCCTAGTGCTCAAAGTTGAGAACGCTTCGCTAAGGGACTTCAGCGTGTTCCTCAATTTTGCCTGAAATTCATTCATGTCGTTTTTAAACTCGTTAAAGTCAGATTAAAGATCTTCCAGCCCCTCATCTCGTAAAGACTGGGACAGAGCTCTCTTTTTTGCGGGATGTTCACCTGCAGGTGCCTTAGACGGCATCTCAATGGGCACGTGTGCTGTTCCCGATGGGGAGGCGACTGCGAGGGCGACGACGTAGTCGCCATTTTTAGTTCAGCTACCTCTGCTTGAAGACGCTCAAAAGCGCTCCTTAGCAAAGCGTTTTCGCGTTCGAGTTGTGCAATCCTAGCCTCGTCATGCTCTGACAATGGAGGCACTTCCCTCGTTACCATGGATGGTGTTCCCTTGACACAGTCGGCTCAACGAGTATCCCTGGCGGGCAGCGTTTGTAGTCGAACAGCAGGTGGTTCCTTGGATCGCGAGCGTCCCCTGAGCCCTGGATCTGGAGCGACTGGTCTTGGATGATGACCATGCTGGTTGTCCAGTGCGCTCTCTCGACGTGATCTTCTGTGGCTCCGCAGGTGCTCGGTACCGGTCGGCGTTGAAGACTTTGTGCGTTGACGTTCACGTCTTCGTCGGCAAACTACATATGGTACTTGAAAGCGTTGTCTGCATAGCCTGTCCGCTGTTGGGTGAGGCTCTCCACATAGGGCAGACTCGGGGGTGCACACGTGATCCTTGGACGGCGACGCTTTGCCGCAACTTCTGCAAATCACATTTTCTGGCGCCGGGCACACGTCGGCGTGACGGCCTAGCCTTCCGCATATATAGGTCACATTGGTTTGTCTACGGTAAAGCGTGCACCGTAACATACTTTGCCCACACGTCACGTTGTTAGGCACTTTCAAGCCGTCGAAGAGAACGATGACAGTTGTGGTGTTTTTTATGCGCTTGACCTCTAGCGCTCTCGGATCTTTAGGTTGAACAATCATGCTCCTCAGCTGCTCGTGATTGAAGTCCAGGTCGACGCCTCTGAGGACGCCCCTACACGTGTTGTCTTGTGTGGCGAAATACGAGCTGACGTCATAGCTGGCCTTCCCGACTGTGATTGCTTAGACTCTTGAATATGCTCGGGCGTTCTTTTCTGCCGGTTTACTCACGACAAAAGCGTTCTGCGTAGGGTTGGGACACACAATGTCATCGGCTATCTCGGCCGGGCTGAGTTGTGCTGCCAACATCAAAGCATGGGCCACTTTGATTTGACTAACATTCTTAACGTTCATGCCTCCTCGGGGTCTGACGATGACTCCATAGTGCTCCCTTGGTAGGCGAGGTAGTCTCGATGCAGCTATGAGACGCTTTTTTACGTCGGTGAGTTCACGACCTCCACCGGAAACGCCACCACGTTGTATCAAACTTGCATGCGCGTCTTGCTCGGACGCACCGCGTTGCGTGCGCTTTGAAAAGGCCGTTGTCTAGCCGGCCTCAAGGCACTCTTCAGGAGTAAAGTCCGCCCCTTCTACTTCAGCTTGCATAGACATGTTTTTGTTCACAAACGCACGGCCGCGCAAGAGGCCGCGCGAGGTGTGGCACGAGAGGCATGGGATGCGTACGACGTGGCCTGGCAGAAAAGTTCCAGAAATTCCGCAGTAAGATCACTCACCGAGAAAAGTCTGGTATCGGTGTGATTGGTAGCGCAAACTGCGTCGAAGGACTTGAATCTCAGTCACAGGGACCCAAAAGTTGCATCCGAAAGAAAATTTCATTCAAGTCTACTCGAGGAGTGCGTCATCTTTTCCGTGAAGTTGCGAGGACTTGAAGGACACCAAAATCTGGGACCTGGACCAGCTTCCCGAGAAATTATCAACCTTTGAAGATACGACGTGCACGAACGCAGCTTACCGTATCACCGGCTTCGGTCGGCGGCGCCGGGACACTAAACCGGGCGCGGTGCGGCGACGGGTGCGTCGACTGGCTCACCGCTATTCGACCGACTTTCTCCGACATTTTCTGACCGAGTTGGAGGTCAATGGTGAGTGCCATTTAACCTACTTTTCGGACTATGCGTCTTGCGCAGAGGAAAACGGAGGTCGGCCCATTCCCCTGTTTCTACTCAGCATGCATGCATAAGGACTCATAGAAATTCTTCGTCTACATGGACGTTGACGAAGACCCTCCCGGCGCATCTCTGGTGTCGGAGAATCAACCGAGCGACGCGAGTAGCGTCTCGTCAAATGAGGAACCAAGTAACGACGCGCGAGCGCCCAGCGCCGCGTCTCTCGATAACAAGAACGATGACGACGCGGGTCTGGCTCTTACTTGGACGGGGGACGGCTGGCACACCGTACTTTCAGGCAGAAGAAAAAAACCTTAAAAAAGCCTGAAAAGACCCGAGAAGGGACTAGAGATGAAAAACGAAAAGCCAGCAGGCCATCCGCTTGCCGACGCAGCACGGGACAGCCAAGTCAAGCGGGATTCCCAGCGCAGAAAACGCCGAGGACCGACGCCCCTTCCAAAGGAAGACATAAAGGTTATCCTGAGACCGCACAAGGGCCTCGCAGTGAAAAATATATTTGGATCCGAGCTCTCTATGGCAGTGATAGAGGCCGGCCGGAAGAGCTTTGGAGGGGAAAGTTTTTTGCTGCGGGTCCACCCAGGATCGAACATCATAATATTGTCCACGCCACACGAACAAGTGGCGGGCAGGCTGAGAGAGATCAACCAATTGAAAATCAGAGGACGGATTCACCCCTTCAATGCGTACGTGGCCGACCCAGAAGACATGCTGCGAGGCATTGTTCACGGACTACCGCCCGGAACCACTCAGGCCGACCTGATGGCAAACCTACGAATACGGACACAAGGGGTGAAGATAGAGAGAGCCAGAATGCTGGGCTCTTCGAAGTCAGCAATAATAACTTTTACGGGTGATGTGCTCCCCAGGTGTGTCTATTTTATGGGTGCAGAGGCGATCTGTTATCCATACAAGCCTACCGTACAGGTTTGCAAGATTTGTCGGTCAACTGGACACCGAACCGACGTGTGCCCGACTCCGAACGCCAATGTGTGCTCCAAGTGTGGGACGTGTGATCCTACTCAAGAACATGAATGTGCCCTGAACTGCGCCATATGCGGTGAAGAGCACGCTACAGGAGACAAATCATGCGAAAAGAAACTGAAAAATGTGGCCCCCCGAAAATCACGAGTGGAGACGCCTCGAAGACAAACAGAGTGTACCTATGCCGAGAAGGATTTCCCGCAAGTTGAGCAACACCAGCAGAAACCTCCTCGTTGGTTCAGCTCAGACCGAGAGGAAGCGACGCTCTAGACGCGGCAGGCATGTAGATCCAGCTCCAGATCACGATCAAGATCGAGATCATCATCAAAGACCCCGCAACAGCGGAATATTAGCAAGCCTGCGGAGGCCCCTGGCAAGCCAAACTTGAAGAAAACACCGAGCAGCAGCTTGGAAACAAGTTCCGCCCATGCCAGGAAAGAAGAAGCAGTAGCAGCAACCACTGGCCTTAGTACGCAGGACGTACAAAACAACCAAACAAACAAGGTGAGCTGGGCGAGTCCAGTGCCTCCCAATGTTCCTGCAACTGATAGCCCACAGTATAGGAAAATTCTAGAGGAGAACAAAAGATTAACACAAGAAATTAAACAGCTTAGAAATCAAATGGCTGCGGAGCGGAAAGAGTGTAAAATGGCCATCTCGTCAATGGAAATCAAATTAGAAAATGCAATTAAGAAAATACTAAACCCAGGGTCGATAGGCAAGCCCACCGTGGGCAAAAATAGGCGCGAGAGCGTCTAGCCCACATGAAAGATAGTGAAGAAACGAGCGCGGAAACGATAGACGAAGACTCGTTCGCTAATCAATCATAAAGCAGTGAACTAGTAAAGCTAGTGCAGACGCATGTTCAAGTAAACAGAGAAAGCATAGCTACTTTACATAAACTTCTAGGTGATTTCATGGCGGAAATGAAAACGTTTGTCGTAGAAGAACTGAAAATTCAGATGCAGTATGTTAACGATGCTGTGGGAGGCTTTCAGAGGGAACTAAACAAACGCTCCATGTCCACCCCAGGTATTGACAAACCCTCCAAAGCGGGCCGCGACAGCATGGATACGACCACGCAGCATGGCCAAAAATAATATAAAAAGTGTAGAACATTTAGAGATTTGGCAGTGGAACTGTCGCACTTTTCACAAGCGCACCGCAGCACTCCAAAATTACATGAACTCGGTACCAATTCAGCCAGACGTAATATGCCTGCAGGAGGTTGGGCCCAAGATGGTCAAACTGCAGGGATATTATTGTTTGCAAGATCCAAATTATCCCCGCGTAGCCTCGCTGGTTAGCAAAAGTATTGCAGCAAAGGTTGAGCACATAGAAAGTCTGTGGATAAATCATCAGATAATCACCCTTCTTCCTCTGAAGAGCGGCAAAGTGAAAACAGTAATATTAAATATATACAGCCCTCCCAAAGAGAAACACGAGGACTTTGGTGCACTGCTTGAAAATGTCGTCGGTATTGCAGGGGCGAAAGATCAACTTGTGGTATTGGGCGACTTTAACGCACCCAGCACCACATGGGGTTATTCCAGAGATTCCCCTAAAGGAACACGTCTCGAACACGCCGTATCCAAACTAGGATTGAGCTTAATTACTCTACCCACAACACCTACGAGGCTGGGTAACAGCGTAAGTCGAGACACGTTCCCAGATCTGACATTCACACGTAATGTTAACGACGCTAACTTGACAAACCTGTAAGAGAATCTCGGCAGCGATCACTACATAATCAGTATTTCCCTCTCAACTCCAAAACTACGCAGGGTCATAGGAGACGTGGTGATCACTGACTGGGAAAGATACAGACGACGTGATCCCTCACCCGACTCTGTACCGGAGTCGATTGGGGAATGGTCAGAGTACATAATCTCAGTTCACAAACAAACATCTAAACGTATCGCAAGAACAGCAGAGACTCCTGCAGTCGACAGGCACCTGCTCCACCTGTGGAAGAGCAGGCGCCGTATGCTGAAAAGGTGGAAAAACCAGCGACTCAACCGGAACCTTCACCGCAAAATTGCTGCTTTAGAAGAGGAGGCAAATCAATACGCTAACAAAATTGCAAATGAGGGATGGATCCTGTTCTGCAGTTCACTACAGGACACTCTGAGCACTGCGAAAACTTGGGCCATCCTAAGGAACATGCTTGACCCAGAAAAATCGAAATCGGCCTCGAACAGAACGCTACAACGAATAATGCATGATTTTCCGGCCACAGAGGAGGAGCTAATACAAGCGCTTAAGGACAGATACATAGGAGAGAATACCGATAGTTGCAGTATTGAACTGCAGTACACTGGTGCGAAAAACGAGAGACTCGACGCCCCAATCACCACAGAAGAGGTCTTTGCGGCTGCCCAAGCAGCCAAGAGAAATTCTGCCCCTGGTTCAGATCAAATCACAAATGCAATGATAAGGAACCTGAGCGATAAGAATATAGAGGCACTGACAAACCATTTTAATGACAAATATTGGCTCAAAGGGAAGATACCCGAGGAATGGAAAGTAGCCAAAATTATTACGATACCGAAACCCGGGAAGAAGCCATCCCTGCAGGCACTCAGGCCCATATCTTTGACGTCATGCATGGGAAAGCTTTTTGAAAGGGTTATTTATAATCGGCTCCAAAACTTTCTAGAGGACAACGGGCTTTTTCCAGCCACTATGCTGGGTTTCCGCAATGACCTCTCCACCCAAGACGCATTTCTCCTATTACAAGAGGAAGTTTTGAGCTATATACCTACAGGAGGAGAACGTCTAATAGTAGCCCTTGATTTAAAAGAAGCATTCGACAATATCTCGCAAAAGGCTATCCTAACAGAATTAAACAACATGGGATGTGGGACAAACACCTACAATTACATCAAGGCATTTCTCACAGAAAGGCGGGCTTCGATAAGCGTAGCACAAGTCACGTCAGACGCTTTTGAGATGCCAAACAAAGGTACCCCTCAAGGAGCCATCCTCTCTCCCCTGCTCTTTAATATCGCCACGTTAGGACTCACGCGAGCTCTGGATGGAGTTCCGGAGTTAGGATACACTCTCTATGCGGATGATATCACCCTGTGGGCAACGCGTGGTTCTCTAGCTAACAAAGAGCAGACACTTCAAAAGGCTGCAACAGCAGTTGAAAACTTTGCGAAGGCAAGCGGGCTCAGCTGTGCCCCAGAAAAATCTGAAATTATCAGGGTACATGGAAAAAGATACAAAAGTAACGGAAGCATTGACATAAACATTGAAGGTGTCAAAGTACGTGAGGTGACCGTCGCACGTATTCTGGGTTACTGGGTTCAAAGTAATGGACGAGCGAATCATACAATAAACATATTAAAATCAGCCACGAAACAAGTTGCACGAATGATCCATAGAATAACATATCACAAACAGGGCATGAAGGAAGGAGACACAATTAGATTAGTACAGACACTTGTACTGTGTAAGGTTACGTATAGTCTACCTTTCCACGTGTTAAACAAATCAGAAGAACAAACCATCGAGTCTATAATTAGGGGTGCCTACAAAGTGGCCATAGGGCTACCGGTAAGCACACCAACCCAAAAGCTTTTGGACCTCGGTATATATAATACACACCCTGAGCTAAAGACAGCGGTACTGACTGCGCAGAGAAATCGTCTAAGTCAAACGAAATCGGGGAGAGAGATACTTTCTAGGGTGGGCTTTCCGCCATACCCCCAGAACATGCACGAGGTTCTTGTAGAAATCCCGGATCCCGTCCGCAGCAAGATCTCGATCTCACCGCTGCCCAACAACATGGACGTAAAAACAAACAGAAAGCGCCGAGAGGAGAGAGTGCGATGGCTCCGAAAAACATTCAAAAACAAATCAAATGTTTGGTATGTGGACGCTTCAAGGTACAATTTTAAACGGTCAGTTGCATCGGTACTTAGCAACGACAACTGCATGGTGACATGTGCATCACTGTACACGTCCTCGATCGCCAAGGCGGAATGCTTTACCATTGCCCTCGCAATCAAAGCGCAGGAACAAATACATGAACCGCAGACAACTACCATTTCCGACTCGCAGGAAGCGTGCCGTTTCTTTTTAAGAGGCCGCCTTCCGATAAAAATAAGCAAGTTCTTAGGCGGGAGCTTGACGAACAAATACAGACTGATCTGGTGTCCAGGACACGCAGGCCTGGAGGGGAACGAAAGTGCTGACGCTTGTGCTCGAGGGCTCACGAACCGAGCAGAGCTTCGACAGCACATTCAATCCTTTGAAACACTCCAGGAGGAAGCTATCGAGGAGGATAATGACCCATCCAGAATGGCCCCTCGCGAAATTCTTGCTAACCAGCGAGGCATGTGACAAAAATACAGCGCCCCCCACAAATCATTAGAAGGGGAGGACGCGATTGACCTCCGCCGAATTCAAACGGGAGTCTTTCCCAATCTTCAAAGGTTACACAAAATTTTTCCAACGCTGTATGGCTGTGCTTGTCTGTGGTGTGGCGGCTCGCCATCGCTCTACCACATTTCGTGGGGATGCCTAAAACGACCACCAAATTTAGATACCTTTTAGGTCAGTACAAGCTTTGTAATACTTTCGAGCAATGGGAGGCACAGCTCGCCAGCTCTGACCCAGAGGTGCAGCTTGCACTTCTGCGGCACGTCAGACAGACGGCGGCAGCCAGTGGAGCCCTGGACTTAGGGCCCCACCCATCAAGCTCATGACCCCTGTCCCAAACCCTTGTAAATAAATTTTTCCTTCCTTCCTTCCTTCCTGCATCCGAAAACATTTAGTGAAACAGGAGCCGACGTTCATACAACCGCACTAGTCGGCGCCCCCTACCGGAATCCCGCGGCGCGTAGCGTTGCAAATTTCGGCAGGTGCGATCATCAACACCGCGTCTACGCATTGCGTTTCTCAGCTCAAAGTTGTCAAACCAGATGAGTGGCTCTTTAACAGATCCCATAGGTCGATTTGGTCGCTGGGCTCTGCGACTGGAATAATACACCTTTGTTGTGACATACAAACCTGGACGCCTGCATCAGGATGCCGATTGCCTTTCTCGCTATCCAGTTGGCAAATCAGCCGCCGTACCTGACAATGACGCCTGCGTGTGGTTTGTTTCCCAGCTGACCCACATAGCCAGCGATCGATGCCATGATGCAGGCTTGTGGGCTATCCTCGAGCTCCTCTACTCCTCTCCATCGAACCGATCCTATCGCTCGTTCGTACTCCAGAATGGTACATTATACCGGCATAACTTCCGTCCTGATGACCCATTCCTGCTGTCCCAAGCTAAATGTGGCATGCGACTTGCTTTGATGAATTGTCGTAGACGCTGTTCGCCTTGTTTCTTGCTGTAGTTGCCATCTGTAGTCTCCATGCGGGGAGCCAACGCTTGCCCGCGAGTTGACTTCTGCCAGCCTACTGACTACCACTCTGCGTTTTCTTCGAGATTATTATTGGAAACTTGTTCATCATTCACGGTGACTTCCATCTTGTTAAGAGGCATTGCAAAAGCTCAGACCGGCGCTTGTTTGCTACCTAGCTGCTCAGCAGCGTTCGTGGCAGCTGCTGCGGCGGCAGCTGTGCATGTGTGCGTCTAAACTCTCGGTCCGCAGGCACCGATGTGTTTAGTATGAGCTGCGCAGTGAAAAAAACTTCAGCTCCCATCTTTATTGCAGTGTGAGATGGCTCCTGATGACGAGCTAAATCTTGTGGCACCAAATACTTGAGGTTATCCGGTGATTTGCGATGCAAACTTATGCGTTGAATTCAGAGCTCACGCGAACACGCATCCGCTCGCTTCGACAATCGCAGCGCCCTCCGGATAAGTGTATAAGTGTTGGTGTAACGAAAAAAAATGGCAGCATATCCACGGAGTGAATGATGGAGAGTGGGGCGAAGTATCCGTCCGTCCATTCGTTCTTGCTTCCATCCGTCCATGCGTTCGTCTGTGTGACCGTCCTTGTGTCCATCCGCCCGTCCATGCGTGCGTCTGTTCGTGCGTCCGCACGTCCATCTGCGCGTCCGTCCCTGCATTCGTCCACGCATCCGTCCCTGCATCCGTCCATGCGTCCATTCCTCCGTGCAGCCATCTGTGCGTCCGTCCATGCATGTCTTTGTGTGTCCGTCTATTCAACACTCCAAGTCCCACCATCTCGCATCTTTTTATTATATATTCCCCATATAGAAGCACCGCCATCCAGCGGACATTCCAAGGAATAAACGAGAGGGTGCACACGCACTCTTTCTCACAGCTTGCGCTTCGTGTATACTTCCCACCTTTAACCACCTCGAGTTCATGGTATATAGTAGTTCACTATATGCATGGCACTGTGGCCCAACGCTCGCTAAACCTTTCTAAAACCAAGAACGTTACGCCCATTGAGTATAACGTAGCAACCCTTTCTTGTAAGATATTGCTCAATGTACATGCCAAGGGCTGCTAATGGAAAATGAGAGACAGGAGAATACGGCTTTTAGTTAAAGGGCACGCTGCGAACTTTTTATTGTTCAACAACGCACATGAGAAATCTCCCACCGGCTCCACCTTGCAGGTCAAAATATAACACTAGTTACACACTACGACTATGACTACGACTACGAGGGACGAACGGGTGCCTTTTTAAGGAGCTTCGCCCCTAAAAGTTGACGCAAAACGAGAGAAAGAACGGAGACGAATGCGAGCTCGTCTTCGTCACTTGTTTGCATTAGCGTTGTTTGTTGTTCGTGTTAAGGTAAGCTTTGTTCGCGTGCTCTGGAATAGATCAAGGCACACGAACGATGGCGGGCGAATCTCTAGGGTCGAGGATTATGTGTCGACACCAGTGTTTTGCGCGTTTTCGTTGATTTTTATTGACGCAATAATTGTTCTTGATTTTTAAAAAAAGCTGCTCATTTTAATCGTGTTGCATTGCGTAATTTTTTAGGTGACTGCTATCATTATTTTAGGTGCATTTCTATTTCTTACCTACTAAAAATATGAGGCGGCGCTTAAAATGCCGCTTCCTTATTCCTGGGAAAATTGCCTTCACACATGTCCAGGTCAAAGAAAGGTGGCTACTTTGGAATAAATGGTGAGAACACACTCAATCTTGGGTAATGGGACGTAGGGCTCAGGGTAATGCAAATAACCAACATACATATTGCAATCTGTGAAATGCTCAACATGGTGCAATGCACGATATCATCTTTGTGTTGATATTCTGTATTCCGCATGCTACGTGAAATATTAGTTCATGGAGCAATGCGTTTCTAGCCGCTTTAAACAAGTGTGCTAATGGTTGGCTCAAAATTGTCACAATGTCCATATCTCTGCGGTGCGCAGGGTTTCCGATGGAGATCTTTGCCATACTGGACGGCGTGGTGCTTCCGTACATCCTTGATCCAAACTTCGAAAGGTACCTGCCCGTCATTCCCTCTGGAGTGAACTCGGTCAACTTCACCTGGAAGGCCGGTGAGAACAAGGTAGACCTTTGCGGGAACATTGTCCATAGTCTCACAGCTATATGACGCTTGCTCGTGGGCGATCAGATAGGAAGTGACTTCAACAAAGCAAGCACCGTCTGAAAGCCACATGCAAGAACAACACCACACGCACATTCTGCGGACGTTGATTAATTGATTGATTTGTGGGGTTTAGCATCCCAAAACCACCATATGATTATGAGAGACGCCGTAGTGGAGGGCTCCGGAAATTTTGACCACCTGGGGTTCTTTAACGTGCACCGAAATCTGAGTACACGGGCCTACAACATTTCTGCCTCCATCGGAAATGCAGCCGCCACAGCCGGGATTTGATCCCGCGACCTGCGGGTCAGCAGCCGAGTACCTTAGCCACTAGACCACTATGGCGGGGCGATTTTGCGGACGTGTATTTTGAATATGACATCGTGCGTCAGCCTGTGCCGTATCGCATTGCAATTACTTTGCTTACTCTAACATCGGTTAGATGCGGTACCCCGCTAACTCTAGGGAGGCCTTATAAGGGCCGACATGACCAAATGCACGTTGCCGACTATTGCATGGAGTTAGCCGCACTACATTTTTCGTTTTGATTAGCTGCTTAATTAGGTATGCTAAATAACCAAGTTTTGAAGTGACAAAGTTCTACGCAAATGTCCAGCGAGAAACTTCTAGATCGGTTTCCAAAGGATGCGATTAGCCAGTCTCCAACTATCTTTTAAGTGTTAGTGTTTCTCGGCTTTTTCTATATATGCACACGAAATACAAAAGCACATTTCTGTCATTAAATTACCCCTCTCAGAAATGTATGCGTGTGCCAGTTCACAGTGTGCACGCCATTAGATGTAGCTCGTACAATAATTCTTGGAATGGCTCAACAAGTTGACAAATCGTTCAACACCCTTATCTCCGACAAATGGCGTGTCTACGTAAACTTTATCGCAGCAGTATGTATGTCATTGTTTAGCAGTTTGATTTCGTCGTGATGACTTCCGCACTGAGGAGGAATTGTTTTGTATGTGCTCAATAAATAAAATACAGCATGCGCCAAAAGTACCAGCCTCCATACACAATAAGTTGTTTTTTAGCATCTGCGTATAGACCAGAGAACGCATATCTTGCACCGAGGTTTCCCGGTGGCATACTCTCGCACGCGGCGCCATCTTGATTTGAACTCCCAAGGCGCTTATCTGTTGCGCAAAGTTAACATGACAAGCGGCTTTTTCCGGTGTTATTTAATACGAAAAATTGCTCATTTACGCCGTTCCCACTTCAAGGAAGTCGTCGGGGCACCACTGCGCCGTTTTTGGATGCGATTAGAATCAGCGCAAGAGAAAGCTATTACTCAGCACCGTCTGTGAAGATTACAATGCGACATGGTAATCACGCGGTTGCGGTGTGTTGAAATTTCACAGATACCACTCCGCTAATGAAACCACTGAGCTCCGCCCTCGCTAGATCAATTATTTTTATGTTTTATTTACAGATACTGCAGGCCTTCCTCGCGCCCATGCAGGAGTGAAATACAAGAATACAATCAAACAGTGTATACTTTACAGTGAATATCTTGGCATAAATGAAGTATTATACAAGAATAAGTACACAACTCCAAAGTAATATCAATGATTAGCAAATAATATTGCATGACAGGCAATAAAACTGCACGAAAACATTTCCCATACAAACAAGTCACTTAAATCACACACAAATCAGTTATTTTCCGTATGCATCGCTTTTATTTTAAAAAATTAAACTTTCAATATGTTTTTAAATGAATCCATCGAGACAGCATTTACTGCCTCTGCAGATCCTGTATTCCAGTAAAAAAAAGCGCGAGAAAGAGAGCTATCTTGTGGACTTTATAGTGGCTATTTGGCTGCCAGAAAGTTTTCTCGTGATTTGTCCTTACTGAAAGTTTTGACGGTTGCTTGAGATAGAATTCCTGTGATAACTTGAAGTCCCCATAGTAAAGTTGGTAGATCAATTTTAATCTGGATACCATTCTGCGTTGCTCGGGTTTTGGTAGGCTTGCCTTAATACGTAGATTTGTTACACTAGACTGTCGGGAGTAAACGGTACAAATAAAAGGTAAAGCGAAATTTCAGACTTTTTCAATTTTTTAATGAAATGTTGGTGTCAAGGGCTCCAAATAATGTCGGCATACTCTATTCATGGTAGCACTAGTGCTTTGTGTGCTCTAAATTTCACCGTGGGAGTAGTATTACGTAGCTTTTTCTTCAAAATGGTCATCAAGAGGAAAACTACGGGCTCAGTAAATGTGTACAAGTATACTTACTGCGTTTATGCAAACGCAACGCCAGATGTGTCACTCTACAGCCCTGAATTGTATGCAGTAGGCCTGTAGTATGCGGCTCCAAAACATTGCGCTACTCTTTTGCAGGTCACACGCTAATAAGATATATTACGACTGACGCATGCATGGACGCACTGCGTACGTTTACTACAATTGTAACGGCTTTCACGAAGACAAAAAAAATGGCAGATCTCACGTACTGTGGGAATCGATGATAAACGAAGCACGAATGAGGAAGGTTGATATGTCACTTTAAAATCAGGACAACGTTACGTGGTGGAGGTAAATTATGCCGTACAAGACTTCCGTGTCATTATTATTATGTTTGGATGTGTCGTTTACCTTCGTCATCTATTCACGTTACGTGATGCCAAATTTAGTATATGCGAAGCTAGTGAAACGGCCGCGAGCACGCTATAAACGTAATATGTTGTCATGTTCTTGCATTACATGCGTGTCTTATTATGTTTGCACCAGTCATATACTTTCGTCATCCATTGACGTCACGTAACACCAAATATGGTATATGCGGAGCTAATGAAACGGCCGCGAGTGCAACATGAAGGGCCCAATATACTCTAACGTTACGTTGACGCGTGCGCACGCTGGGAACAGCGGCGCTATACGTTAGCAAAAAGCGAGAACTCTAGATTCTCATGCCACGCGCGACCAGCGTCCATCTGCGCTGCCCGATAGCAACCGGCGTGGAATGCGACATGCTCCATTTCGCGCCGAAGCGTTACCCAGACAGATTTGCGTCTCCCTCTTTTCGTGACGGAGGGACACCGGACGCACTGAATTGCGCATGCGTCAAAGAAACGCAGCGCGGCGCGCGCCTGCGAGTATATGGCAGGACCGGCGCCTGGCACGGCCACACCGGCGTGACGCGACGAAACGAACGCCGACGCGCACGCGTGCCCTGTCACATCGAAGCGTATTGGCGCCTTTACTGTGGCATGTGGTGATTTTGCCACGTGACACGCATCTCAATTTTATCATGTTTGCACCAGTCACATACCTTCGTCATCCATTGAGGCCACGTAATAAAATATTTGGCATATGTAAAGCTAGCAAAACGGCCGCGAGCGCATCACGAGTTTGGCATGTACTCATGTTGTTACATGATGCGCATGTCGTGGTTATCACGTTTGGATGTGTCAGTTACCTATGCCGTTCGTTCGCGTCACGTAATACCGAATTCGGTACATGTGAAGCTAGCGAAACGGCCGCGAGCGCATCATGAGCTTAGCATGTAGTCATGTTGATACATGACACGCATCTCATGTTTATCATGTTTGCACCTATCTCATACCTTCGTCATTCATTCACGTCCCATAATACCAAATATGGTATAAGTGAAGTGAAACGGCCGCAAGCGCATCGTGAGCGTGGCATGCAGTCATGTTGCTACATGACACGCATGTCTTAATTTTCCTGTTAAGGACTGTCACTTGTGTTTGCCATGCAATCATGACATACCATACCAGTTTTGCAACATGTCATGTGAACGAAACCACCGCAAGAGCAGCAAGACCATGCAATGTAAATCATGACATTTATGACAAACATGTCATAATTTTCATATTACGACTAGTTAGATAACTCGTCATGGAGTCATGTTATGCCATACCAAGTTTGGTATCTATACCATTTCCCAAATGGCTGGGAGAGCTAAAAGTCATAGGCGGCTAGATAGATAAATAGATAGATAGATAGATAGATAGATAGATAGATAGATAGATAGATAGATAGATAGATAGATAGATAGATAGATAGATAGATAGATAGATAGATAGATAGCTGGATAGATAGATAGATAAATAGACAGACAGACAGACAGACAGACAGACAGACAGACAGACAGACAGACAGACAGACAGACAGATGGATAAAGCTCAAAGTCGCCGAAGTTCGCTAAGAAATGCTTCGGATTTAAAAAAATACGATGCCAGCTACCTGTACCAGTTGATTTTATTATCCACATCTTCTTTTTCTCAGACCTCGCCGAACAAACGCCCTTGCCCGAGCGCAGCACTGTAAAAACAAAGGAAAAAAATTACAGCTTTCGGGGTGGCGCTGCGATCGCCGAAAGGAGCGGACGTGCTTCATCGGCTTCGATTTCCTCAAATGATATCGCAGTGATTTTAACCGCGCTCATTTAGGCGCTATATATTTCAATAATTCAATGTCAATTTCAGCCGCTATATATTTTGATGGGGCCCTGAAAGACATTTTTAAGTAATCACGAAACGGATTCCCAAAAAGAGCTTATTGCCTCACGAACTCGGCCCCACAAAAATTTTAAGAATTCGTCTAGTACGAGTGAAGTTACAAAGATTTGTCGCACGCTGCAATCGTGTTCTCTCTTGTCTCGTCCCAGAGAAAGCACTGTAGGCTAAGCAGAGAGGAATGGCAGGGGCAAAAAATAAAATAAATTTGCGCGCGCCTCGTGACCACTTTTCTTACTTTCTTGTTTCATCGAATACGCGGCTCTCTCGGTGTGATCGCGCGCACGCACGTGGACAAGTCACGGCTTCCCACGACGATCCCGGTAACGATTGAGCGCGTCATGTTCAAATCAGTCAATGGTTATTCGATGGCCTTCTACGCGCGATTCTTGGGCTTCTTTCGTCTGTTTTCGTGAGAAAACAAACCAATTTTTAGCTGATTTTGATAATTTACTGCGAATTCCAGACCGCGTGCTGCACTTTATTATTTGGCTCGCGTGGTTTCGGGAGCCTGTACTACCAATCGGCAGCGTTTTCTGACCACGCTCGAAAATTGTTTCAGGGCCCCTTTCAGTTTAAGCAATAAAGTTTTCAGTTGTTAGTAAGCACTTACGGTATTTTCTTTGTCGTCCTTGTGTTTTGTTGCGCTACATTTTCGTCATAATGAGTAAAACACATTTTTTTATCCTGGTCTATATCTCGATGCACCGGCACACTGAGAGCCATTACCTCTACTTTATAACCGCTTATATATGCAGTAGAAAGTACTGAATCTGTTTGTTGTGGTGTTGGAGACGAGCAACAAAAACAACGGCGTTTACAGCACCTCCCAGTGAATTTCAGCGCACTGAAAGGCTCTTGAAACTTAGTATCGGCATTTCAGCTGCCTTTTTGTGTGGTTAAATAAGCGAGTAAAACCTCTTTGTATTGGTACACCATCAAAACTAATTCAAATGGCAACCGCTTTCTTTTTTTACAATCGTGTTTCTCCAACGACGCTCACAGAGGATGCTGCTATAAGCCTAATGTACGGTACAGCCTGTGGTGTATACGTATCCCGAAGGAGTACGGCCACCAGCGTGGGTCCGGTCTTAGCGAGCCGCAGGGCACGCGCTAACCGTCGCCGTGGCGAGAACACGATACTGCTCAAAGTCACAAGACTTGATTGTGGCAACACCAAACGCAGTACAGCCCGTTGCAAAGGCGCGGCGGGAAAGCAAATAGGCTTATCCACGGCACGGGCATAAAAATACTACACAGGGTGCCACGAGCACGTCTCCGCGGTAAAGGTGATCCACGGAGACACCGCGAGCAAGGCCCGGTTGCTCGAGCGAGGGCAAAGGCGCTCGCGTTGGCTTCGGAGGGAGACGGGTCGGCGTAGCGAGGCCACGCACTAGGACACCGTACCGCCCTTCGGCCGTGCGTACGCAGCGGGGCAACAAAAGGTGAGCGTTCGCCTCGGCCGCGAGACGCCGTCAGCGAAGTCCGACGAGCCCTGATCGACGGGGGGGGGGGGGGGGGTTGCGGACAGAAAAAATTGTGTGGCTCACCGTCTGCAGTCCCGGAGAGTATCTGTCTGCTCGCTCCCGACACAGTGCGCGAAAACCTCTCGGGAGACTCCGCGCGCGGCGCCACAGTCAACATCCGCTAATGGGTGAGGGTGTTAAACGTCACTCCTCTCTCCCAGCGCGGCAGACAGCAAAGAAGGGGAGACATGTCGGGACATGAGAACGGCAGAAAAGGCGGCAAAGCCCGCGCAAAGGCAGTGGGCCAGCCTCAATTTCCACAAGCCACAGTGAAATATTACCGCTGCAGTCAGATAACGCGAACGAGAATGACCGAAAATATATCCAAGTATAGGTGACGAAAACGAAAATTTTGAGCGTGCAGTTCACAAGTGCGACGTTGCCTACACAGAAGAGACTAACCACCGAGCGAGTCAGGGCGAATGCCGTTCGTGTAATTGGTTACGCTATTCTTTCTTTACTGCAAACCGTGTCGGGTGGATGTTCTGATCTCGCGAAGCGAAAAACATACACATGAACTACAGTGCATTTGGTAGTCACACGCACATGGGCACTCATATGTGCACTTCTGAAGAAAAAAAATGCAGACAGATCACGATGATTACTTTTGACATGGAGAAATGAACGCCTTATAGCCACCTGCAGCCCAAGCACGATTGGTTACGCCCGTATTATTAAACAAGTAATGAGGCTAAAAAAAGTGCTCGCACAGTGAGGGGCAAGCGATGAAATACTTAGTATACTAGACACCTTGAAAGTGTTAAAAGTGCATAAGTAAATACGGCCGGCCTTACGCACGATGGTGGGTGATGAGTGGCATATGTGTTATGTATAAAATGTGTTGAAATTGTAATAAAGGAAAACGATTCTAGCGTTGTGTAGCGTTAAATTATAGGACTCGCAATGTGGTGTGCGACTAGACGTTGTGGGTTCGAGTCTCATTCAACAATTCTTATTTTATTCAACTCTTTTTTTTTCATAGTGCTTGTATCTGGCCACCATCGTGGTCTGCGAGCGAGGAAAGTTGTGAAAAACAATTAGAAAGCCCAATTCTACCGCAGTTCTGTTAATTTTTTTGTTATGTGTAACACTATACTCGCTTCGGTGAGTTAATGCTACTCTGTTTCGGGCAGCATTATGCTACTCGTCGGGGTTGTGTACATTGACAAATTTGGGGAATCACTACACTCTGCCCCAAAAAGAGGTGATTTACACTGACAAACAGAGTGAAATATGGGCCAAAATACTCTTTCAAAGATAGGGCCCAGACTCTCTTAGTTCTTAAAGTATCTGGGTGCTCTCGTGACGTCTCCGAAGGCCAAGACCGACCACTGTGATGCCGCCAGTCTCGACCTCCTGGCACAGTTGTGGCTCATTCCCACACCCAGGTACGGCGTGGCTCAGGCCAGCCTCCGCGATTTAGCCAGGCTCGAACTCCAGAGGTACTTCTGACTGATACCTGAATAACAGCATGGCCGAGAGCTGCGACCACAGTGAGGCAGTCAATCTCAGTCGCCTGAGTCTCCGACACTTCTGAAAGACCCGTATTGGCGTTCAAAACAACGACCGCCCAGGTACATCCAGAACCGCGCAGCAAACGCATTGTGGCAGCTCGTCATGCTACTTCGCCGTCATGGCCGAGTGTAAAGATGACAGCACCGCTGGCGCGCGCACGCGCGCTGTATACGCTATAGACTGGAGAGCAGAAGAAGACGAGGTCGGATGAAAAACAGGTGGCCAAGCGAACGGGGCTGTGTCTAAGTATCTTTCATTAAATGTGTATACATATAAAAAGCCAGGTTTTGCTCGCTGGAATAAAAATTGACCGCACATCAAGGTGTTTCACTGCAAATATCGTCAAAAGCCTTCTGTGTAGCAATAGACAATAAACGATTATTTGATGTTCTGCGCGAGAAGATTGGTGAATGTGACCCTGAAGGCACTGCGTCAGACGAGAGAGCATCAACATTTCTTTTGAGAAACTCGCCAGCAAAATAATAGCAGACAGGGCTCGGAAAACTTGCACGGATTGGAGCTAGACGCGATATGCGGAAAATTAGGGATTCGTCGAGGGCCTTCTGTACTCGCGCCACTGCTCAGCAGATGGTAGGAAGTGGCTACTAGTCAATCCCCGAACGCTATACTCTACAATTGTAGAGCGCAGTGTTCTGCGCGTCGTTCCATTCCGACCCGCAATGTGCCCACACCGGTGTTTTCGAGACCTAGGAGCGCCTACGAAAAAGGTAGTGCTGGCGTAAAATGTTCACCTTCGTCCACCAGTGCATTTGCCGCTGCCACGAGTGTCAGCGGCAGAAAAACCCGCAACAACCTGCAGCAGGTTCATTGGAGCCACTTTCATGCCCAGACTGCCCTTTTTACAGCGTTGCAATTGACCTCTACGGAATGCTGCCAATGACAACGGCAGGCAATCGATGGGGCTATTGTGGCTGTGGATCATCTTATACAACATGCTGAAACTGCTGCTCTTCACTGAGCGATAGCACAAGACGTCCCATATTTGATCCCGAATCAATTTATGTTTCCTCATGGCCCTCCTCGCGAACTCCTCCGCGGCAGTATGTTTGTTGACGGCGTGTTTTCCTCTCCAAAGAAATCTAAGCACCTCTTCAAGAGTGCCATATTGTGCACCGGATGATTACAGCCTACCACACTTACACAAACGGTTTGACTGAGCGCCTCAATCGTACTCTACGGGACATGCTCGCGACGCAGGTCTCTTCTGATCAAACAAAGTGGGACCTCGTTCTTCCATTTATGACGTGCGCGTAAACACCGCTACCCATTTCACTACCGGCTTTCTTCCATTTTTTCTATTGCATGGTCATCAACCATCGCACACTATCGACACATTGCTGCCATACGCGCCAGATCCCTATGAGTGCACGCCTGTCTCGGATGGATGGATGGAAAAACTTTATTTGAAAAAAGGAAACCCTGCAGGGTTACCGGCCCAGGCTCAGGCCACCCTGACGTTTTATGCGGTGAGGCGTAGCCTTTCCACCGCTGTCCGGGCCCGCTAGATTGCCCACAGTTGGTCGTGCAGATCTGAGCTAGTCAGCGCACTTAGCCAACGCTCCTCGAGAAGGTCCGGTTTTATATTGTCCTCTCGGTATATTACTGTGACCTGTGTACATTGCCATAAAATATGTGCCATAAATGCGTGTTCGTGCTTACAGGGGGTACAGCTTGTTTGCGGGTATTGTCTGGAATTTACTTTGTTCAGGTGTACTAGAATTGAAAAGGTTCTGGTTTGCAGTCTTCGCCAATCTGTTTCTTGAGATCTGTCTAGCTGTTTGTGTGGTGGCGGATATTCTTCTCGTCGTCGCTTATAATGTGCCAATATGTAATGATACGTGACCAGTCTGTCTCTGTTGTCTTGTATAGCATGATCATTAATGTAATCACCTCCATTGTCCCCATCGCCTCTACCGGAGTCATCCCCCCTTATGTGGTGGGTGCGGGGGGCCGGGCCGTCGCTATTCGAGTCGTGGTGGGTTAGTTCTGGCACGGTTCGGTGGGCCTTCTCGTTGAGGGTTTGAAGGTGGTCGGGTCTTCGATGTTTAATTCACCCACGTGCGCCGGGAACCACTTGAGGTATTTGGGTACAATTTTGCCGTTCCGTAAGGCTTCTGCTCTGCGGTTCAGGATTTTGGCTGCTTCGGTGGAGACCCATCCCTTCGTGAAATTCCAAATGGTCATCTTGGAGTCACTGATTATTATTCTGTCGTGTTTTCGACCATTGACTACAGCCAGTGATATGACCATTTATTCCGCTGCCTCCGACGATCTGGTCCTTACGGAGCCCGTGGTCAAGGTCTTCCCTTTTATGTCTATGACCGCCGTTGCGAAGAACGAGCCATGCACAACCCTATTACTGATATCTTTATTTCGGGAATACCGCGAGGCGTCTACAAAAAGCACACCCTCCCACATGCCGTGGTTTTTAAGGATCATTTTCGTGCGACTTTTTTGTCTCTCAACCTTGTGTGCAGGGTGCATATTTCTTGGGATGTTTTCCGTAATTATCGTGGACCGGACGTCCGGGTGAATCTGCGCCTTCGGACCTTTCATCCCGTAGTAAATAATGGAGATCTTTTCCATGATTTCTCTACCCGCCATGGTTCAGACAATCGTTCGGGTTGCGCAATCCTTTGTGCTTCAGCGATCTCGTCCAGCGTGTTCTGCTACTCTGAGTTGTAGCAGCCTTTCGTTCTTTGTGTATTGCGGTAGACCCAGCGCAGCTCTGAACGCTTTTCTAATCAGCTCGTCGAATTTGTCTTTCTCGGCTTTGTTCCAGTGGACGAACGCCGCTACGTACGCGACATGGCTGATCGCGAAGGCCTGGACGAGTCGTACAACGTTTCTTTCTTTAATGCCAATTCGTTTATTGGATACTCTTTGTATTAGCCTAATGGCCGCCATGACTTTTTTTTCCAAACGCGTTATAGTTTCCGCATTGGTTCCCCCTGGCTTCGATCCAGAGAGCCAGGACTCTGATCTTCTGAACCAAAGGTATCGCCGTACCATTTCTAGTGGTTATTCTGATTCTTTTGTGTAATTCGGCTACGTTTCTGCAATGTATGCCTAGTCTTTTGGGGTGGTATAGTCGCAGTTCTGATTTGGCCGGTGAGCATTCCAATCTGTGCCATCCAGATGACTCTCGACTGCATCCACCGCCTCTTGAAGTCTATTGTGCATCTCGCCTTCACTGGTGTCTTGCGTAGTCCAAATCGTAATGTCGTCTGCATATATTGTGTGACTGATGCCTTCGATTCGCTCTAATTTTTCGGATAATTTCATCACGACGAGGTTAAACAGCATCGGTGACACCACGGACCCTTGCGGTGTGCCAGCGCTGCCCATGTTCACTTGGATGCTCTCCTACTCGTCCAGTCTAACCGTGGCAGTTCTTCCCGTAAGAAAGTTGCAGTCGAGTCGTCATCGCATGCAGTCGAGAGTCATCCAGATGACTCTCGACTGCATCCACCGCCTCTTGAAGTCTATTCTCCATCTCGCCTTCACTGGTGTCTTGCGTAGTCCAATTCGTAATGTCGTCTGCAAAAATTGTGTGATTGATGCCTTCGATTCGCTGTAATTTTTCTGATAATCCTTTCATGCCGAGGTTAAACATCAACGTTGACACGACGGACCCTTGCGGTGTGCCAGCGCTGCCCATGTCCTCTTATATGCTGTCCTTCGCGTCCAGTCTAACGGTGGCAGTTCTTCCAGTAAGAAAATTTCTGATGTACTTGTAAGTGTGCTCGCCTAGGCTGAGTTGCACAATTCGTTTTAGAATGGCTGCGTGCTCGACCATGTCGAAGGCCTTCTCTAGATCTAGCCTGATTATTGCCCTCATGCCTAGTCCAATGTGGTCGATGACTTGCTCCTCTAGTTGTATCATGGCATTTTGTGTGGAGAGCCCTCTTCTGCAGCCGATCATGTTGCTGCCTTATACGTTGTTAGACTCAAGGTAGCCGTTAACCCTGTTCAGGCAAGCATGCTCCATTACTTTACCGACGTAAAAGTCAGGGAGATGGGCAGCATGTTCTGGATTGCTAGGCGTTTACTCGGCTTAGGAATGAGGATCACGTTGGATTTCTTTAATTCGTCGGGTATCTTCCCGTGTCTCCTGCACTCGTTTATTAAGTCTGTCAAACGGCTCGTTCTCTGGTCGTCCAGGTTCCGGAGCATCTTGTTGGACACTTTGTGGGGACCTGGAGCTGACTTGGTCTTGATAGTCTGCAGGACTGCCCTGATTTCTTGCTGTGAAAGTCTCTGTCAAGATCTTCGTTGGGAGAGCCCGAGTATTCCTGGTGTTCGACTGCCGGGGGTCTGCCGAGATAGAGCTTGACGATTTCATCACCCATCTGATAGATGTTCCCTTTATACCTGTGTCTTAACTTGGTCATTTCCGTTTTTACCGTCGTTTTGGTGGCCGACGGGTCCAGCAGGTGCTTAAGGATTTTCCATGTCTTGCCAGTGTTTATGTTGCCGTCCATGGCATCGCACACTTCGTCCCACTCCTGATGGCATACCTGGGTACAGTGTGTTTCGTTGTGTTTGTTTAGCTCGGCGAGTTTTCTCCCTAAATTTCAATTGTGTTTTTTAGTAAGCTGCCATTTCTGAATAGATGTTTTGGCTTTGACAATGTGTGCAAGCCTGCTGTCCATCTGCATTGGGAGGGTTCCGCCACTTTCATCTTCCTCTTCTCGTCGAGCCAACCAATCAACCCACTCCAGTTTGGTTGTTACTTTTTCTACGTGTCGTAGACGTTCCCTGCTTCATTCTTCTATGTTTTCGATGAGTGCTTGTTCTTTTTTGTTTCTGCTTTTGCGGAATTTGTCCTAATCTACACGCCTGATTGTCCGTTTGCAATTCCTGGTGGGAGGATTGCCTAGGGCGATGCTGAGGATCCTGTAATCACTTCCCAGGTCTTCAAAGGTGTTTTCCCACGTGATTCGCCCGGCGTTCTTGCAGAGAGTTAGGTCCACTGTGGTGTCCCTGTGTGGACCTACACCGATTCTGGTATGCGAGGCTGGCTCATTCAGAATGGTTAGTTCAGCCTTTTCGATGAGGTCGGCAAGGTTTTTTTCTTTCTTCGACGATTGCCCATATCCCCACCGCGTGTGTTGTGCGTTAAAATCTCCTCCAATAACAATTCGGTTGTCGCCTGCGATACTCATCGTTTCGTTAATAAGTTCTTCGAATTTATGCTTTAGGCCCTTTTTAGACGGGCTGCTGTATACGTTTAGGACAAAAGTGATGTTCTCCTTTTTGCTGCGTGGCACGACTTCTATAAGAAGATGGTTGACATCTGTGACTTGCTTCGTAATGTGTGGGATAGCAACTAGCCCCTTCTTCACTAATGTGGTCATGACTTTTTCTCTCCCCCTTCCTTCTGTGCGTTGTTTGTGGGTGGCATACCCGGCAATTTTGGCGTGGTCGAATGTCTCCTGCAAAATGATCACGTCAGGTTTTTTCTTTTTGTGGTGATTTTGATTAGTTGCGCCATGGATGCTTTTTTATTAGGAAAGCCACGGCAGTTCCACTGAATTATGACGAGTTTTCTCATTTTGGTGCCCGCCATATCTAAGAAATTTTCTTCTCAAGCTCTTCGAGCCGCTTGTCGTATTTTAGTGCCAGCGCCTTACTCTCCGCCTCACTGTAGCTAAGTCGCACGACCAGCATCTCGAACATTTTCTCCATTTTGTCCTAGAGCTTGTTTATCATGTCCTCGAGGACGTCTGTTTTTTTTTCGTGCTAGAACGGGGCCTCTTGACCTCTTTTTCTGAGTCATTTTGCTCTTTGGTCTTCGTCTGCGGGATGTTTCGCTTGGTGCCTGGTTGCTGTGTTTCCACTGCTACCATTTCTACCTCCTCATTCTCTTTTTCCCCTGTGGTTTTGGTCGCTGGCGTGGAGAAGGCCGCCATGGTGGTCGACGGAGGCGACGTCTGTATCTGCATTTTCATGAGAATTTCATTAAGTGTTTGCTGTAGTTACTCATTACTTAGAGTTTCCCCCACTTCTGCACCATCTACGTCCATTTCGGAGGTGCGTCCGATCCCTTGGCTTACAACTCGGCACCGTTGATCACCCTTCCCGAGGCCGGCGTCGGCTTTGTCGGTGTAGGCTTAGCTGGGCACACTTGTAGCTTGGGTGGTTTTTCACATCGAAAAAGCTTCAAAAAGAGTCTCTCACCTAGGTTTTTGATGTCAACGCGTTCGGATGGATCCGCTCTAATCGGTGGTAGTCGATTTTCAGGTATTTGACTTGATAAAACCGCGAAAACACATTCATAAAAGGTAGAGCCGACGTGAAGCACGTCCGCAGCGTTGCGTTGCCCGGCAGCGCCTCCCCTGTCTCGAAAGCCACCCTTTTCGCAGAAGAGTTCCACAAGCTAGCCAAGTGGCTTACTACAGCCGACCAACAGTGCCACAAGGAGGCTGGCGACGAAGACAGTTCTCTGCAGCAACGTTAGTTCCAGAGGCACTTGTATGGCTACATGTACCGCTCTGCGCTCCTGGTTTATCTCCCAAGCTACTCTCCAACTGCAGTCCCTACCACGCGGTTGAGCGTAAGCTATGCCACCAGTAAACTGTGTCATTAAACCTCTCTTCGACCGAGCCACAACCGTCGGCGTGGACGTGATATAGATCACCTAGACCACCTCCAGCAGTACTTCAACCCACTTGATCACACATACTACATTTGTTAGAATGTTTACCTGCAATATATGGCACGTACCCACTTTGATAGAATGCTTCCTTGTTTGCTCGCTTGCTTGCTAGCTTGTTCCTGTATGCTTTGACTCGAACAAACTGCTTTGACTCGTACTCAAGAAACAAGACTTTTTATCCTTATTCACATTAACGCACAATCAGTTATAAAAAGGGAGATCAAATTTTCACGCTTTCGGCCTTGTTTGGTTTCTCTCATGATGATAACGAAAAGATGGTTTGAATATGATGCTGTTAGCTGGATCCAATACACTTTTCTAAATTGGCTTTCTTGAAGAGGAGGATGCGTTATGGTAATGGCAAAAAATGCGAGTCCTGAGCGGAAAGCGCAGCACAGTCACAGCGAAAGCTAGAAGAGCGTCCTTTCAGAGCTTTTTCTAAACACTGATTAGCTAACTGCTGCAAGCACACTTGCTGGGGTACCCACACACGGCACTAATAATCATAATTTCTAGGTAGTAGGCTGGCATTCGCTGTGCTATCCTTCGTCATTCTCCTGAGAAGCGTGGTGTCCGCTAAACACTTGCGAGACATTTTGTGCCATTTGTTCAAGCAGTGACTGACGACGATAAGAAGGATGCTCAAAGTGGGTATGTGCCACAGTAAATAGGCGATCAAGAACAAGATTTTGTATTAGGTAGGAACATTGGACGACCTAATCATTACGCTATTCGCATTGTATGGCACCTAGTTATGCCTTTGCTGTTTTAAAACGCTTCATTACTCACATTAACGCGATTTTTTTCCCGACATCAAGCCTGCCTAAGGCAAGTTTACGAACTAGTCCCAAGCACCGGCGTGGCTAAGTGGTATAATTCTGGGCTGGCACACTGTGGACCCGGCTTCGAGCCCCACTGTGTTTTTGGTGTTTTTCACTTACTCAGTTTTTTTTTAGTTCGAGTGATAGTGAATACGAACACCAGCGGTGGTGGCAGTGGTGGTGGCACCGCGCGTGACCCAAGTTGTGGTCCAATAACAGCTTTCTCTGTAAAACAGGCTACATTGCCCGATCATTGAGCCATTTTCCTTTGTTACTTTCGATTATGAAGTTATTTCGGTGAAATGCACGGCCTTCGTCAGGATCCTGACGAAGGCCGTGCCACGGCCGAAACGTAGAGGAAACAATTATCAAATTTTCGTAAGTGTGCTCCTTTATCTTTATTCTTAATTATATTTGCACCGGATCCACGGCATTTTTTTTGAATCATATATATATATATATATATATATATATATATATATATATATATATATATATATATATATATATATATATAGATAGATAGATAGATAGATAGATAGATAGATAGATAGATAGATAGATAGATAGATAGACGAGATCTAACAAACAGTAATGCCAAGGAATGTACAGGGGAAGTTATTCGTAGGTCGCAGGTTCGATTCCTGCTCACGGCTGGTTATTTTTTCACCTATTTTTTTCTTCTTATTTACATTCCAATGGTTCTAATAACTTCTCCTGTACATTTCTTGGCATTACTGTCTGTTAGATCTTCTTAATATTGTCACGTGCTTGTCAAAAAGAAAGACCATGGCAGTTGTGCATGTGCCATGAAGTACAAGGAAATGGATGAAAAAGAAGAACTCTCTTGCGCGTTCTGTTAAAAGAACCGACCTGGTTCTGGTGTCTCAAACCTTGCGGCAACACCTCGATTTTAACGTCGTGACACTGGTGGAGGTGCTGGAGCCTACAACCTGATGCAGGACAGTCTTGCTCGGACCCGTTCAGCTAGTCCAGAGACTCAGCCCCTCGTCACGACTCCAGTGCACCGATACAGTCGGCGCCTACTAGGCCTAAGTCCAGTGTCTACACCTGTTCCGCCTCTTTCCAGCATGGCAGCTCCTACGACATCCACGGTTATCCCGCCATCGCAGACCACTCTTCCCTCACAGGTGACTCTTGAACATCCTCTCGTTCCTGAAGTTTTCCGTGGAGAAGAGTGCGAGGATGTCGAGGACTGGCTCGAACAGTTCGAACGGGTCGCTGTATCCAACCACTCGAGCGAACAGCACAAACTTGGCCGTGCATATTTCGCACTAGAAGATAGCGCTCGCACGTGGTATGAGAACCTCGAGGCTACATTCCAATGTTGGGAAGACTTCCGTTTAAATCTCCTCGCTACATTTTTGAACTCGGACAGACGGGATCGCGCACAGCAAGTGATTGAGGCCCACGTGCAAAAACCCAATGAAACAGCCGCTGTTATGACCCACATCGGTAGGCGCCATGCTGTCGCTGAGAAGCGTAGCCGGGCAGCGTTCCCACGCCTGGAACCCCGGTTTTCTTGGAACCAGCGTCGAGAGATGACGGGGGAGCGGCGCTCTTTTAATCCTCAAAGAAGTAGCCGACTCGCCGCTTGCCTATGCCCGCCAGGTATTGTCCCGCCTAGCTGGCGGATGAGACGTCATGTCGCCACGAAGCTGTAAGCCGTTCCAGAGGGGGACAACAAAGACAGCGTATTCCTTTGAAGAAACGGCGACCACCGCCACAAAGTGCCCTGCTAATTGAGCGGACCGTTTGGCGGACCGTTTGATGTCTGCTGTCCGAAGCTTGGGACCCCTCGACCAGCGACAACCACGACGAGCAAGAGCCTCTCTGGCGCCACCTTTAAGTGCAGTGATCTTGACTCGAAATTGGATGTTCACGTGCGCCGTGCATGCTCGTACCCCTCACCTGTTGTGTGCGTGTGTGATTGGTGTTCCACTGAAGAAGGAGGAGCCAGACAGGGCTTATAACGGCGCCGCAGAGTGCAGGACGTCGCTCTGAACTGTGTAGCGGTTCAACCACCACGTTCGTGGTTTGCGAACTCTTATCCTCATGCTGTAAATACTTGTAAATATTGCCATAAACCTGTTTGTTTTTCGTATCCCCATCTCGTAAGCGTTCGTTTCCTCAACCCGAAGCTACACCACGCTACCACAGCACCCCGGGATCACAACAACTGGTGATCAGCGGTGGGATTCGCAACAACTGGTTGGCAGCGGTGGGATTCGAAGCTACAAGTGACAACAACAGTCGGCCCAGGAGAAGCAGCTGGCTCGAGACATGGATCACGTATGGGTGAGTGCTTGGCTTTTCTTTTGAGTGAACCAGGTTCTAAAAGAGGGTTAAATTTTAGAACTGGTAGTTAACTTTGCCGAAAGACTCAGTTTCGCCGTTTCGGAAAGTTATTTTGGAAGTAGCGAGCACTCAGTACGATCATGGACTTACGGGAGCTGCAGAAGTCAGACTTGTTGCTGTTGTGTGAGGAATTGGGGATCGATACAAAGGGTTTGGCACGAAAACCCATAATCATTCAAGCGATTAATGATTTGGGGGCTGATGGCGAGGATTAAGTGAAGAATGGGACCTCATCATCGAAAGAAAACTAAGAGCAGCTAAGATGGAAGGAAAGAGTGAAGACGAAAGAGAAGGCCTCAAGCTAAAGTTTTTCAAACAAGACTACGAATTGAGTATGAGGTTGGGACCCCAGCGAGAAGTACTTCTCGAAAATGAGGCAGAGTTCGAGATGTCTAGGTACATGCAGCCATATGAGGTATCATGGGATATGGGCCTGTATCTTAGACTCTTTGAACGGAAGTGTAGTCAACTGAAGTGTGAGCGAGACACCTGGTCTCAGAAGCTACGCACGGTTCTGCCCTGCGAAGCAGCGGACGTTGTTGCGCGACTCAGTGAGCAGCACGCGAACAACTACGAAGTCGTTAAAGCAGAGCTAATCAGAAGATTCGGAACTTCTGTTAGCAAAAAGAAAGAAAGACTCGCACCGGAGTCTGAAAGCGAGGCGCGTCGCAAAGCGCCGAAAGTTGAGGCGCCTCATAAAGCGCGACAGGAACACAGATTGCGCCAGAGAAGGGCCTGCATATTCTCGAATGCATCCATGTAAATGATGTAGAGAACGAGGCCTTGGCCGGTCTGGAGATGGGGACGATGTCGAGAGACGCTCCTTGCGTGGATGAAGAGGGTGCCAGCAGCCCTAATGGGCCCAGTAAGAGGCTGGAAACCTTCTTCGTGTTTCAGGGGGACCTTTCGACATTGTCAAATTTAGGCATGGTTAGCGCAGTGGCTGATGAGGGCAAGAACGCCACGCTTCAGCAGTGCAGCGATAACACCGAGCAGGTTTGCAAACATCGCAGAAAAAGGAAGAAGCGAAAGCGTTCGGCACTGTCTAAGCATAGGACTAGTCCCACACCGTCCCGCGAAAGACGAAAGGGTAGGCCACTAATCCGTTTAAAAAAAACGTCAATGTGGCTGTTCCTGGAGGCACAAGCGGCGAGCCAGGTATGGAGGGAGAAAGGGAGGTGCGTCACCCCAACGAAGCGCGCGGTTCAGCTCGACGACTTCGGAAAAGCGGCCTTGCCCGAAGGGTCAAAGTCGAAAGGACAAAGTGGCTAAATACCGCGCAGGGGTGAATACAAAGAGAAAAGGGCACAAGCTCCCCCCCAGCTTCTGGCGTCACTTTCAAATTCCTACGGGGAATAGGCCGATGTGTAAAATGAGGTGTGACGGCAGTGCACTGCTTAGAGTTTGTGCATTTTGTAGCTTCTGGCGTGCTCGAAAATCGCCGGGACCGCGACCCCATCGTGTACGATTAAAGGAACCATGAGAAAAGGGGGCGGTCAATATGAGTATCTTTTGCACAGGCGGATTAATTATGATTACTCAGTATTGAATTGGAGATGCAGATTTCAACTAGTTTAAATTTGGTAAGTTACGTGATGCAGTGGAAAATTTTCAGAAGGAAAACCGCCGAGCCAAAGGCTGAAAGTCAGCATCGAATTAATTTAATCATTGTGCGAAAATTTGCGTAAAGGTAAAAACCAAGAAAATGTGTTATTTTTCTAGTGTTTATAGGTTTAGTGTTATATCGTATGCCTTCACTGTCAAGTGGATTTGGAGTGAACGAGCATTTGAAGGGAGATGTTAACCCAGACCAAGTGATTTCGTAAAATGATTAAGTTTGGTGCGACACTGTGGAGTTGTCATTACGCGCTATGAGAATTGAGAACAATTGGCGCACGGTTTTAGCATTAACCTATGTAATTGTTGTGAGGTGCTTTTGTTGAGTATTGCACCTAGGATTACTTTTGTGTTGTTCACTGTGTGTTACAACGTAACGTAAGAATAAGTCGTTAGACCAACTGCGAAGGATTAAGCGTTTTGATTAGTAGTGCCGTGTTTCTTGCAACGCTGTAGGAATGAGAGTAGTAATTAAAAAGCTCAGGAGAGCTCAGTGTCTTTTTTTTCTCTCAGAAGCGTTTGCATAAGCTGGTAACTTTAATCAAATGAGCCTTTTAAAAAGCAATGTTTTGTTGGCTATATTTTGAAGAGCGATTGGTCAAGTGATCATATGAGCGAAACAGTAAGCTTTTTTTTAATTTTGAGCAAATTAAGAGTATTTTGGCCACAGTGTAGGCCAAAGATTCAGGAAAGCTAGATAGCTTTATGTCTCAGTGGTAGACAATTATGGGCGGCCGTAAACAAAGACGGACATTCGGACAAAATTAGCGCTCACTGAATTCGAGTTCCTGACTGATGCTCTCAGTGGGACAGAACCGATGAAAGTAGTCAGTGATTAAAAGGAGGAGGCAGCCTTCTTAAGTGAAGAGGCAATACTGATCGTCATCCGGTTTTGAAAGCTTCTGTTGACTACCGAGAATTAACGGTTCGGTGTTATGTGAGAGATCGAGGCCTAGGTGCCGTTCTATGTCAGGACGACAGTGGTAACAGGCAAAGCTGCGCTTTACTTGAGCCAGAATTTGGGCTCTCGTGCGATAACGTACTGCGCTTCAGGAAAGGAGTGCGCTTACCTTGTGTAGGCCATTTCTAAGTTGCAGCGTTTTCTCAGAGGTGCTAAATTTAAAGTAGGAACAGACCATTTTCCCCTTACTTGGCTGCAAACCGTGACATAAAAGAACAGTCGCCTTGTGAGGCAGAGCTTGATTCTTCGAAAATATCATTTTGACATTAGGTAAATAAAGGGCAAATTGAATGGAAACGCTGACGCGCTCAGCCGCTCTTTCTAAACCATTCTGGAGTGCTCTTGGTGTATCAAAATTGATATTTTAGTTTTTTTTGTCGTGCATCTTATTATGTAAATTTGGAAGGTAGCACGTCTGGTTTTTCAGCTCAAGTGAGTCCTGAGAGTTCTGAGAGTGAGCTTTTGTTAAAGCTAGTAATTAAAATTGGTTTGTCATCCCTCTTTTCGCTTGGTTTGTTCGAAGGGGGCCGAGTGCTTGCTTGTGCATGTGGTCCAGTTTCAGAAACGGTGTCGAAGATTCGGCCTTTACTCAGACCATGCCACAAGCGAAGGCGAGTTCTTGGGATTCGACTACGGACCCTTTCGTCGTCCCTACGAGCAGCAGTGTTGACCGCTGCCCTCCGTGACTCATCTGGCGAGGGGGAAGCTGTTATGACCCACATCGGTAGGCGCCATGCTGTCGCTGAGAAGCGTAGCCGGGCAGCGTTCCCACGCCTGGAACCCCGGTTTTCTTGGAACCAGCGTCGAGAGATGACGGGGGAGCGGCGCTCTTTTAATCCTCAAAGAAGTAGCCGACTCGCCGCTTGCCTATGCCCGCCAAGTATTGTCCCGCCTAGCCGGCGGATGAGACGTCATGTCGCCACGAAGCTGTAAGCCGTTCCAGAGGGGACAACAAAGACAGCGTATTTCTTTGAAGAAACGGCGACCACCGCCACAAAGTGCCCTGCTAATTGAGCGGACCGTTTGGTGGACCGTTTGATGTCTGCTGTCCGAAGCTTGGGACCCCTCGACCAGCGACATACACGATGAGCAAGAGCCTCTCTGGCGCCACCTTTAAGTGCAGTGATCTTGACTCGAAATTGGATGTTCACGTGCGCCGTGCATGCTCGTACCCCTCACCTGTTGTGTGCGTGTGTGATTGGTGTTCCACTGAAGAAGGAGGAGCCCGACAGGGCTTATAACGGCGCCGCAGAGTGCAGGACGTCGCTCTGAACTGTGTAGCGGTTCAACCACCACGTTCGTGGTTTGCGAACTCTTAACCTCATGCTGTAAATACTTGTAAATAGTGCCATAAACCTGTTTGTTTTTCGTATCCCCATCTCGTAGGCGTTCGTTTCCTCAACCCGAAGCTACACCACGCTACCACAGCACCCCGGGATCACAACAACTGGTGATCAGCGGTGGGATTCGCAACACCGCCATGTACGCAGAGGGTATGATCCGTCTGTTTTGACGAGCTGACCCTGACATGCCCGAGGCGAAGAAGGTGCGTCACCTAATGCAGGGTGTTAAAGAACAAGTGTTTGCGGGCCTCGTACGAAATCCACCTACCACAGTAGATGAATTTATAAGAGAGGCGACTGTCATCGAGGGCGCACTGCAACAAGAACGCCGACACTTTGACCGCCTGCAGAACCGCACGGCAGTAAGTGCTGCAGCACAGAACACTGCCGTATGCGAAAGTTCCCTACGACAAATGATTAGGGAAATACTGCGTGACGAACTTTGGGCCCTCTCTGTTCCCTTTGCCCAACCGCCAGTCGCATCTGTTGCTGAAATCGTCCGCCAACCGTTGAGGCAAGCCAATACACCACCCGCGCCAAGTCCTGAGCCACATCCAGCGAGCTACGCTGATGTGGTCCGTCGCCCTACACCGACATTTGTGGCGCCGCCCTTCCAGCCACGACCCACTGCCGTACCTTGGTGGCAACGGGATTCTACGAGACGACCACCAGTTCGACGAAGACTTATGGCGCATGGCCAACCGTCGACCTATTTGCTTCCGCTGCAGAGAACCCGGTCACATTGCCCGCTATTGCCGTCATGGAGATTCCGGGTTCGGGAACTTTTCTCGTCCCGCTTCTTTCCGCTCCGACAACCTTCGTGTCCAGGATGCCGATCAACTATCGCCTGCCCAAGCAACCCCACAGCGTCACTGGTGATCTCCATCACCCGCGCGTCACCGTGACTTCCCTCAGAGCTACGCGGATGTCACCAGAGGCCGTTCGCCTAGCCCGCGCCGGGGAAACTAACTGATGCGACCTCGGGGGGCAAGGTTGCCAATCGTCGAGACACTAAAAAGTTCCCTCAATCATCGAAAGAAGGTATGGCGACTACGACGACGAATACGACGACGAATACTAATGCCGATGAACTTGTACGTGCTGATCTGAGCGTTCTCATTGACGGACGTCACGTTACAGCACTGGTCGACACTGGCGCTGACTTCTCAATCATGCGACAAGAGCTCGCCGACCGCCTTAGAAAGGTCAAGACACCGTGGACAGGGCCGCACGTAAGGAGTGCTGGTGGTCAGCTGATGACTCCCACGGGTAAATGCACCACTAGACTTCGCATCGGGGATTCTAGCTTCGTGACCACTTTCGTCCTGTTGCCAGACTGCTGTAAAGAGATAATTTTCGGCATGGATTTTCTTCAAGATCATGGCGCTGTTATCAACATCCCTCAACGTATGGTGACGTTTTGCGCACATCCGTATGCCGACAACAGCAGCGAAGAACCACGCGGCCGTTTGCGAATAGCCGACGATGTGACACTCCCATCGAGATCATGCTGCCTTGTGTCGGTGGCCAGTGGGTGTCTTTGCTATATAGATGTGATAGCAGATTACATAGTCGCTTTTTTGTTCAAGCAAGGCATTTTCATCGCAAGGGGCGTCCTGGCGCTTACTGGTGGACAGGCAGAAGTGCTCCTCACGAACTTCAGCAACAAGCGCCGTCAAATCCAAAAGGGCACCGGAATTGCCTACTACGACGATGTAGACCAAGCCGGAGATTGTTTTGCCTTGCAACCAGATGGCACGGCTGTCCCCGCCTCGACAACTTTGTTGGTGGACATCTGCTCTACGCTACCGCCCTCTGTTAGGAAGCGCCTGCTTGAACCTATACACCGATTCGAGGACTGCTTTTCGCGTACGTCAAAGGTCCAGCAAACAGCATTGACCAAGTACCGCATTCTTACTGAAGGGAACACGCGACCAATTCAGCAGAACCTCTACTGTGTGGCTCCGAAAGAGCGCGAGGATATTCAGAAGCAAGTACACAAGATGCTCGCGGATGACGTCAAACAACCTTTGAAAAGTCCTTGGGCGTCCCCCGTGGTTTTGGTCAAGAAAAAAGACGGCAGCTTGCGCTTCTGTATTGATTATCGCAAGTTGAACCAAGTCACAAAGAAAAACGTCTATCCACTGCCCCGCATAGACGATTCACTCGATCGGCTGCGTCATGCGCGCTATTTCTCTTCAATGGACCTCAGAAGCGGCTACTGGCAGATAGAAGTCGACGAGAGAGATCGTGAAAAAACGGCCTTCGTGACGCCCGATGGTCTATACGAATTTAAAGTGCTTCCTTTTGGGTTGTGCTCAGCGCCAGCAACTTTTCAGCGTCTCATGGACACCGTACTATCAGGACTGAAGTGGCAAACATGCTTGGTCTATCTGGACGATGTTATTGTCTTCTCAGCATCATTCGAGGAACATCTCAGCCGTTTATTCACCGATCCCAAGCCATACGTTCGGCCGGCCTTACTTTAAAACTGGAAAAATGCCATTTTGGTTTTAACAAACTCAGCTTCCTAGGCCACGTCGTCAGTCACGAGGGTGTTCGACCTGATCCGGCCAAAATAGACGCGGTAGCGCAATTTCCAGCACCGCGCGACAAAAAGGCCGTGAGACAATTCTTAGGGTTGTGCGCCTATTACCGGCGATTTATCCAGGACTTTTCGTCTATTGCGGCGCCATTGACACGACTCACACGTGAGGACGTCCCCTTCTTTTGGGGTGAACAACAGCAAATGGCATTCAATGAACTATGACAACGCCTGCAAACACCTCCAGTTCGCGCGCACTTCGACCAGGAAGCCCCTACAGCACTTCACACTGACGCCCGCAATGTAGGTCTGGGTGCCGTTCTGGTGCAGTGGCAAGACGGCTGTGAAAGAGTACAGATTGGCAGCACAGGACTGAGTTGACTGGCAGAACATGGGAGAGTCCTTTGTCTTGCAGTGGACGTAGTCAGGCTTACGATAATATTGTTACGGTGCATCATCGACAGGAGCAAGCGTGGCACTTTGCGAAAATGAAGAAGACGCCTGTGTGTTAGGCGCTTGCGCGAGAGGCAACTCAGACATCTTGTTCGGCTGCCGATTCTCGGTGGACGCTATCCTATAAGCCTAGACCTCGCCCCGTCACATTTGGTGGAAGTGCTTTGTAACCGCCTCGCAACGAAGCTTCGCAGCGGCCGTCGTTTGAAGGGTCATTCCACAACGATGACGGAAAGTACGGCGTCTGCATCTGCTCCTGGTGTTCCTGCGGCCGGAGATGATGCGGTAACTACATCTCCTTCTGCGACCACAACCTTCGTACTCGAACCCCCGTGGGATCCTGGCACGTTCACTGCTTCCGGCGACCCAGATGAAGTTGACGTTGAAGATTGGCTGGCAGAGTACGAACGTGTGAGTACTCGATACCGATGGGGCCCGACTCTTATGCTGGCGAACCCGTTATTCTATCTTAGGGGAACTGCCATATCATGGTATGAGAACCATGAAACAGAACTTGGGAGTTGGGCAGTGTGCAGGGAGAAAATGTTGGACCTGTTCGGAAAGCCTATTGGAAGAAAAATGGCCGCGAACAAAATGCTCGCGTCTCAGGCGCAGAACTCGACCGAGTCTTACGTCTCCTATATAGAAGATGTGTTATCGTTGTGTCGCAAAGCCAATGCCGAGATGCCGGAGGCTGACAAGGTCGGACATATTCTTAAATGCATTGCGGATGACGCATTCAACCTCCTCATCTGCAAAAATTTTTGTACAGTGGACGCAATTATAAAAGAATGTCGGCGCTTTGAGCAAGCGAAGAGCCGGCGGATTAACAGCATGTTTACCCGCCTTCCGAATACGGCTGCAACGTCGTCTTGCGAAGACCGTGCAAGAACACAGCCGCCACCTCTAGATTCATCTGATCAGGTGACCCGAATTGTACGACGTGAACTTGAAGCCATTGCCTCTGTTCCAGCTCACACCGCTGCAGGTGACACGACCCCACTCACTGCTAACATGGTTCAAGCCATCGTCCGCCGAGAACTCGCCAGCATAGGTATTTCCTCGGTGTGCGCTTTGCCCAACCCGCAGCGAGCTCCATGGCGTCCACCCTCGTCCTAACACGAGCAGCAGTTGACGGCCTGATCTCGCGACCCTGCTGCGTGGAGAACCATCGACAACTGACCAATTTGTTTTCATTGCCACCGTATCGGCCATGTCGTCCGTTACTGCAATTACCGCTGGTCCTCGCCACCTCGGACTTCATCTCAACCTCACTACCGACAGGACAGCACCCGCTTCGCATCTGCCGCACAGCCTTTTCCACCCAACAACTACAGAAGGTTCAACAGCCGATCTCCGTCACCGTATGGTCGTCAGTCGCGTTCGCCTCCAGGACGTCGCCAGTCGTCTCGCTCACCGCAGACTCACAGGCCATCGTTCCCATTCAACCCCGCTCCTGCCTACCCGGAAAACTGAATGGTGCAGCGCCTGGAGGTGATGCTGCATTTTTTACTCCCTCCACAAATCCTCTCTTGACGCTTCCAACGAGACAAAGTTTGTTAGACGTTGACGTTGACGGTGTGGCTATTTCTGCCCTTATAGATACTGCAGCGCACATTTCTGTAATGAGCGCGAACCTTCGCCGATGCCTACATAAAGTACTCACGCCTGCCGCTTCCCGCACACTTCGTGTCGCTGATGGGAGGACCCGTGACGTTCAAGAGATGTGCACGGCCCATGTGTCCATTGCCGGTCATCTTACATTAGTTCAGTTTACCGTCATTGAAACGTGTCCTCATGACCTAATACTTGGTTTGGACTTCTTGTCATGTCATTCTGCGCTCATTGATTGTGCCACTGGTGCTCTTCAGCTTGAACTGCCGCAGTTTGCCGATTTTCAAGCTGACTATTTTCCCCGTTTATGCTCTCGCCACCGCGTTCGCTTGCCTCCGCAAGCTGTACATATGTCACTTTGTCATGCTCACGTCATGTGCCCGATGGTGACTACCTCGTCACTCCTATAGTCGACGTACTGATGGCCCGAGACGTCGCCCTTGCTCACACTGTGGTCGCCGTTTCTAATAATACAGTGGTTATACCACTACACAACGTGAGTCTCTTGACTCAAGTTATTCCGCAAGAGAGGTCTTTGGCCACTCTATCTCCACTTGACAGCTGCAACGTTACTGGTTTGGACACCGATACTACATCCCCCTGTCTTGGCCGCAATTACATTCTACCTGCAGATGACATTAACAAGATGATTGCTCCCGACCTCACTGCAGCGCAAGCTGCCAGCCTCCGTAGTCTGCTAACATCACATAGAGATGTTTTCGACTTTTACCACCGCCCTCTCAGCCGAACAACTGCAGTGACTCACCGGATCAACGCTGGTGATGCCAGTCCTATACGGCGGCGTCCATATTGCGTATCTCATAAGGAACGCCAAGTAATTCAGAATGAAGTGGACAAAATAATTACTAAAGACGTAATAGAACCATCATCCAGCCCCTGGGCCTCTCCAGTCGTGCTTGTTGAGAAGAAGGATGGCAGCTGGCACTTTTTCGTGGACTATCGCTATTTAAACAAAGTGACCCACAAAGATGTCTACCCTTTGCCTCGGATTGATGACGCCCTCGATTGCTCCATGGTGCCCAATACTTTTCGTCTATCGACCTTCGGTCCGGCTATTGGCAAATTTCCGTCGACCCCATGGATTGCGAAAAAACCGCTTTCGTTACGCCCGATGGCCTCTACCAGTTCAAAGTCATGCCGTTTGGACTGTGTAATGCGCCGGCAACTTTCGAGCGCATGATGGACTCCCTCCTCTGAGGATATAAGTGGTCCATCTGCTTATGTTACTTGGACGATGTCATCGTCTTTTCACCTACCTTTGACAGCCATATAACACGTCTGTCAGCCGTCCTGGATGCTTTTCGAAGAGCTGCTCTCCAGCTCAATTCTGCAAAATGCCATTTCGGACGTCGCAAAATCACCATACTCGACCACCTTGTCAGTGCCGATGGTATTCAACCAGATCCCGAAAAGGTGCGAGCAGTACACCAATTTACTGAACCATGCTCAACCAAGGACGTCCGTAGTTTTGTAGGGCTATGTTCCTATTTTCGTCGATTTGTCCGCAACTTCGCCGACATCGCTCAACCGCTTACTGATCTCTTAAAGAAGGACGTTCCCTTCGCATGGGGCATAGAGCAAGCGGACGCCTTTTCGGCTCTTATCCTTCTGCTGACTACGCCACCAATACTGGCCCATTTCGACCCTGCATCACCTACAGAGCTTCGGACCGATGCCAGTGGCCATGGAATTAGAGCGGTCCTTGGCCAACGACAGCACGGGAAGGACCGCGTGATTGCTTTCGCCAGTCGTATTCTTTCACCTGCCGAACGCAAGTTCTCCATCACTGAGCGTGAATGCCTAGCTTTAGTGCGGGCCGTGGCGAAATTCAGGCCTTACCTCTATGGCCGAACTTTTCCCGTTGTTACGGACCATCACGCTCTTTGCTGGCTGTCATCCCTAAAGGACCCATCTGGACGTCTCGGTCGCTGGGCGCTCCGTCTGCAAGAGTACTCGTTCGTGGTCCACTACAAGTCGGGACGCCTGCACACAGACGCAGACTGTCACGTTATTCGGATGAAACACCCGACTTGACAGACCTTGATTCAGACCCCTGCGTTCTCTCCATCTACACTTTGGCTGATATCCCTACCGAACAATGACGCGACCCGTCGTTACTATCCATCATCGAGCGTCTGACCTCTGCTCCAACAGACCCTTCCGTTCGCCTGTTCAAACTGCACGACAACATTCTGTACCGTCACAGCTTCAACGCTGATGGCCCGGAATTACTACTCGTGCTTCCCCATCACCTGCGTACCAGCGTTCTCGAACAACTACATGACACACTTACAGCCGGTCACCTAGGCGTCTCTCGTACCTACGATCGTGTGCGATGTCGCTTTTTCTGGCCCAGACTGTATCGTTCTGTGGTTCGCTACGTCACTGCTTGCGACCGCTGCTAACGCCGCAAGCGCCCCTCTGTGCTCCCCTCTGGCCTCCTACAGCCCATTGACATACCGACGGAACCATTCTTCCGTGTTGGCCTTGACCTGTTGGGCCCGTTTCCTACGTCCACCTCCGGAAATAAATGGGTTGCAGTCGCCACAGACTACGCCACACGCTTTGCCATTACTAAACCACTGCCGACAAGCTGTTCCACTGACGTCGCTGACTTTCTCTTGTATGAAGTCATTCTTCATCACGGCGCTCCGCGGCAACTGCTTACTGATCGAGGAACGTGCTTTCTTTCACGTGTTGTGGATGACATTCTCCGCGCCTGCTCCACTGAGCACAAGCTTACCACCGCTTATCATCCACAGACAAATGGATTGACCGAGCGTCTGAACCGAACGCTGGCGCAGATGCTGTGAATGTACGTTTCGCCAGATCACCGTGACTGGGACAAAGCACTCCCCTTTGTCACGTTCGCGTACAATTCTTCATGGCACGACACAGCTAGTTATTCGCCGTTTTATTTGCTATTTGGCCGACGTCTAGCATTGCCATTTGACACGCTCCTTCCTTCGGCTGCCCCCTTGTCTACTGAGTACGCCAGCGATGCCGTTTCTCGAGCCCATGCAGCCCGCCAGCTTGCCCGTGATCGGCTGCACTTGTTGCAAGCGCACCAAAAAGACCGCTATGACAGTCGCCACCAAAGCGTGCACTTCTCGCCGGGGTCTCTGGTACTTCTCTGGACACCAAACCGCCAAGACGGCTTATCAGAGAAGCTACTATCACACTACCATAGCCCCTACAAAGTGTTACGACAACTTAGTGACGTGCACTACGAGATCGCACCCCTAAACAATGCCTCTTCGACCCCCTCACTCCAGACAGACGTTGTACACGTTGCCAGACTCAAACCATATCGCCCTCCTCGTTCGTCGCCGTCGTACTAAGCGCCGTGACGGCGCTTCCGCCGCAGGGGAGTGATGTTATGGTGCATCATCGACAGGAGCAAGCGTGGCACTTAGCGAAGATGAAGAAGACGCCTGTGCGTTAGGCGCTTGCGCGAGAGGCAACTAAGACATCTTGTTGGGCTGCCGATTCTCGGTGGACGCTATCCTATAAGCCTAGACCTCGCCCCGTGACAATATATATATATATATATATATATATATATATATATATATATATATATATATATATATATATATATATATATATATATATAAATATATATATATATATATATATATATATAATGTGTGTGTGTGCGTGTGTGCGTGTGTGTGTGTGTGTGTGTGTGCGCACGCGTTTACTGTGTGCATATAGAAGGAAGGTAAACTTCTCAAAGCAAGATGCACCACTGCCTGCCTACACTTTTGACACTTGATAATAGAACTACGCCTTTAATACAAAACATCGTCATAAATTTGCTCGCTTGAAATAGCATTACGACAATAGAATACTTGTAAAGCAGCACAATTTAAGCTGTAGATACAAAGTGAGAACTGGTTAGAATGAATTTACGCAGATTAACACATGGTTACATACACAATTGGCACTTTCTAACATGTCTGTGTGTTTTAATACGTTTAATATGTGGTAAGCCTTTCATAAGGCAATAATTATTATCTTTCACAAAACTGGCATGATAAAACAGATTCGTCACCGAATGATGTAACAACGTTACGTATACTCGGGTTTCTCTTGAAACAATCGAGCGCATTTAGGCTCATACGAGGAACACTGTGCTCTGGATATCGTAGAGACTACCGACAAACCAGCGTATGATTTAATCATGGTTTTGATACTTCTCCACTCTTTGTAGTTCATCAGTAGCCATTTATGATGTAGCGCAGCTCAAAGGGGTGATTGACTAAGAAGCTAGGCTGATCCGTGCAAATTACGATTGACATTTGTGTGTGGGAGGAGCTCAGGGGGAGGGTCGGCGGGCTTTTGAAACAGTGAATGTATCAA
This sequence comes from Rhipicephalus annulatus, assembly GCA_013436015.1. Taxonomy (NCBI): domain Eukaryota; kingdom Metazoa; phylum Arthropoda; class Arachnida; order Ixodida; family Ixodidae; genus Rhipicephalus; species Rhipicephalus annulatus. The sequence goes on from WOVY01004385.1 coordinate 233,633, forward strand.
CGCAATTTCGGCGCGCCTGCATATTCACTCGTGCACCTTGTGACGTAGCGGGTGCTTTCACTGATAAAGGCTCAGAAACGCATTAAACGCGCTAAAAACGAGCAATTACACGCTTTCGCAGGCTCGGGCGCGCGAGCTCTCAATGCAGACGTTCCTGAGATCTTCAGTACCATGGGACTACAGCGCCGCCGCTACTGCTACCCGCCGGAGAATCAGCCGTGATGCGGCACGGCCGCCTTGATCACTTCACTGCCCCCTTCTAATACACTGTACTTGCGCTGGCTCCCCCATTACTCTCCTCTAGAAATCTCTCCAAGTGGCGTCTCTCCACCCCACTGCTTGTGCGCCTCCTCTCTCTCTCTCTCTTCTCCTATGCCTTCCCTTTCTTACCTCGCAACAGCAACGCGAGGAGCGTCTGCTAGGGAGTGTCTTGATTAAGAGAACACACTGCTCGCGCTGCACAATCGTTGACTGGCCACCCCGTATATATAGGCACTGGATCTTTAAATTATCACGGGAACGATACCTTCAGCAGCCTTCTAAAGTTTCAGCTAGGACAAATCACAACAAAATGTTTAGGCAGCCACCCAGCCACATTAATGCCCACAAGTTCGCTCTCTTTCCTCGCGCAATTTTTCATTGGAACGCATTACCTGCGGAAGTAGTGAATGCTGCTTCGACGGCTTCATTCACTCAACAGATAGAAAAGAATAATTTCACCATATAAGTGATGTATGCTGAAAATAGTGTCATTTGAGTGCAAATCATCCGGCTACAAATGTTGAAAATATTCTTAGTTGAGCGCAGTTCTGTTGAACAGCGAGAAAATATATTTGACTTTTCTGTACTTGATAGTTATGTATTCTTTCATTTATGCCCTGTACTCCAGTGCATTACTAGTTATTGCTTGAATGTATTGTTTGTATCCCACTCCTGCATGGGCCCGGGTAGGGCCTGCAGTATCTGTAAATAAATAAAATAAAATAAAAACCTTGACTTCAAAGTTAGTGCTGGTAAAACACTTCTCTTGTGCGTTGTCGAATGATAAAAATTCACAGCATGCGTGGTTACTAAAAGCGGACTGCGGGTCTTTGTGTCCAATCGGAGTCTTCACAGCGCATTAGCAGCGATTGAAATGTTCCAGTAGGAAACACGGGTCCATGGCTGCGTAATTGGCGCCTCCCCAGGTTTCTCTCCTGCGCAACGCCGCGATGAATGCCAGCGTCAACGTCACTGCCAGTGTAAGCGTTAGCGCCTGCTGCTTCTCATCTACACAGGGTTCCCTTAAGTATAAGATGCCGTCATTTTTTTCATGCTTGGGCAATCTTTCGACAATTCATCGTGAGGGCCGTGACAGCTGCCAGATTTTCGAGGTTCTGCATGGCAAGCGTCTGCGCTGTGCGACTCTGAGCATCGCGAGCACGCAGCAGAGTTTTTGTCCCATTTTATAATAGTTGTGGCATTGAAGCGGCTTCGGTAAAAAGGGTCACGCAGCGTGTCGACAATGGCCGACCTTGACTTGTGATGGAATGCTGCCTCCTTTAACACGACGTTTACACAGCTTGTTTCGTCAAGGTGACAGGCTTTTGGTACACTGCGTTCTTCAGACAACGGTTTTATCAGATCCGGGAAGTCGCTTCGCTTATGGAAATGTCGACATCATAAATGACGCCTTAGTTGAGTCGTGGCCATGAGGCGACAAACGGACATTGATGTACGTAACTGACGTTCGAAGGCTTGTAATATTATTTGATTTTGTGTTAGAAGGGCAGTTTCAGTAGATTGACCTGTCTTAAATTCAAGTTGTATATTTGTCATTATTGTACGCCTAGTTATACACGAGGTAATACGGTCATTAGTTAACATTTCTAGTGGTTTTTAAAACATTGGTAAGGTTGGTATAGGTCTATAGTTAGTTAAAGCGTCTCTATCTTCGCTGTAATGGATCACTATAATGTTAGCAACCTGGAGGCTTTTTTGGAAAAGTACCACAAGATACAAGAAGATTGTAGAGGTGTGTCGGGGCCGGACTGATGACTTCTATTACGTACTGTGCAGGCGCGATTTCCGAACCAGCAGCATCACAAGGCTGATAAAATCTGTCAAGTATTTCCTTAGGTGTCGTAGAAGCCAATGATGCAGAAAGACTGGTTCGTGAACTGAAAAAGCTCAAACAATTGGGATCATATAAGTACTCTTCACTAAAATGGTAAAATACTCATTGAAAAGCTCCGCTAATTCTTTTTCTGATAAACATTTTCATCAATCGTAATCTATCTAATAGTCTCCTTACTGCAGTCATCTCGGCCAAGAACAGTGTTCATAGGCTTCTAAACAATGTCATATTTTTCGTGACGTCAACCTTAAATACATTTTGCAAGTATCTTTTTTTCTCCAGACGTAAAACATAGTTAACTTTATTCCTTTGAACCTTAAAATATTGTTAATAATAAACTTTTGGTGCATATTTTCTACACACATTAATTTGTGACCCAAGGCTCTTTCGGCCGAGTGTAAGAACCTTGTACCTAAAACATTTCTCATACGCAGCTTCAAAGTTTACGTGAAAGTATTCTTACGCGATTTTGTGGTCGGTAATAAGCAGTCAAGATGACCAATCAATGAGCAATGTTTCATCCAGAAAATTATTTAGGCTGTGTACATTTACGTCCCGTGCAGTCAAACATGTACAATTTCCGGTTTTCATTGATATGGTTTCTTATGAAATAGAACTATTGGCAAATTATCACTGAGGTGCACGTCTATAACACATCACGATAAATGTCTCTTTCAGTATAAATTATAGAAAAATATATATAGGTAGCTTAGTCAAGTGAAATGTAAGTTAAATAAATTATTACAATTGCAAAACCATTAGGTTCAAGAGTCCTACATAATTCATTTCAGGGTGTCGTAGTCTTTTGAAAGTAAAGTTTTTATCGCCTTCCATAATAATTTTGAAGCGCTTATCACTAACCAAGCTTAGGTAATTGTTCATAAAATAAATAAAGCCAAATATGCTCGCGACTGGAGGTTTATATAAAACACAATACACATCATCAATGCATTTCACCGAAATACTTCATAATCGAAAGTAACAAAGGAAAATGGCTCAATGATCGGGCAATGTAGCCTGTTTTACAGAGAAAGCTGTTATTAGACCACAACTTCGGTCACGCGTGGCGCCGTAGTTCTCCGCTGCCACCACCGCTGTTGTCCATATTCACTATCGCATGAACTAAGAAAAAAAACTCAGTAAGTGAAAAACACCAAAAACACAGTGGGGCTCGAAGCCGGGTCCACAGTGTGCCAGCCCAGAATTATACCACTTAGCCACGCCGGTGCTTGGGACTAGTTCGTAAACTTGCCTTAGGCAGGCTTGATGTCGGGAAAGAAATCGCGTTAATGTGAGTAATGAAGCGTTTTAAAACAGCAAAAGAACAACTAGGTGCCATACAATGCGAATAGCGTAATGATTAGGTCGTCCAATGTTCCTACCTATTACAAAAGCTTGTTCTTGATCGCCTATTTACGGTGGCGCATACCCACTTTAAGCATACTTCTTATCGTCGTCAGTCACTGCATGAACAATTGGCACAAAATTTCTCGCAAGTGTTTAGCGGATACCACGCTTCTCAGAAGAATGACGAAGAATAGCACAGCGAATGCCAGTCTACTACCTAGAAATTATGCTTATTAATGTCATGTGTGGGTCCCCAGCAAGTCTGCTTGCAGCAGTTAGCTAATCAGTGTTTAGAAAGAGCTCTGAAAGGACGCTCGTCTAGCTTTCGCTGTGACTGTGCTGCGCCTTCCACTCAGGACTCGCATTTTTTGTCATTACCATAACGCATCCTCCTCTTCAATAAAACCCATTCACAAAAGTGTATTGAATCCAGCTAACAGTATTATATTCAAACCAATTTCTCGTTATCATCATGAGATAAACCAAACAAGGCCGAAAGCGTGAAACTTTGATCTCCCGTTTTTCTAACATTGTGCGTTAATGTGAATAAGGATAAAAAAATCTTGTTTCTTGAGTACAGGCTACTGACTTTGCAAGGAGAACGATAAGCGGAGCCGACATTGTTCATAGATATGACGTCATGAAAAGAAGCCATCATATTGCGAGTCGATTTTACCTAGATCCGAAACACAAGATGTGCGCACTACTCGGGAAGATTTGCTTTGCGTTGCGAAAATGTTGCCGTCTTTTTTTCACGCGAAACGCCGACTCTTTTCCTCCTTCAGTAATTTTACAATATTGGACTTATTGAGTGAGTCGAGCATTCGGATGGTACCTCTAAATGTACCCAGGCGGACCAAGAAGATCGTGCTCTATCGGCAATTTCGTGTCTTGGTCTTGTCTTCTTTTTCTTCACTTCTTCTCATGGCTTTTACCCACTGCAGGGAATTGGCCGTGTGTTAGGTGAATTTTTTTCAGTGTTTTTTCGCAATACTGTTGGTGATAATAGTTGAGCCCATCATATCAACGTCTACTTTTTTCATTACAATTACCTCGTCGAAAAAGGTAAAGCCATCCTGGCAATCTAACAGCATTCCCTTGTTTTTCCCCATTACATTCACCACCGGTTTAATGACCAACCCCTCGTAGTGGGTACGAGTCAAAGCATACAGGAAGAAGTTAGCAAGCAAGCAAGCGTGCAAGCAAGGAAGCATTCTATCAAAGAGGGTACGTGCCATATATTGCAGGTGAACAATCTAACAAATGTAGTATGTGTGATCAAGTGAGTTGAAGTACGGCTGGAGGTGGTCTACGTGATCTATATCACGTCCACGCCGACGATTGTGGCTCGGTCGCGTGAGAGGTTTAATGGCACAGTTTACTGGTGGCATAGCTTACGCTCAACCGCGTGGTAGGGACTGCATTTGGAGAGTAGCTTGGGAGATAAACCAGGAGCACATTGCGGTACATGTAGCCATACAAGTGCCTCTGTATCATACGTTGCTTCAGAGGACTGTCTTCGTCGCCGGCCTCTTTGTGGCACTGTTGGTCGGCTGTAGTATGCCGCTTGGCTAGCTTGCGGCACTCTTCTGCGAAACGGGTGGCTTCCGAGACAGGGGAGACGCTGCCGGGCGACGCTACGCTGCAGACGCGCTTCACGTCGGCTCTGCCGTTTATGAATGTGTTCCGCAGTTTTATCAAGTCAAACACCTGAAAATCGACCACCACCGAATAGAGCGGATCTATCTGAACGCTTTGACGCCAAAAACATAGGTGAGAGACTCTTTTTGAAGCTTTTTCAATGTGAAAAACCACGCGAGCTACAAGTGTGCCCAGCTAAGCCTACACCGACAAGGCCGACGCCGGCCTCGGGACGGGTGATCAACGGTGCCGAGTTGTAAGCCAAGCGATCGGACGCACCTCCGAAATGGACGTAGATGATGCAGAAGTGGGGGAAACTCCAAGTAATGATACCAGAGAGGACGATGGCGATCCAACGAGACGAGACGCTGACGGCGACGCGGAGGGCTGGATCAAATTCACGTATAAAAGAAAGGGCCGTGTGAGCTCTGGCGAAGAGACAGTACAGAAAGGCACCCGCTCGAGAAATCTGACGCGCAGAGGTGGGAAGAGCATCGTGAGCAAGATTTTACAAGCAAGCAAGATGCCAAGGCTACCTGCAGATGGCATCAAGATAATCGTCACACCAAGAGACGGGCTGAGCATGAGACACACGTGCAGAGCTAGCCTTAACGAAGCGATACGGCAAGAAGCAGGGGTGAGCAACGACGAAATCTTCACGATCTGCACCAACCCTACACAAAATATTCTGGTGATCAGCACACCGGATGAGAAGACGGCGACGAAATTTGTCAAAATCAAGGATTTAAAAATCAACGGAAGGAAGTACGAGACCAACGTGTACGTCTCGGCACCGGAACACATGGCCAAGGGGATAATCCGCAACATTCCCCTGAAGTACACACATGATCAGCACATGCATGCCCTTGTGAACGCGAGGAACCCTTCATTGGCGTACGCCAAGAGACTGGGGAGCACGACCACTGTGATACTACTGTACGAAGACAACAGGGAACAGGCTTACTTCAACAGCATCATGATGCAAGTTTCCCTCTACTGGAAGCAAATAGACTTTTGTAAAAAGTGCGGGAGGCTCGGGCACAGTCCCGATGTGTGCCCAAGACCGACAGACAAGTTGTGCCCGGCGTGTGGTGCCAAATATCCTACCAGAGACCATGAATGCACTCCCTATGCAAGCTCTGCGGAGACGCACACCCCACGGCGGACCGGACTTCCAGGGTAAATTTAAGACGCCATATTTTGTAAAGCAATGGAGGTGGGCTGCGAGGAGAAACGAGGAAGAACTCCAACGGGAAGCCGACTCACCAGACCAGGACACCCGGGGAAGCAGCAACACACAACCAGCCCGTCAACCCACATCAAGGTCCAGATCCAGATCCAAGTCCAGGCTGGGAGCCTGGGGACTACGTCGTTCGGGGTCAAGGTCCAGAAGCAGACCCAAGGCCAGGAGCGGACGGAGATCTACCTCGAGTGAAAGGACGCGCGAAGCGACAACGAAGTAGCAAGGAGAATAGAAGACGCCGGACAAGGTGGGCTGGTCAGATGTAGTGGCCAATCGCGATTCGGCAAGGTCCGGCAATAATGGTAACGCTAGGGATAATTACAGAGACATAGAGAAACGCGTAGAGGAATACAGAACGGAAAACAAGCTACTCAGACAGGAGCTAGAAAAAGCAAAAAAGCAAAACAGTGAATCAGCTAAGAAAATTGATGAACTCCAGCCAACACTTAATGAAATACTCATGAAAATGCAGATATAGACGTCGCCTCCGTCGACCCCCATCGCGGCCTTCTCCACGCCAGCGACCAAAACCGCAGGGAAAAAAGAGAATGAGGCGGTAGAAATGGTAGCAGTGGAAACACAGCAACCAGGCGCCAAGCGAAAAAATCCCGCTGACGAAGACCAAAGAGCAAAATGACTCAGAAAAATAGGTCAAGAGGCCCCGTTCTAGCACGAAAAAAAAACAGACGTCCTCGAGGACATGATAAACAAACTGTCGGACAAAATGGAGGAAATGTTCGAGATGCTGGTCGTGCGACTTAGCGACAGTGAGGCGGAGAGTAAGGCGCTGGCACTAAAATACGACAAGCGACTCGAAGAGCTAGAGAAGAAAATTTCTTATCTATGGCGGGCACCAAAATGAGAAAACTCGTCATCTGGCAGTGGAACTGCTGTGGCTTTTTTAATAAAAAAGAAACCATGGCGCAACTAATCAAAATCACCACAAAAAGAAAAAAAACCTGACGTGATCATTTTGCAGGAGACATTCGACCACGCCAAAATTGCCGGATATGCCACCCACAAACAACGCACAGAAGGAAGGGGGAGAGAAATAGTCGTGACCACATCAGTGAAGAAGGGGCTAGTTGCTATCCCACACATTACGAAGCAAGTCACGGATATCAAACACATTCTTATTGAAGTCGTGCCACGAAGAAAAAAGGAGAACATCACTTTTGTCCTAAACGTATACAGCAGCCCGTCTAAAAAGGGCCTAAAGCATAAATTCGAAGAACTTATTAACGAAACGATGAGTATCGCAGGCGACAACCGACTTGTTATTGGATGAGATTTTAACGCTCAACACACGCAGTGGGGATATGGGCAATCGTCGAAGAAAGGAAAAAACATTGCCGACCTCATCGAAAAGGCTGAACTTACCATTCTGAATGGGCCAGCCTCGCACACCGGAATTGGTGTAGGTCCACACAGGGACACGACGCTGGACCTAAGCCTCTGCAAGAACGCCAGGCGAATCACGTGGGAAAACACCTTTGGAGACCTGGGAACTGATCACAGGATCCTCAGCATAGCCCTAGGCAATCCCCCCACCAGGAATAGCAAACGGAAAATCAGGTGGGTAGATTGGGACAAATTCCACAAAAGCAGAAACAAGAAAGAACAGGGACCCATCGAAAACATAGAAGAATGGAGCAGGGAACTTCTACAACACGTGTAAAAAGCCACAACCAAAATGGAGTGGTATGATTGGTGGGCTCGACGAGAAGAGGAAGATGAAAGTGGCGGAACCCTCCCAATGCGGACGGACAGCAGGCTTGCGCACCTTGTCAAAGCCAAAAAATCTATTGAGAAATGGCTGCATAGGCAAAAACACAATTGAAATTTAAGGAGAAAGCTCGCCGAGCTAAACAAACACATCGAAACACACTGTACCCAGCTATGCCATCAGGAATGGGACGAAGTGTGCGATGCCATAAACGGCGACATAAACACAGGCAAGACATGGAAAATCCTCAAGCACCTCCTGGACCCGTCGACCACCAAAACGGCGGTGAAAGCGGAAATGACCAAGTAATGACACAGGTATAAAGGGAACATCCATCAGATGGGTGATGACATCGTCAAGCTCTATCTTGGTAGACCCCCGGCAGTCGAACACCAGTAATACTCGGGTTCTCCCAATGATCTCTTGACAGAAACTTTTCACAGCAAGAAATCAGGACAGTCCTGCAGACTATCAAAACCAAGTCAGCTCCAGGTCCCGACAAAGTGTCCAACAAGATGCTCCGGAACCTGGACGACCAGGGAACGAGCCATTTGACAGACTTCATCAACGAGTGCTGGAGAAACGGGAAGATACCCGACGAATGGAAGAAATCCGACGTGATCCTCATTCCTAAGCCGGGTAAACCCCTAGAAATCCAGAACATGTGGCCCATCTCCCTGACTTCTTGCATCGGTAAAGTAATGGAGCATGCTTGCCTGAACAGGATTAACGGCTACCCTGAGTGTAACAACGTACACCGCAGCAACATGATCGGCTTCAGAAGAGGGCTCTCCACACAAGATGCCATGATACAACTAAAGGAGCAAGTCATAGACCCCATTGGACGAGGCATGAAGCAATAATCAGGCTAGATCTAAGGAAGGCCTTCGACATGGTCGATCGCGCAGCCATTCTAAATTGAATTGCGCAACTCGGCCTAGGCGAGCGCACGTACGAGTACATCAGAAATTTTCTTACGGGAAGAACTCCCACGGTTAGACTGGACGAGGAGGAGAGCATCCAAGTGGACATGGGTAGCGCTGGCACACCGTCGTGTCACCGATGCAGTTTGACCTCGTCATGATGGGATTATCAGAAAAATTAGAGCGAATCGAAGGCATGAATCGCACAATTTATGCAGACGACATGACGATTCAGACTACGCAAGACACCAGTGAAGGCGATATGAAGAATATACTTCAAGAGGCGGTTGGTGCAGTCGAGAGTCATCTGGATGACTCTCGACTGCATGTGATGACGACTCGACTGCAATTTTCTTACGGGAAGAACTGCCACGGTTAGACTGGACGAGTAGGAGAGCATCCAAGTGGACATGGGCAGCGCTGGCACACCGCAAGGGTCCGTCGTGTCACCGATGCTGTTTAACGTCGTCATGATGGAATTATCAGAAAAATTTGAGCGAATCGAAGGCATCAATCACACAATTTATGCAGACAACATTACGATTTGGACTACGCAAGGCACCAGTGAAGGCGACATGGAGAATAGACTTCAAGAGGCGGTGGATCCAGTCGAGAGTCATCTGGATGGCACCGGATTGGAATGCTCACCGGCCAAATCAGAACTGCTACTATACCACCCCAAAAGACTAGGCATACATTGCAGAAACGTAGCAGAATCACACAAAAAAATCAGGATAACCACTAGAAATGTCACGGCGATACCTTTGGTTCAGAAGATCAGAGTCCTCGGTGTCTGGATCGAAGCCAGGGGAACCAATGGGGAAACTATAACACGTCTGGAAAAGAAAGTCATGGCGGCCGTTAGGCTAATACAAAGAGTATCCAATAAACGAAGGGGCATTAAAGAAAGAAACGTTGTACGACTCGTCCAAGACTTCGCGATCAGCCATGTCGCGTACGTAGCGGCGTTCGTCCACTGGAACAAAGCCAAGAAAGACAAAGTCGACGCGCTGATTAGAAAAGCGTTCAGAGCTGCGCTGGGTCTACCGCAATACACAAAGAACGAAAGGCTGCTACAACTCAGAGTACAGAACACGCTGGATGAGATCGCTGAAGCACAAAGGATAGCGCATCCCGAACGATTGTCTGAACCATTACGGGTGGAGAAATCATGGAAAAGATCTCCAATATTTACCACGGAATGAAAGGTCCCAAGGCGCAGATTCACCCGGACGTCTGGTCCACGATAATTACGGAAAACATGCCAAAAAATATGCACCCTGCACACAACGTTGAGAGACAAAAAAGTCGCACGAAAATGATCCTTAAAACCACGGCATGCGGGAGGGTGTGCTTTTTGTAGACGCCGCCCGGTATTCCCGAAATAAAGATATTAGTAATAGGGTTGTGCATGGCTCGTTCTTCGCAACGGCGGTCATAGACACAAAAGGGAAGACCTTGACCACGGGCTCCGTAAGGACCAGATCGTCGGAGGCAGCGGAATAAATGGCCATATCACTGGCTGTAGTCAATGGTCGAAAACACGACAGATTAATAATCAGTGACTCCAAGATGGCCATTTGGATTTTCACGAAGGGATGGGTCTCCACCGAAGCAGCCAAAATCCTGAACCGCAGAGCAGAAGCCTTACGGAACGGCAAAATTGTACCCAAATACCTAAAGTGGTTCCCGGCGCACATGGGTGAATTAAACATCGAAGACCCCACCACCCTCAAACCCTCAACAAGAAGGCCCACCGAACCGTGCCAGAACTAACCCACCATGACTCGAATAGCCACGGCCCGGCCCCCCGCACCCACCACAGAAGGGGGGACGACTCCGGCGGAGGCGATCGGGACAATGAAGGTGATGACAATAATGATCATGCTATACAAGACGACAAAGACAGACAGGTCACGTATCATGACATATTGGCACATTATAAGCAACAACAAGAAGAATATCTGCCACCACACAAACAGCTAGACAGATCTCAAGAAACAGATTGGCGAAGATTGGAAACCGGAACCTTTTCAAATCTAGTACACCTGAACAGAGTAAATTCCAGACAATACCCGCAAACAAGCTGCACCCTCTGTAAGCACGAACACGCAGATATGGCACATATTCTATGGTAATTTACACAGGTCACAGTAATATACCGAGAGGACAACATAAAACCGGACCTTCTCGAGGAGCGTTGGCTAAGTGCGCTGTTCTAGCTCAGATCTGCACGACCAACAGTGGGCAATCCAGCGGGCCCGGACAGCGGTGGAAAGGCTACGCCTCACCGCATAAAACATCGGGGTGGCCTGAGCCCGGGCCGGTAACCCTGCAGGGTTTCCTTTTTTTAAAAAAAAGTTTTCCCATCCATCCATCCGAGACAGGCGTGCACTCATAGGGATCTGGCGCGTATAGCAGCAATGTGTCGATAGTGTGCGATGGTTGGTGACCATGGAAAAAAATGGGGGAAAGCTGATAGCGCAATGGGTAGCGGTGTTTACGCGCACGTCATAAATAGAAGAACGAGGTCCAACTTTGTTTGATCAGAAGAGACCTGTGTCGTGAGCATGTCCCCTAGAGTACGATTGAGGCGCTCAGTCAAACCGTTTGTGTAAGTGTGGTAGGCTGTAATCATCCGGTGCACAATATGGCTCTCTTGAAGAAGTGCTTGAATTTCGTCGGAGAGGAAAACACGCCGTCAACAAACATACCGTCTCTGAGGAGTTCGCAAGGAGGGCCATGAGGAAACATAAAACGATTAGGGATCAAATATGCGACGTCTTGTGCTGTCGCTCAGAGAAGAGCAGCAGTTTCAGCGTGTTGTATAAGATGATCCACAGCCACAATAGCCCCATCGATTGCCAGCCGTTGTCATTGGCAGCGGTCCGTAGAGGTCAATTTCAACGCTGTCAAAAGAGCAGTCAGGGCATGGAAGTGGCTGCAATGAACCTGCTGCCGGTTGTTGCGGGTTTTTCTGCCGCTGACACTCGTGGCAGCCGCAAATGCGCTGGCGGACGAAGGTGAACATTTTACGCCAGCAATACCTTTTTCGTAGGCGCTCCTAGGTCTTGGAAACACCGGTGTGAGCACATTGCGGGTCGGAATGGAACGACGCGCAGAAAACTGCGCTCTACAATTGTAGAGTACAGCGTTCGGGGAATGACTAGTAGCCACTTTCTACCATCTGCTGAGCAGTGGCGCCAGTACAGAAGGCCCTCAACGAATCCCTAATTTCCCGCATATCGCGTCTAGCTCCGATCCGCGCAACTTTTCCGAGCCCTGTTTGCTACTCTTTTGCTGGCGAGTTTCTCGAAAAAAAATGTTGGTGCTCTCTTGTCTTACGCAGTGCCTCCAGGGTCAGATCCACCGATCTTCTCGCGCAGAACATCAAATAAACGTTTATTGTCTATTGCTACAGAGAAGGCTATCGTCTTTCGACGATATTATCACTGAAACACAATGATGTGCGGTCAATTTTTATTCCAGCGAGCAAAACCTCGCTTTTTATATGTATACACATTTTATGAAAGATACTCAGACACAGCACCCGTTCGCTTGGCTGCCTGTTTTTCATCTGACCTCGTCTTCCTCTGCTCTCCAGTCTATAGCATATACAGCGTGCGTGCGCGCGCCAGCGGTGCTGTCATGTTTACACTCGGCCATGACTGCGACGTAGCATGACGAGCTGCCACAATGCGTTTGCTGCGCGGTTCCGGATGTACCTGGGCGGTCGTTGTTTTGCACACCCCGATGGGTCTTTCAGAAGTGTCGGAGACTCAGGCGACCGAGATTGACTGCCTCACTGTGGTCGCAGCTCTCGGCCATGCTGTTATTCAGGTATCAGTCAGAAGTATCTCTGGAGTTCGAGCCTGGCTAAATCGCGGAGGCCGGCCTCAGCCACGCCGTACCTGGGTGTGCGAATGAGCCACAACTGTGCCAGGAGGTCGAGACTGGCGGCATCACAGTGGTCGGTCTTGGTTTTCGGAGACGTCACGAGAACACCCACACACTCTAAGAACTAAGAGAGTCTGGGGCCCATCTTCGAGAGAGTATTTTTGTCCCATATTTCACTTTTTTTTTCAGTGTAAATCACTTTTTGGGGGGGCAGAGTGTAGTGATTCCCCAAATTGGTCAATGTACACAACCCCAACGAGTAGCATAATGTTGCCCGAAACAGAGTAGCATTAACTCACCGAAGCGAGTATAGTGTTACACATAACAAAAAAATTGACAGAACTCGCATAGAATTGGGCTTTCTAATTGTTTTTCACAGCATTCCTCGCTCGCAGACCACGATGGTGGCCAGATACAAGCACTATGACAAAAAAAAGAGTTGAATAAAATAAGGATTGTTGAATGAGACTCGAACCCACAACGTCTAGTCGCACACCACATTGCGAGTCCTATAATTTAACGCTACACAACGCTAGAATTGTTTTCCTTTATTGCAATTTCAACACATTTTATACATAACACATATGCCACTCATCACCCACCATCGTGCGTAAGGCCGGCCGTATTTACTTATGCACTTTTAACACTTTCAAGGTGTCTAGTATACTAAGTATTTCATCGCTTGCCCCTCACTGTGCGAGCACTTTTTTTAGCCTCATTACTTGTTTAATAATACGGGCGTAACCAATCGTGCTTGGGCTGCAGGTGGCTATAAGGCGTTCATTTCTCCATGTCAAAAGTAATCATCGTGATCTGTCTGCATTTTTTTTTCTTCAGAAGTGCACATATGAGTGCCCATGTGCGTGTGACTACCAAATGCACTGTAGTTCATGTGTATGTTTTTCGCTTCGCGAGATCAGAACATCCACCCGACACGGTTTGCAGTAAAGAAAGAATAGCGTAACCAATTACACGAACGGCATTCGCCCTGACTCGCTCGGTGGTTAGTCTCTTCTGTGTAGGCAACGTCGCACTTGTGAACTGCACGCTCAAAATTTTCGTTTTCGTCACCTATACTTGGATATATTTTCGGTCATTCTCGTTCGCATTATCTGACTGCAGCGGTAATATTTCACTGTGGCTTGTGGAAATTGAGGCTGGCCCACTGCCTTTGCGCGGGCTTTGCCGCCTTCTCTGCCGTTCTCATGTCCCGACATGTCTCCCCTTCTTTGCTGTCTGCCGTGCTGGGAGAGAGGAGTGACGTTTAACACCCTCACCCATTAGCGGATGTTGACTGTGGCGCCGCGCGCGGAGTCTCCCGAGAGGTTTTCGCGCGCTGCGTCGGGAGCGGGCAGACAGATACTTTCCGTGACTGCAGACGGTGAGCCACGCAATCTTTTCTGTCCGTAGACCCTCCCCTCCCCCCCCCCCCGTCGCTCAGGGGCTCGTTGGACTTCGCTGACGCCGCCCGAGGCGAACGCTCACCTTTTGTTGCCCCTTTGTGTACGCATGGCTGAAGGGTGGTACGGTGTCCTAGTGCGTGGCCTAGCTACGCCGACCCTACTTCCTCCGAAGCCAACGCGAGCGCCTTTGCCCTCGCTTGAGCAACCGCGCCTTGGTCCCGGTGTCTCCGTGGATCACCTTTCCCGCGGAGGCGTGCTCGTGGCACCCTGTGTAGTACTTTTATGCCCTTGGCGTGGATAAGCCTATTTGCTTTCCTGCCGCGCCTTTGCAACGGGCTGTACTGCGTTTGGTGTTGCCACAATAAAGTGTTGCTACTTTGAGCAGTATCGTGTTCTCGCCACGGCGACGGTTAATGCGTGTCCTGCGTCTTGCTAAGACCAGACCCACGCTGGTGGCTGTACTCTTCCGGGATACGTGTACACCATACTGGCACCCAACGTGGGTCTCGAACCCACAACCCTGAGATTAAGTCTCATGCAATACCAACTGAAGAGCAGCAACAAGCGATCAGAGAGCCCCCTTCCATGCCTCTGACCTCAAACTCAGGCATTGCAACCAGCGGACACTGTCACGCCCTTCCGCCCCTCCGCGCAGTGGATGCTATCCCGCTTCAGCACCACGAACACAAGTCCCACTTCCCTGTGCTCCCTTTCGCAATTGTTTTTATAGTGTCATGTGTTTATTTTGTTATTTAGGTTTTTGTTTCTCCTTTGTCATCATTTTTAGCAGCAGTAATAGGGCTGGACTGAGGTTAGCTGTCGCTCATAGCAGTGTCATTTTAACTGCATGTGTGACGTCCGGCTGCCTTTCGCAGACAGGTAAGGGCAAATTTAAGAGAGGGGGATGTGGCTATTCCGCTGGCCCGCGCTGGCTTTGCGCAGGCTTTGTTGCCTTTTCTACCGTTCTCATGTCCCGACATGTCTCCCCTCCTTTGCTGTCTGCCGCGCTGGGGGAGCGGAGTGACGTTTAACCCCATCACCCGGTAGCGGATGTTGACTGTGAGGCGCCGCGCGCGGAGTCTCCCGAGGGTTTTTCGCGCGCTGCGTCGAGCGGGCAGACAGATACTCTCCGGGACTGCAGACGGTGAGCCACGCAATTTTTTCTGTCCGTCGACCCCCCCCCCCCCCCCCGTCGGTTGGGGCTCGTCGGACTTCGCTGACGGCGCCCGAGGCGAACGCTCATCTTTTGTTGCCCCACTGCGTGCGCACGGCCGAAGGGTGGTACAGTGTCCTAGTGCGTGGCCTAACTACGCCGACCCGTCTCCCTCCGAAGCCAACGCGAGCGCCTTTGCCCTCGCTCGAGAACAGGACCCTGCTCCCGGTGTCTCCGTGGATCACCTTTACCGCGGAGACGTGCTCGTGGCACCCTGTGTAGTACTTTTATGCCCGTGCCGTGGATAAGCCTATTTGCTTTCCCGCCGCGCCTTTGCAACGGGCTGTACTGCGTTTGGTGTTGCCACAATCAAGTCTTGCGACTTTGAGCAGTATCGTGTTCTCGCCACGGCGACGGTTAACGCGTGCCCTGCGGCTCGCTAAGACCGGACCCACGCTGGTGGTCGTACTCCTTCGGGATACGTGTACACCACAGGCTGTACCGTACATTAGGCTTATAGCAGCATCCTCTGTGAGCGACGTTGAAGAAACACGATTGTAAAAAAAGAAAGCGATAACCATTTGAAATAGTTTTGACGGTGTACCAATACAAAGAGGTTATACTCGCTCATTTAACTACACAACAAGGCAGCTGAAATGCCGATAATAAGTTTCAAGAGCCTTTCAGTGCGCTGAAATTCACTGGGAGGTGCTGTAAACGCCGTTTCTTTTGTTGCTCATCTCCAACGCCACGAAAAACAGATTCAGTACTTTCAACTGCATATATATGCGGTTATAAAGTAGAGGTAATGGCTCGCAGTGTGCCGGTGCATCGATATATAGACCAGGATAAAAAAATGTGTTTCACTCATTATGACGAAAGTGTAGTGCAACAAAACACAAGGACAACAAAGAAAACACCGTAAGTGCTTACTAACAACTGAAAACTTTATTGCTTAAACTGAAAGGGGCCCTGCAACAATTTTAAAGTGTGGTCAGAAAATGCTGCCGATTGGTAGTACAGGCTCCCGAAAACACGCGAGCCAAATAATGAAGTGCAGCACGCGGTCTGGAATTCGCAGTAAATTATCAAAGTCAGCTAAAAGTTGCTTTGTTTTCTCTCGAATAATGACGAAAGATGTTCAAAAATCGCGCGTAGAAGGCTATCGAACAACCATTGGCTGATTTGAACATGATGCGCTCAATCGTTACCGGGATCGTCGTGGGAGGCCGTGACTTGTCCACGTACGTGCGCGCGATCACACCGAGAGAGCCGCGTATTCGATGAAACAAGAAAGTAAGAAAAGTGGTCACGAGGTGCGCGCAACTTTATTTTATTTTTTGCCACTGCCATTCCCCTCTGCTTAGCCTACAGTGCTTTCTCTGGGACAAGACAAGAGAGAACACGATTGCAGCTTGCGACAAATCTTTGTAACTCTACTCGTACTAGACGAATTCTTAAAATTTTTGTGGTGCCGAGTTCGTGAGGCAATAAGCTCTTTTTGGAAATCCATTTCGTGATTACTTAAAAAAGTCTTTCTGAGCCCCATCAAAATATATAGCGCCTAAAATTGACGCTCAAACTAATTCAGTGCATGTGCACCATGCACGAGGCAAAAGGCAAGAAACCAAAACAAGAACACACCTCTTGCGGCCCCCCTTCCTCTCCCAAGGAGCGTCAAGCTCAAGCGTTTTTGAGCGTCAGGTGTAGATGTCGAATATTTTCGGTTCAAGCAATAAAGCTTTCAGTTGTGATTAAGCGCTTCGTGTGTTCTCTTTCTTGTCTTCGTCTTTTTTTTCTGTGCTACATTTAGGCCATAATGAACCAGCACCAACTCACTCGCCTCTCTGTATTCTGTTTTACTCTCTCTGTCTGAAGAGTATATGTGTTGTCTTCTGGGTTTCGGTTTCGGATTGACATGTGAGGATGCCAGGGGGCGCCGCTATGGCATCTAGGATTTCAAGGCGACAGTAAAATAACGAGAGTATGTGTTAGGTAACCGTGGAGTGCGGTTGTTGTGCTTTCTTTCGGCGCTTCGCGCCAACCCGTGTGTTCGGGCTGGTCGGTGTCCCCGCCGGCCGCGTACGTCTCCGTCGGCCGCCTTCTTCTTCTTCTGCTTCGTCGGGACCAGCAGCCCCCAATACAGCAATGGCGACGAGGACCTGTAAGAACCCATTTCGTTTTCCGTGTTCGTCTCTTTTGTGCTTCTAACGGACCTATTCTGATAACCCTAGACGCTCTTTGTTCCCAGAAAGGTGGCTCCTGCGTGCTGCGTCACTTCATTCCTTCTTCATTCAGCTACGCCGCCTCTGTCGTCTTTTTCAAACAGTGAACTGGCGTCATCTTCTTCTCGACTGCACCTCTCCATTCTTCTTACTTGAAATGGCGTCTCCTATTCCACCTCCCATATTTCTTCATTCGCCCGGAGACCCGCCACTTCCGTGGGCGGACTGGAAATTGATGTTTCAGGCCTACGCAGACGCGGTCGGGGAGGACGCCAGCAAGCCCAAAGTCGCAAGGCCCTGCTGCTCAACGCGTTGGGCCCTGCCGGGTTAAAGCTCTTCTATACTTTGGAAGCCACCAACGCGTCCCCGACACCAGTGTCGGGCGATGCGTTCAAGATAGCTGTTGCTCTTTTCGATGAGCATTTTAAATATGTTTCGTGCAATTATCTCGCACGCGTGAAATTCCAAGAAAGGCGACAATTGCCTGGTGAGCCAGTCGCCGAGTTCATTACTTCTCTTCGAACGCTCGCCACGTCGTGCGGCTTCGGCGCGCTCGAGGACGATATGATCTGCCATCAGCTTTTCACCGGGGTAACCTCGCAAAACGTCTGCTGCCACATGCTTCAAAAGGGCTCCTCGATTTCATTATCCGAAGCCCTCTCGATTGCGCGAGAGGACGAGCTTATTCGCTCCCAGTTGGAGCAATTCGCTCCGCATTCAGTGCAGCAACTTTCTGCTGCAGGGGGCCAAGGCGGCGGCTCTTCCTTTCACGGGACGCGTCAACATGGCGGCCCTTCATCTTCGTCTCGGCGCGGCAGCCAACATGGCGGCCCCTCTGCGTCACGGGGGCTAGGAAGCCGACATTATGGCGACCCCATTCCACCAAATTATGGTTTTCAGGAAGAGCACCGAGCTCCTAATTCGCGTTCGCAATTTTCTTCTACAAGCGCAACCACGCATTGCTTTCGTTGTGGATCGGCTCGCCATTTAGCCAATTTTGCGCAGTGTCCCGCGAGAAACCGCACTTGTCTTGCGTGCGGAAAAATCGGACATTTTCAGTCCGTGTGCTATTCCCGTCCAGCAAATCTTCCGGAACCAGTTTCTTCGTCCGCTCCTTCGAGCACTGCACAAACCAATACGGTCACTGTTTTAAATGTGGATGGCCTCCACACTACGTCCGAGCCCAGCATCGTAGTTTCAGTGGGCCATGTGCCCTTGTCATTTCTCGTGGACGCTGGTGCCTCAGTCTCTTTAATCAGTGACGCTGACTTTCACAGTTATTTTTCCAACATTCGGGTTTTGCCTTCACACGTCGTTCTACAGACATATTCCAAGGGAACGATTGATAATTTAGGTCAATTTACAGCTCAGGTTTCCTATCGCAGTCGCACTGCTTTCATTACTTTTTATGTAACAGCCAATGATAGCTGACTTTTGGGACGTGATGCCATTAGGGCTTTGTCCATCAACATCGTCGGTGCGTCTATGACGTGTGCTCAAGTTGACGTCCAAGATGATCTTCCGGCCTACGCGCCTTCTGAATTCCACCACCCGTTCACCCGTGAACTGGTTTGTGTGCGTGGTTTTGTGCGTAAAGCGATGCGTCGACCTGGTGTGTGCCCTGTGCATGCCAAGCTGCGCCGCATTCCTCTTCTTCTCCGTGAGCAAGTCTCAGCGGAACTGTCTCGCCTTCAAGCCAGCGGAATCATCGAGCCTGTCTCAGCTTCCGACTGGCTTTCTCTACTGGTCGTCATCAAGAAAAAAGATGGATCCCTTCGACTATGCGTCGACTTACGAGAATCGAACAAGGCGATCGTCGTAGACGGGTTTCCACTTCCTCACATTGAAGAACTGCTTCATCAGCTCTCCGGAGCGGTATGTTTCTCCAAGATGGATCTCGCGTCCGCTTATCACCAAGTTGAACTTTCTGAGTGCAGTAGAGACTTAACCACATTTGTATCGCACGAAGGCTTGTTTCGGTTTCGCCGCATGTGTTTCGGGTTTGCATCTGCCCCTGTAGTGTTTCGGAAAATGATGTCAATTATTCTTAAGAGTTGTAATGGCGCCCTTTGTTACTTGGATGATACTTTGGTGTGGGGACGTACTCGCGAATAGCACGATGCTAACTTTCATACTGTTCTCAACCGCATCAGTGAATGTGGTAAGAAACTTAATAACAAGTGCATTTTTTCTGTGAATGAGTTACAATTTCTAAGACATAATGTCAGTTACCGCGCCTTGACACCTGTTGAATCTAAAGTTCAGGTCATTGTCAATGCCCCACGGCCTACTGATGTTAAAACCTTGCAATCTTTTTTAGGTCTTGTTGGTTATTATGCCAAGTTTGCTCCTCACTATGCTGATGTTGTTGAACCACTGCGTACTCTACTTCGTCAAGCACAGCCTTTTAACTGGTCAGCTGAAGCTGAGCAGAGCTTCATTCAAGTTAAGTCAATACTGGCCTCAAAGCCAGCTGTTTGTATTTTCAATGAGAAGCTTCCCATCGTCATCACGACAGATGCGTCCGATGTTGGACTGGGAGCAGTGTTTCAACAACTCAGAGATGATCAGCTGATTACTATTGCTTTTGCATCTCGTACATTGACCCCTGGTGAACGCAGATATTCAGTAGGAGAGCGTGAAGCTCTCGCTTGTCTTTTTGCCTGTGAGAAATGGCATGTTTACTTGTGGGGCCGGCACTTCACATTACGTACAGATCACCAAGCACTAGCCGCTCTTTTTTCTGCAGGATCCGAAGGCCGCCGCCCCATTCGCATTTCCAGTTGGTGTGCCAAACTCATGTATTATCATTTCAGTGTTCAATACTGTAAGGGTTCTAATAACGTGGTTGCTGATGCACTGTCGCACCTTCCTCTTCAGATACCGGTTACTGAAGAGCGGGATGAGGAAGTTGTTTCATTAGTTACTTCCTGCATTACTAAAGCTGAGCTTCAGGCAGCTACAGCTGCAGATTCCACTTTGTCTCAAGTTCTCAAATATTTACGTGAAGGATGGCCTTCCAAAGGTGCTCTTGCTTCTGAATTCTTGCCTTACTTCGCAGTCCGACAGGAACTGTCTTGTGTCGACGACTTGCTTTTCCGCGATGAACGCGTGATTCCCCCTGCTTCTTTCCGTAACAAGCTAATACAGCTTGCCCATGAGACCCATCCAGGCATTGTCCGCACCAAACAGAATCTCCGAGACAGGTACTGGTGGCCAGCCTTAGACAAGCAGGTCGAGCATGCAGTTTACAACTGCCATATATGTCAGGTAGCTGAAAAGTCTGCCAAACCTGCATTTTCTTCGTTGCACCCAGTCCAGTGGCCTGATCGGCCTTGGCAGAAACTCGGCATGGACATCATCGGTCCTTTGCATAATGTTCCGCAAAAAGCCCGGTTCATTGTTTCTCTCATTGACTACCATTCCAAATGGCCAGAAATTTGTTTCACACAAATGGTTACTTCTGAGGTCATCATTGAATTTCTGTCTTCAATCTTCAGCCGGGAAGGGTTTCCTGATGCCATAGTTACGGACAATGGTCCACAGCTTCAGTCCCAACATTTCGAGGCTTTTCTTTCACAACGAAGAATTCAGCACTTGAGGTCATCAGTTTTCTATCCCCAATCAAATGGCCAAATCGAGTGCTTTAATAGCGTTCTGAAAGAACATATCCAGATCGCTCAATTAGAGCACCGTCCCCTCAAGCAAGTCTTTACTGAATGTTTAGCTTCACACCACAAAGCACCACTGGAGTGTCTCCTGCTCAACTTCTCCACGGTAGGCAACCGCGAGTTGCTCTCGACATAGTCTCTTTGCCTCGTAACATAGCAGTGTCTTCTCCTGATCAAATCCGCACCAGGATTTTTTCTCATCAACAAGCAATGAAAAGGTATGTCGACACCCGTCGAGGTGCAAAGCAATCCAAAGTTCGCACTGGCGATCTAGTCAAGGTTCGTGTGCCAGGCAAGCGCCCCAAGTATCAGGGTCCATACAAAGTCATGGGCCAGGTTAGCCCCACTTCTTTTCGCTTAAGTGATGGTAACATCTGGAATGCTTCGCGCCTTGTTATTTTTCATACGAATTCGCCTTCAACACCTAGAAGTCTTCCTCATCACGTTCCATCCACGCCTTTCAACTACGCATCAGGCTGTTACATGTGGCCTCCATGTACAGGCATTTCTTCTTCAAGGGGGGAGGAGTTACCAGTTGGTGTCGCTGGTTCAAGTACACCAAGTCATACGGTTCACTTCGAACCTTAAAATACGGCTGAGACCGTTGAACCGGACTTCAGTCCGCGAAATTCTTCCAAAGCTCATGCTGCGAGCTCTGATGACACCGCAAATTTTAACGCTCGTTCAGAGCCTTCACAATCTTCCACTGATCTTGATGTGTCACATCAGAGCAGAAGTGACCAAGGTGCAGAGACACCTGATTCTACACCCAAAAGGGCCCGCCCTAAGCGGAAGCGGCAGAAGCCCCGTCGGTTCGAAGATTATGTGATGTATAACTCTTGTTCCGAACAGTTGTGTACATTTTTTTTGTTTGTCAGTGCATTTTCGGGACTCGTAGTGTGTGAGTTCGGTGTGCCGTGCTCCAAATTTCCATGTGTTCTAACGTACATACCTTGTATATACTTTTGTATCGAGCATGTATAAATATAAACAGTGTATAGGTGAACTTTTTTCGAGGAGGGGATGGTTGTTGTGTTCTGGGCTTCGGTTTCGGATTGACATGTGAGTATTCCAGGGGGCGCCGCTCTGGCATCTAGGATTTCGAGGCGACTGCAAAATAAAGAGAGTGTGTGTTAGGTAACCGTGGAGAGCGGTTGTTGTGCTTTCTTTCGGCGCTTCGCGCCAACCCGCGTGTTCGGGCTGGTCGGTGTCCCCGCCGGCCGCGTACGTCTCCGTCGGCCGTCTTCTTCTTCTTCTGCTTCGTCGGGACCAGCCAGCCCCAACATAGCAATATGGGCATTCCACATTCTCAACAGAGACAGAGGATAAATCAGTTTCACTGTCTCTTTTCATGCAGAGTGAAGGTGCATTTCACTCTATCCAGACATTGCGAGAGTAGAACAACACTCCGAAGAGAAAATCAGCTTTTTTACTCTTGCGATACCCTCCACAGATTTTAAAGTACAGTTGCGTCTGGCGGCCTGCTTGGACTGTGTCACGAAGAAACCAGCAGATGCCTAATACCTGCAAAATATCGGCGGAACAGTATTTGATGCATGGGGCTCCATGAGTGGCGTAGTTCCTCGGCGCTTTTGCTCGCTCACGTCCACGCGCGATGAGATTCGTGAGTGGGGACTGTCTCGGCCTGTGCGAGAGTTTTGCTCGCACAATGTCTCTGCAAACGACTGGCCATGTCTCGGCCGATAACTTCCGTGAAGTCTCCGACAAGGAAGTCCAGGTTCCGACGTGCAATCTGGCATGAGAACCACAAAACCCACCTTGCAGCCTGCTTTTGTGTCTCCTGCGAGGCGTTCTGCTGTTATATTGTTAGGAGCATTGCAAGGCACAGGTGCAGAGTCGGAATGCTTCCCTATGGATACGCTGGCAGATTGGCACTCTTCACGCGGCCCTCATTTAATTGTGGTCACTGGCTGGATGACGATGAGTCTGGAAGCTGAAGTGGTGAATTGCTGCTTTAGGCTGCAGCCGCGAAGTGGAACTTCTCCTGAGTGCTATCTTCGATGGCAGTCAAATTGTACTGAGTGGTAGCAGAGAAGAGGGAAAGAGTCCGGACGAAAGCAGCAATCAGCTTGAAGCTCCATCCTGCCCAGGATTGCAGCCGCACGCCTTCGTTACCTATGCTACGCCGCGGCGGGATTTTGAAGGCGTTCTATGGCTACGCAGCACTTTTGCTGTTCTATAAATGCCTTGCGAGCTTCGAGAGCACTAACGGTAGCCACCCAATCGTCGGCGTCGTGCTTGAAGTCGCGAGATAGCGGTAGTTCGCAGGCAGCCAGCGATGGTGATGCAGCCGTTGAAACTATGGAGCATGTCGACGCCACGCAGCCCACTGGCTCCGAGATCTCAGTGAGAAAACACCGGACTGTACGAGGGGGCTCAAGTGAACTGGCCTCAAAGTAGTGTGAAGCGGCTACACCCAACATGGTATCAATGGCACACAATTTGGGCACAATCACAGGTAAGAGCGCCGAACTCGACGTTTTCAAGGCGCTCATCGTGACGTGGAATCACGCGATCGTGCGAGAAATCTCGGCGGCGCTTTCTAATGATCTACACGCAGAACACTGAAAGGGCACGTACGAGGTAGGCAGTACGAAGTAGCCACTCTGCTCTCTGCGGCAGGATTCTCAGATTCAGCGTGAAATGTGCCCCTCGGCAGCTTAGGTGCCGGCGAAGTGCTGAATGATAGTGGCAGCCTAATGGCGTTCCTGGGCAACAGAAGGCCGTGCGCTGCCGTGGCTACGCCACGATGTGCCTGCCCTTGGGCGAGTGAGCAGGCCTGAACGCCGCCCTTCAGTGATGGCACAGATGAGTTTGACAGTAGGGGGTACACAAGCTGCAACATTGTGGATGTTTGTTTTACGCAAACTCCACAGCACCGAATGCCCTCGAGGACTCACTCACGTTTCGCTGTATATAGGGCCGTTCCACATGCTTCCCGCACAGCCGCAACGCACATGCCGGAACCCCTACTGCACGCAAACGGGGGACAAATAAGCCAATTGGCGACGCTGCGGAGGGTGAAAGAGCGTTGCCAAATGGCTTATTTGTTTCCCACTTGCGTGTGGTAGGGGTCCCGGCACGTGCGTAGCGGCTGTGCGGGAAGCACGGGGAACGGCCTGTAGGCTAAGCCATTGTAATTAAGGAGACTGGGTCAACACAGTACAGCACTCGTTCACTAGTGATGATGGCACAACCTACCACGGGGGATCGGCCACGAGGCGTGCGGCAGTAGAGATTGTTAGACAAAATAAAGAAATAATAAAAAGAAGAAAGGGAAAGAACAAAAAGAGGGCTAAAATATTCGAAAAAGGTAACTTAAACAAAAAAATATTTGTGATCACTTTGGTATCTCTTAATGCAATGCTACCTAAAGTTATATATAAACTCATTATAATGTAGTTAAGGTAAATGCATAAATAAAACATAATGATTCAGACGTACTGCTAGTATTAGCATGGCACTCTCCTTGATTCTTGTAAAGAATTATACATAGGATCGAAAATGACCCTGTTGCAGAGCCCTTGTGCCAACATCACCATAGAAAGCAATGCCAATGTAGGAAGTTTAAGGCCCCTTTTTTGAAAACTTGGTCTCAGACATCTTTGCCTTAGATTCTAATATCTTGCACACTTCATAAAGAAGTGCTCGATTGTTTCTGCTTCAATACAAAAGAGACATTGGGTGGAAGAAATGAATCCAGGCCTGTGTAAGTAAAAATTAAATAACGGTAGCCTGCATCGCAACTTTGTTAACGTAACTTCCAATTGTCTTGTGAGGCTTCCACGGATACCTAAGTGGCTGGAAACTTGTTTCGCGCTGCACAGAAGATTTTGTATGTCCCTCGTGCAGAAAAAGCTTTCTGAATCATGCGAACGTGTTATTGTGGGATGGTTTTAGAATGTTTAGGACAGGTACTTCAACAGATACTGCCGCTAGGGTGTCCGCCGTTTCATTTCGCTCTAATCAAGTGTGGCCCGGTACCGAAACCATGACCGACGTTCCGCCCTTATTTGGAATATGCGAATGAAGATCTGCGAAGCAGCTCGACGAGTGCGATGCTCCTATAGAGCAGCGCACACGGACAAGGAGTCAGTGAGCACCACTGCGGAAGAAATGTGTTCTAGGAGTTCGCACAATTCAAAAATAATTGCCATTATTTCTGCCTGCAATATTGATGTGAAATCAGGCAAGGGAAGAGAAAAGGCCCAAATAACATCTGTTGAATAAATTTCCACTTCCGGTCTTCATGTCAGCTGCAGAAGCATCTGTGCCTACTACTGAATTTATTCGCAAGCTCTTGAGGTGGTCTTACAACAGGCCTTCTAAATATCTGGTGGGTAATAGTTTATCGCTTTTTTAAACATATATCTATTACCCCTGCGGGAGTAAGTACTTTGGAGTAAATTATATCACGTTGTAATGGTGCCAACAGCTTCTCCGCGAAAATTGTTTGAGGTCTATGCAGCCTAGACGACTCACATTGAAAAAAATGTGCACTGCTCATTTAGCAAAACACATTGCAAGCGCCTGCATTGGGTAGGCATATATGTCTAGATACGTGTCCACTGTTAAGATTCTGAACCTAGTTTGGAGAGAACGCAGCTATTCTTCGTGATATTGTATATTGTTGGCTACAAAGTTTGTAAGGCCGAGACGTAAACGTGGCGCCTCACGTTCTAAAGTTAAAAGCGGGCGTAATATATAAGCGGCTGCCTGAGTAAACAATGTTCACCCAAACTCATGTATTGCATGTGCGTCTTCCCAAATTATTGGGCAGACGTACATGCAATAGATCATTAACAATGTTTTTCTATGCATTCCAAACCGACTGCTGTTGATTCGCCCTAATGATTCAACTGCACGTGAACATGTATCTGCGTTTTACTCATTGTGAGGCTCCAAATAAGCTCAGCTGTGTACCTCATGCCTAGTTATTTCAATGAATCTACCTGAGGAATATAGGCCTGTCCATACGTTATTGAATTCCACACGTAAAAAGTGAGCGGGTAAGCAAGACGGGCAATTTTGTTAACATTCAGAGACAAATTCAGCCTATTAAGCCACTCAATGTCATTCAATGTTTATTTATTTATTTATTTATTTATTTATTTATTTATTTATTTATTTATTTACAGTACCTTACAGAGCCCTCGAGGGGCATTGTGTAAGGGGGGTGGTACAGATAATATGTTAGAAAAATACATATACGTAAAATCTACACATACATAGGCAAATATAGAAAATAATAGAAAATGCAGTTCTACTTATGAACATGTAAGCAAAATACATACTATAAAAGTGAGTACAGTATGTGAAGGTGAAATACAAAAATAACTATTATGACAGTAACTACAACCTAGCAATAGTGAAAAAAACATCGGCAACAGTCCTAGAAACACTGATGATTACGAAGATGCGATAGAGCAGTTTTTGGTGCATAAGTATTTTTTAAGAGTATGATAGAACTTTGTGTCGTCTTGTTCTGACGCAAGATCATCTGGCAAATCATTCCACAAACGAATAGCTCGTGGAAGAGCCGACTGGTTGAAAGCGTTAGTATTGCCGTACATGCGTGATAAGCTAAAGGTGTTATGTAGTCTGCTCGAAGTTCGATGTGCTAGATTAAGGTGAACAGATGGCATCATGCTGGTGTGGATGCGTTTGTGAAATAGTGATAAAAGTGAGATGTCGCGGCGAATTTTCAGTGGCTCGAGTGCAAGGCTATGCTTAATCTGTGTTACGCTGGATGGGTAGCTGTGATTACGCGCTATGAATCGACTAGCTCTGTTCTGTATACATTCTAACTTATCTATGAGGTATTGTTGATATGGTGACCAAATGGAGGATGCGAACTCTAGTTGAGGACGGATTAGAGCAAGATAAGCCAGTTTGCGCACATCAGAGGGAGCACTGTATAGATTTCGGCACAGAAAACCTAATGATCTTGATGCGTTGGCACAGATAGCAGTGATATGTGTGGACCACGAAAGTGTAGAAGTTAAGTTTATGCCTAGGTATTTGTAATGATCAGTGCGTTCTACTATGCTATTATCAATTTTGTATTGGCTAATAAAGTTATCACGTTTGCGACTAAAGGTGATTAGTTTGCATTTGGAAACATTAAGTGTCATCTGCCATGTTTTGCACCACTCAATTATATGCTCGAGGTCTTTTTGAAGAGTTAGATGATCGCTATTGTTTCGTATGGGACGATAGATAATGCTGTCATCGGCAAATATACGCATACATGAGGATAAGTTGTCAGGCAGGTCGTTAATGTAGATGAGGAAAAGTAAGGGACCAAGAACACTGCCCTGTGGTACACCAGAGGAAACATAACAGAGTGATGAAGAGTGATTGTTGGCGATAGTGAACTGTTGGCGGTTAGTTAGGAAGTTTCTGAGCCATGTTAGCGTGAGTGAATCAAGTTTTAGTGATGACAGTTTTAATATCAAGCGACAATGAGCAACACGATCGAATGTCTTTGCAAAATCAAGAAATAAACAGTCTGTCTGTAGATTACTGTTCATGTTAGAATGTAGGTCGGTGGTGAACTCAAAGAGTTGAGTTTCGCAAGAATGGCCCTTTCGGAACCCGTGCTGGTTTGAGAAAAAGAAATTGTTAGATTCTAGATGCGCATAAATGTTAGAAGCTATGATATGCTCAAGAATCTTGCAACATATGCACGTCAAGGAAATGGGGCGATAATTTCCAGGTGAACTTTTACTACCACTTTTATGAACTGGCACTACCTTCGCTATCTTCCAGTCAGAAGGCAACATTCCTGTAGCGAGCGACTGCCGAAAAATGTGAAATAGGATATTGCCAGACACATAAACAGTGTTCTTCAATATTTTTGAATTGATATTGTCAATACCAGAAGATGATGACATCTTCAGATTTTCAATAATATTAACTATGCCTTCAATTGTGATATCTATAGGTGACATGAATGAGTAATCGCGTTCAACAATTTCTGGAAGATGAGCATGCTCGCTAGTAAACACGGATGAAAAGAATGAATTAAAGACATGAGGACAATCAGTGTCGGCAAAAGGAGTGTTATTTGCATCGTGTAATGAAATGATGTTATCGTCCCGATTACTTTCCAGAATTTTTTCGGATTAGATTTTAGGAGTGAAGGCAAATCCTGGGAATAGTATTTATTTTTCGCAGTTCTAATTTCGTGGCAATATTTCTTTAGGCATTCCTTGTATCTATCCCAAGAAGCGTGTGAACGCGAATTTTTCGCAGACCGATAAAGCCGCTTCTTTTTGTTTTTAAGTCTGCGCAAGGACTTGGTGAACCATGGATTAGTTTTATCATTCGTAATCATTATTAACGGCACGTGTTTTTCTATTAGGGCTGAAATCGCATTCTTGAAAAGAACCCAGTTTTCCTCAACTGAGCGACTGTAAAAGGAAGGCAGCAGCACATTGTCAAGGAAAGACTCAAGTTTCCTGTTAATGGCATCGTAATCGGCTTTATTATAATCTCTAATTTTCTTTGATTCGGTTCCTGCAAAAGGTGGCAAGATAGAAAGATCAACTTGCAGCAGTTTGTGGTCACTAAAGCCATTCAAATAGTTTATGTGGTCTATAGTTTCAGGTGCAGTTGTAAGAACGAGATCAAGTATATTTGAACCGCGAGTTGAGTGAGTGACAACCTGAGCCAAATGAAAGTCTAAAGTTAAGTTGATGAAGTCAGTTGAATACTTACAAGAAGATGACAGCTGCTCCCAGTCAATAAATGGTAGATTGAAATCACCGAATAAATAAACGATGCGAGCCTCACAGATTTCGATGGCAGAATTAATGCTGCTGCGCAACTCTTCTAAGAAAGAATGATGACAATCGGGCGGACGATAACAGCTGCCGAGCAACATCCTTGTGGAATGAATTGTGCAAACTACCCATATAATTTCAATCTTACAATAAGAAGCGATGACATAAGACGTGATGGTTTTTTTAACAGCTATAAGAACACCACCACCCCTTCTGTCTGGACGATCGTTTCGATAGACGTTGTATCTGTTAGCATATGTAAAAATCTCATTGTCACTGATGTCAGCGTTAAGCCATGTCTCAGTGAAGACAAGAATATCAGAAAGGCTATCATCGATATAAGATGACACTATTTCACGTTTGGATAAGATGCTTCTAATATTAGTGAATGATACTGTTAGTGATAGAGGAGTGCAAGGCCTATGCAGCTCCGGCTTCCTTAACTTTTGTACGTGTCCTTCTAGCTATCTGCCTGAGCGTATAACTGACTTAGAGACGGCGTCATAGACGTAAATAACGTTTTCGATGCGCAGCTTGTCCACTACAAGCCTAAATGGCTTAATTTGAGTTCTGGCAAATTCTATCAGCTTTCTGCGGGTCTGTCGCGTTGCCAATGAAAAATCTTCGCGTATTGAAAACGTAGTGCCTTTCAGATTTCGGGCACGCGACAAGATTTGGTCCTTATCTTTGAAAAAGGTAAGTTTGGCAATGATTGGTCGACACTTTTCTTTATCATGTTTACCCAGTCTATGAACCCTTTCAAACTGAGTACCAGTGAGTGTAAGCTGCAATTTTTCAGAACAAAACTTAATAATTTTTTGTTAAGAAGCTGCCCAATCCTCATTAGCATTGTCTTCCAAACCGAAAAAAGTAGGTTCGATCGACGCATCCTATTTTCCGCTTCATCACATCGTGATGATATAGACGTAAGCTGATCCGTAAATCCTCGCAATGTGTCGGCAGTTCTGGCATTAGAACTCATACCTGCTGAAGACTGTGCCTCTTCAAGTGATACCACTTTTGTACTTAGGCGTTTAATCTCATGTACAGTTGACTCCAGCTTTTCAGACATATCGTGAAGAGCTGGTTCGGTACTGTCCTTAGCCGCAATTCCGGTGGCCTGAACCTTTTCCAACGCATCGACCTTTAGCCTTAGTTGCTTCATTTCGTCGAAGACTGTATTATGTTGCGTTACCAAAGCAGCGTATTCATCTTTGAGTTCCCGTACAGTTTCCAGTGCCTGGGCGAATGCGTCAGCCTCCGCCTTCGACATAGGCCCTGGGTTTACCTCAACGTCACCCGCAAGCAACAACAAAAGGTCGGACCAAGTACAACATGCAAAAGACAGACAAAATGACACCCGTTTCACTAGATCACTACACTCTGGTGGGCACGACACCGCGAGAAGACAATAATTGCTGCTTTTTATGCTGATAGCAAGATTGAGATAACTGACCTGCAAAAACATGGGTCGTAAAGTTGTATAACAAGTATGCCTGTACAATGTTGTACAGCGAATGTATATCGCTGGAAGAAGCAAAAAATGCAATGTCTCCTACGTACACGTACACTTGCAAATCGTTATGCAGAGGAATTGAGCTTAGTAAAGTATTAAATAAAATGGGCGAGGGAACTGACCTTCGAGGAACTCGCCTTGTTTGTTTGCATGTTTTAAAAGATGAGTCATTCTGCGAGCAGTAAAATGTTCGTCCGCTTGAAAAATTTTGTATATGCACAATTATATACTCGGGAACCTTGGTGCTTCGCAGTCAATTAATCAATATAGTGTGTTCTACACTGTCATTTGCTTTAGCAATATCGAAGGTCACTAAAGCGGCGTATTGGTATTTATGAAGAGCAAGTTTACTTCTACTTTCTACGGCAGTTTTGTTATGTCAGCTCCTATAGCGCACTTCCGCGCTTTAGCAGCGTTGCGATCGTTACAACATACGTATACATAAGACAAGAGGACAGCAACGGCGATGACAAAAATCCACCTATAATGCCCATATTTCAAAAACTTCAGCGTAAAAGGTACACAGTGGACGATTATATACGGGTATATACCCGTGACGTCAGTTAACAGCCAAAGCACAAATGTTGAAAAAACTAAACTAAAAACTGAGAAGCTCTGCAGGAACAACACGCATGGGTGGATTTAAGTGAAGAGATCATTTTTGTTAGTGCGATAGACGGCTCGCTGACGTAGCTACCATTTGCTATCGTCGCCGGCTCAATGATTAGCCTAGTGCTATTATCTGGGTGAGTTGCCAACAATGTTTATTCGTCAAATAACCTGCTTTCGTGTCCATATTGTTGCCATACGAATAAAATGACGCGGGCGACGACTGCTGTACAAACATTTTTCGTACCTTCAGGCCTCCGTCTTACCAAGAAATTCTGGCATGTTTCATTTCTTTTGTGCAGCACTACTATTACGACTTCGACATGTTGCAGTCCTTCGACAGCTCCATTTTGAAGGATCCTGTGATATCCATTGACACCAAAGGAAAAGTACCCCGAAAAGCAAAAGGTAAGTCACCGAAGTATGAAGTACGACACTTTCATCCCACACCGCACACATGCTACAAATTGTCATAGTTGTATGATGGCATTACAGGTATTTCAAATGTGAACATCTACAAGTTATTTGTAGACAGTACGTTTCGTAAAAAAAACAGCAGTTGTAAGATATCGCTATAGGTAAGGAGCTTTTATGGTGTCAATGAATATGCTAAAAACTGAAAAATTTATTCCCTTTAGCCCCTGAACTGGATTTTTTATATTCCGGTCAAAAAGTGTCTCTTTTTACTTATTTGAATTCCGATTGTACTAAAAAGTGACTAGTTGATGTTGTAACTATTTATCCCGATTTCGTCAAACTTAAAAGAATAAAGTTTATTTCTCAATGATACACAGAATTTCAGCTACTTGCTGCTAATAAAGTTAATAACCTTACAAAAAAATGGTTACAAACACCACATCTTTTTCACATGCGTAGGCTAAACACCCTGGGGGTATTTCACCCGTGAAGCTTCTGGGTTGTGTGGAAAATTTCAAAACGCGGAATAACGCAAGGCGGCTTCCTTGTGGCGGGCACCCGCAATGTTCGCGTCCGAGCTGTCTTCATCATCTTCGGAGGAGCTGCTCTTTCACTGCCATCGCTGTCTTCACTTCCGAACACAAGATACGCTGTACTCAAATCATCATCACTCGAAAAATATGACAAAAACGAATAGCGGCGTTTTCGCCATTTTCTATTCAATATAATGAATGCGTTATGCGATCTCAACGAGTAACACAATTCTTGCACTCCTTTTATTTTACCTGGGGGGTCTTTTTCTTATTTTTTTCTGAAGGCGCGTGGTATCAATATCAAATATGGAAAAGGTCACACTGAATTAAGTCATCCATTCTTGGCCGATCCCTGTGAGTGGGTACGAACAATAGCTGTTGTTCATCATCATCATTATCATCATTGTCGTCGTCATCATCATCGTCGTCGTTGTCATCATCATCATCGTGTTCATGGGCCAGCTATGAATGGGCCACCGCCACCGCATACAAAAACCGTGCTCTTGCCTGAATCCTCGAGCGAATGGTACCATCTTGTTAATTACACGCAACACACAAGTATGGACCATCTCCCCGTAGGGAACCATAAGGGGATACAAAGCAGCAGCGGTGCCCGCGTCGTTGTCCCGACTGAAACAGACATCGACGCCGGTGCTGGCAGAACGGTTTAAAAGTGAAACTCTGTGTAGCCTTTACTCGAGTAAACTTTTTTTAAACGCAAAGACACGGGAGTCAGGTTGGGTTTTGAGTATGTTTCATGGCAGATAAACGAGCTGAGTGTTTCCACTCAATGTGCACTCGAACGTCAAGAGCGTTGGAGAGGGTGAAGGGAGTGAGATGACACGGGGCGAGCGGCGACAGGCTAGGAAGAGAGTGACGTCAACGGGCATGCACTGTGAAAGAAAGCGTCACCTACTTGGCACCGCCCCAACAGCTGCGGCCAGGGGGCGTGGTGCGGACAGTGGGGCAGCTTTACACAGGCTTGTCAAAGAGCTGATTCGCATCAAAAACTGCCATAAATACACACTTAATTCTGCACCTAAACCCTAGAAATGAGTACCTATTCCGCTAGGATGAGTTCTACTCGTTTAAAACACTTTGATGACAGTGTGAGCAGGACGAGCCTTGCTCGTCTATAGCAGTTAAGGGGTTACGTAACACTATGGATAGCATAGACGAACGTGGACGCGTTGACAGGATATTTTTGTTCGTTTTAACAACAATATTTGTCCTTATTCTTTCCATACGGAAGGTGCAAGTGACCAGAGACCAAAAGCTACGAAACTATAGCTTGATTGTGCCTGACGCCCATCAGAAAATACCTTCATGCGACATACATGGCACAGAAAACGAAAACGCAGAAAACGAGCGAAATCGAAAGCACTGCACATACAGGTGTGAAGGTACATAAAATAAGCAATAAATAAAAAAATAAAACGGTACAAGCTGCAACAAAAAATGAAGTTGACAAAAAAAAACCAACCTGTACACTGCATTTAAACATTTTTTATGTTTTTTAGATGTTAGGGACAATAATTATGAGACCTACCAGACAATCATTCCAATTTAAGTATTGGGGGTGTTATTGAAAATAGTTGTAATGGAAACGCGAGGAAAGAAAAGTGGACGAAAAGATAAGTTGCTGTGGGAAGGGTCCGCACCGGCGACCTTAAAGATAACGCGTCCGATGCCCCACCAACTGGCTACCTCGGCGGCTATCCCTCCGTCCACTTTATCGAATATGTATGTGCATTAAACGTGGGAGCATCAGTCAACGTCAGTCAACGTTAGGCTGAATATGCGACTATCG
This sequence comes from Rhipicephalus annulatus, assembly GCA_013436015.1. Classification (NCBI taxonomy): domain Eukaryota; kingdom Metazoa; phylum Arthropoda; class Arachnida; order Ixodida; family Ixodidae; genus Rhipicephalus; species Rhipicephalus annulatus. The sequence continues at coordinate 267,671 of WOVY01004385.1, forward strand.
TTTCCTTCATGCTTGTTTAAAATCGTTTGCAGGAAAAATTTGAGGGCTTATTTCCGTAGTGGGACTTCGTACGAGGTAGAGTCCTTATCAGCATTTCTAGTGAAAACGGTTTTGTCTTTTAAGTTAAAGGTAACTAAAAATATCAAAAACTCATTACCACAGGTGGTGAAAACCTCAACACAATAGCCTATTTTGAAAAGTAGAGATACACGCATAATATAATTAAAGAAGAACATTCTGGTGTGATTGACAACTAGTAGCGGTCATATGCTTCGAATGCAAGTAGTCTGTTAATGTTCTTGATGTCGTGCCTCAACCCAAATGACTAATTTATGTGCGATTGAAATACAGTATGATAGATTGTTAGCTCAAAGCGGGCAGGAAAATTGAAACCACATATGGAACGGAAGCCGACTGCTTGACGCCAATGCTTTTAAATATGAGCTAAGTGATTTGCTTTGCGATAAGCATTGGTTGCTAGTCCAGCGCCATGTTTTTGTTCCCCCCTTGATCGTACCCTCCTTCGCGCTGTCTTATGCCAGCGTCATACGGGCATTTTCAATCGTGATCAGCATCTATCCGGATTAACCACGATCCAGATTAGGTGCTGCTACACGGCCACTTTTAATCGCGATCAGGCCCGATCGGCATCAAAACTATTGCAATCCGCACATTGCGATCTGGCCAAGAGATCGCGATTTCACTGTCGTCTGCACCCCTGACCAAGCTTGTTGAAAGCAAAACAAACAAGAAAATCAAGGATAGTTCTATAAAAACAGATTTATCTACATATTTATTTTAAAAGAAGTTTTAAACTGTTTCAATTGAAGAAATCTCTTTAATATTGCGTATTTTAATATTCGTACTGACCGCATGTAGTTATGGGAGAAGCAGACGATAAGCAGACAAGTTCAACTCTCGCACCGTCAGAGCAGTTGAACCACCTCGAAGCAAATCGATTATTAGTGTCCCCAGCTTTTCGACTACGTCACAGTGTACGCGCACTTCGTAATCGAATGAAGACATGTTTACAGTAATTTACCGCTGGCAGGAGCAACTGAGAGGCTTCAGGCACCAGAAGTGAAACTCCGGCGAGATTACCGTTTCGCAGCGAATTGACACCTATGAGCCGGTGCCATCAGAAATGAAAGTGCAGATTGAGATTCTCGCACAGCAATACAGGTAGGTGCAGCGAAAACTCTAGCGAATGACGGATTTAATAAAGCATGTTCGTAGTGGCACGCATAGTTTTTGACGTTTGAGTGGTTCTTGCACGAATAACATATTGCTGATAAATGGCTCTATTGAAATATATATTCTCTTCACTACAATACGCTCAGTTTTGCAATGACATGTTTTACGGCATGCAAGTGCCACCTGGTGCATTTCATCTTACCGAAGCTCGAAGCGTATTAGCTTGGGCCATGTAACAGTGACAAGTTCATCGCGATCAAGAAAACCGAACCGGATTACCCTGATCGCCCATAAAAGAACCCGTGTGACACCTGTGCTACTCTTCAGCAATGTGATTTTACCAGCTTACTGACGAATGAAACAACATAGCGAGTGACCTAAAAGAATCTGCTGTGTCTACTTGATTTTTACAAAGCACTAGACAGTTTGTAGGGGCAACTACTATATTTTGTGCCAGAAAGAGACAGGTCATCTAGGGTTTATGAGCAGTCCATTCGGTCTTGGCCACTCCTTCAGGGCTTTAAAAGGACAATAAAGAGCAAAACAATTTTTTATGCAGTAGTAACGAACAATTGCACAATCCCGAAAACACCACACTTACTGCGGCACGACGCTTCGTAAGCGAGAATACGGGTGATAGGAAAACACGGGTGGAGGCACCATTCCCGCACCAAGCACCGTGACGTAGTAAATTTTGAAGGCGTCTACTGGGTCCTGCAAAGCTTTCACTTCATAAAAATGAAGTGCTTTGTCATATGTGAGTGCCATAGACCTAACACACGAAGTTTCGGAAGATTTCACCGTTCCAATGTTGTGAGCATGCGAAAATGCGTTTTGTTATTTGTTACGTCACGCACGGAGATTTTGGCGGGAAATTTAAAAATTAATTTGGACCTTGACTTTTCTCAACAAACAATGAACTTATGTCACTGAAACTGGTCGCATTTAATTTATCAGAGTGAAGATCATCAATCCAAATTACGTCATTGCTTCATTTTAGTGTCTCTTGAAGAACAACATTTTCTCTTGTCGGGGGCGTGGCCGCTAAGAATAATGCTTGTATCGTCGGCATAAAGAATGAATTGTGGGTCGCTAGACGTGTTGATTATATTGAAAAATGCAGGAAGGCTCAACCAGGCAAGGCTAGCAGAACCGTTTATTTTGTGGTATCTCGCTCGGCGTGAAACACCAACGAGAAAGAAGAATAAAGATTATGATAGTTATGTACAAGTGAAAGTGATGAAGTGCGATAAATGTGCTTACAGTAATATTGTTGTAAGCATTAAAAATAAAAGGAACGTAGAGGCGGCTACTTTCGAAGCACCGCATTTGATTGACGTATTTGAGCACCGATTCGGTGGACTGCACCACGTCGGAGATGGAGACCGTGATCAAGGCGTGGTTGCCAGGGTCTTGCGACGGACGATTCGGAGAAGCGTCATTGTATGTACGCCGAGCGTCATACGCAGCGTCGTCGTTGTATGTACACCGACTGTCGTACATAGCGTAATCCGGCTGAGGAGGAAATGTTGAGCGCCGCGATAGCAGCAAACTCTGTAGACGTGCCCTGCTTCGCCAAAATGATAGCACACCGGTTAACGGTCAGCGGTGTGCCACAAATCGGTTTTCCGGCGCTGGTAGTTCAGTGGGGGTTCTCTGTTGAACCACGGTGCGCTGTTCGGGGGTCGACCGTATGGAATTCTTCAGGTTGGTGAGACCAGTGCGTTTGGCGGTGATAGGATCGACTGCGTATGAAGGGTAGGTGGTAGACGAGTCGCTGGATCCGTCGTCGTCAGAGGAGTGATGACGGGACATCGGACTGTATCAGCATAAGTAAGGTGCTGTTGCACGTCGCCATAGCCCGGTGACAAAGAGCTTGACCCACCTCTTCTCGGACAGCATCAGCAGCAAACGACAACGCCGGCTGTTCTAGTGGTGGAATTAAACCGAGCTGACGAAGCTCCTCTCGAAGAATCTCTTGGATCACTTCACGTAGAGGCTTGTCGTTTCCGCACTCTGTAAAAAAATTACTAGGTCGGAGTAAAACGCTTGTCCTCTAGCATCCACCCTATTCGGAGGAATTTTCGCTCCGGCAAGCAGGAGGAATTGCGACCCAGAGTACCTTTAACATATATTTCACTCCGGCCAACTGGAGCAACTGTGTAACGCCGCCGGAGTATACTTTTTTACTGGCATTTCCCACCGGCTAGCCGGAGTGATTACGTGACACCTCCGGAGCAGTTTTTGCGGGTTTTTCACTCCGGCTATCCGGAGCTTTTGTGTGGTACCTCCGGAGTATATCACAAAGGTACCTACTTCATCCCGACAAGAATTTCATAGAGGTGGATCAGTATTTTTTAGTGTTTGCTCCGCTGTTTATTTATTGTATGCTGATCTTTTTGGTTAGATGAAAAAAGTGTCAATTCTTATGCAAGCACTGTAGAGTTACTGTTTGTTTTCCACAGACCTCTAGCAGATGAAATTAAAAAAACTTAAGTTCCTATTCTTTGATTTATTCAAAATAAGCTGCCATTTCTGGTTGATTACGTGGCATTTTGAAAAAGAAGACAAGAGTAAAACAAACATGCAAAGAGCCAACAAAATTTAACACAAATATGACAGATCACATAAAGTCAACAGGACTCAAGTTTGAAGTGCGGCGCTTCAACATGAAGCCCAAAATGCTGCAAAACAGTGCTCGACTGCCACTTCTAACAGCCACTTCTAATGATGTATACTTTCCCAACCTATTCAATAAAGTTGCGAGGAGAGCGTCACCATGTTTGTTAAAAGCAATGTTATCCAGCGTTTCAAGCTGAATTACTTTTCGGCAACCTACCGCATACCGCATAACATGAAAAATATTCAAATTTTGTTTCTTCTACACATATTGAGCATATAAAAGCCGTGAACGTATATTGTCAAGTGTCCAAAAAGCTTGTTGTAAAGCTTTCTGGCTGAGAAAACGCGAAGGTGCTTAATCAACTTCAGAAAAAATCGAAATATGTTAGTTTAAGACATCTTCATAAATAAAACTACTTTGTGACGCATTCAGCACTATATAATTTAGCTAAATGCATTGTAGATTTTTCTTTCAGCCTTAAACCAAGCTATTCCTGGAAAAAAAAAGTCTGGTGCTCGGCACGCACAAGAAAATTCAATTGGCTTTTAAACTAGATAGCAACAACGTACTCTACTAAATACGCGATATGTGATCACTGCGTTAGATTAAAGAACACTGATTATATAAGTGGGTTTATTGACTAAAACCAACTGCCTGGTTGCAGGGGCGTCAGTCACTGTGACGGACTCACCTCTTCGTCGTCTTCTAGCTGCTCCGACTAAATACTGTCTCTCTCCCTCTTCCCCACTACATTTGCCCCGGTGGTGAAGAGGAGCTATCCTGGCAACTCACGGCGAAGCAAGCACAAGGGGATCATAGTAAGGTCTTAATCGGCTGATGTGGACTGTCTCATGACCACGGCATCGGCAGGTGTCACTGGTTCGACGACGTACTTCACCGGTGATGTGCATTGAACGATGCGGTACGGATCATTGTACTTGGGTGCAAACTTTCAGCAGAGGCCGAGAGACTCGAATGGAACTGAAAGCCATACATGCCGACGGGGAAGCTGTGAGCAGGCTTGTCTTGGTCAAGCCGTTTTTTTTGAGACCTTGGGCGACGTATGTAAAGGAACATGCTGATTGGCGGCACTCTTCGGCACACTGAACAAGTTCGGAGGCTGGTCCGTATTCTGGAACATCTGGGCGGTGAGTAAGTATTGTGTGAAGCGTAGAAGAGGGCTCGCATCCGTACAGCAAAAAAAAGGTGAAAAACCAGTAGCTGCTTGCGTGGTCATATTATACGCATATGTCACGAAAGAGAGCAACAAGTCCCAATTATAATGGTCGGAGGATATGTGCATAGAGAGCATATCACCGAGCGTGCGGTCAAAGCGCTCCGTCAAACCGTTTGTCTGGGGGTGATAGTTAGTAGTGGTGCGATGAATAATACTGCACTCACTGAGAAGCTCCTGGACGACTTGCGATTGAAACGCACGCCCACAGTCGCTAAGCAGCTCACGTGGCGCGCTTTGACGAAGGACATAGCTATGCAAGATTAACAAGGTGACATCACGAGCAGCAGTGGCTGGCAAAGTGGTGGTTTCAGCGTAACGGGTTAGATGGTCAACGGCCACAATACTTCAGCGATTTTTAGTAAGAATACAAGGTAGTGGGCCGTAGAGGTCGATGCGGATTCTATCAAACGGCCGAGCTGGACCCGGCAATGGTTGTAATGCGCCAGAGGCATGGCAAGTTGTTTTTTGCCACTGACACTCAGTGCAGGAACGTATGTACTTGCGAACGTATGAGTACATTCCACGCCAGAAAAATCGCTGGCGAAGCCGTTCGTATGTTTTCAATACGCCAGCGTGGGCGTTTTGAGGCTCTGCGTGGAAGTACAGGCGGGTGCGATATGAAGGTAATCGCGCGAGGGTCGACCAAGAGCGAGAACAGCGCCATGGCCCAGAATTCTTTTTTCAGGAGAGGGAAGCAGTAGGCAAGCTTCCCTCACTCTTTTTGCTGTTCCTGAAGCTGCGGTCACTCCCGTCCGAGAAAGGTGTTTTTTTATTTCTTTTTTTTCTTTACTGGCTTCCGATAATAGAAGGGGATGGTATTGCATGCAACACATTCTTTGCTATTATCAGTAATCGGACGGCATGAAGGCTGCATCTAGCGTGTCCATTACGTCACTGCTGCCGTGGCAAACACTGCCCCTGATGACTACATAAGGTGCGGGCTCTCTTCAGTTTTAATTTTGCTTTTTGTTTCGCAGAGTCAAGTATTTGACAAGAAAATGGAAAGACTGTTTGAAACATGATTTATTTTTGATTCACGGTCGTCGAGAAGTTCGAGGGACTCAGAGCATCGCAATTTTCGAACGAGAGAGCATGACTTATCTTATATCATCGTAACAAAGGAACATCTGAAAATGAGATGTTTTTGTAGACACTACAGAAATTAATATCCAATATCCTTTATTGGAGACGAAAAAACTGAGGAGTCTCTCTAAACTACCTGTTACAATACATTTAGTGCTTACAACTTAATCAATACTTCGATACGCTGCTCGAGCTCTCCTTCACGTCGTTTAGCCTTTTCGGGATAGAAGCAAACAAAGATGTCACCCAAATCAGGGTCTTGCCTGAGAGCATTCCACTCCATCTCAACATGTTTGCACAAAGTGTCTGCGTCATTGTTTGTCAAATTGGCGCGAGCCAATCGTGCCTTCATTAGTCCCCAAACATTCTCGATGATATTGAGGTTGGGGCTTTTAGGAGGCCAGCAGAGCTGTGCAATGCCAGAAGCATTTAAGTTTCCTTGCACTGTGGATGTATTGTGAACAGGGCAGCCATTGTGTTGGAAATAAAAGCATCCGTCAGGAAATGGTCCATTGATGGCGAAAGGTAGGAGAACATCGTCGATGATCTCATTGTAGACTTCAGCCGTAAGTCTTCCGGGGATCCCGAAGAGTGGACCCAGACCGGCATATGTAATTGCGCCCCAGACGTTGTCCGATACACGCCCGCTTGCACCGACACTGCGAATGTTTTCATGCTCGTACCAGCAATAAAAGCGATAAATCCGTTTTCTACGCACAACATTCATAGCGTGGTAACTATGTAAAAACCGTTTCGTCGAGCCACAAAAATGGCATAGTGGGTCAGAGAAAAACGTGAGTTACTGACTAATCGAAATGGGGAAGTGGGCCGAACATGAAATGAGAGAGAAGGATAATCAATTGTAATTAATTTTAGCAAAGTGGATTGCAAGAAAAGGCAAGCACAGCTCGGCACGGCAGAAAATCAGCTCTAGTTAATTACGGAACCATGGCCAGCAACAGGACCGGGTTGTCTAGAGTAGTATGCAAGAGACCTTTGCTGCAGTTAGGTTAGTCAGGGTGATGCTGCTGCGGATTATGATGATTATGAGTACGGTCCTAAACCTAAGAGTGGTGCCGAACCGCTGTCTGTGTGAAATGATACAAGAGCAATGTAAACCTCACCGGCTGCCACGGACTCTCCAAACACGAAGTCGCTGGTTCCAGCAAGAGGTGAACGTTGATTCATCACTGAAGATGACCTGCTGCCAGTCTTCAGCCCTCCAATGTTCGTGCTCACGCACGAAGTCCAAACGTTTCCTTCTATGTTCGCTGGTCAAAAGCGGCTTTCTAGCCACCACGTGGCTTTTCAGACCAGTAGCAGGAAGTCTTCTTCAGATAGCCGAAAGACTGAGGGAAAGGCTAAGCTCTTCTTTAATTTTCTTTGTTGTCGGGAAAGGGTCTTTGACCATGGCAGCTATTATAAAGGCATCTTCCTCTTCAGTTGTTTTTCGAGGCCTCCTTTGGTGTGGTGCATCTTCCAAGCGGTTTTCCTGGTAAAATGCTCGAAGAATGCGGTTGATTGTCTTCTGTGGCTGGTTCACCTTACAGGAAAACTCTCGCTGAGACATAAACCTTCCCAGAAATAATTTCACGGCGTTCCTCTAATGTAAGCCGTCGAGGCATTTTCTTGCGACATGTGGTCTGGGGTTACATCTAGCATTGCAGCATTGACACCCCTGTGCAAAAACGTTTGTCACAATTCTATTGGCTGGTGAAGTCAGTATTACGATGCGATGCTTATATTTTGCGTGACATAGCACCTCACTGAAATTAAGGTTGACAAGAGCTTTCCCACCAACGTTGTTGTCGTGCGGAAAGATAACAGCCTACCAAGTTACTCTTGATCTCAACGAATTGAACAATTAGAATAGAGAGAAGGGGGGGGGACGAGTTCGTCGACGGGGTGATTGTCGTAGCATAGAACAGCCAACTAGGAAGAAAAGAAAGCGAAATCTTGATTTTTATTCTTCCTAAACGTTTCGCTAGGGCGTCTGGTTGCTTGGCCGGTAGATGCTCGCGTGATAACCTTCAAATCGCACCCGACTGTACGCGCACATGATGGAGCGCAAATGGCGAGGTATAACAAGAAGCAATTTCCTACCATCCGGCTGATAGTTACGACGGTACAACATGGCATTCCGTATCGCATAATGGGGAACTTGTCGACGTAGTGCACGAGGTAGACGCTGGCGTGGTGTCACCGAAGACGAGGAGAGAACGCCGATGAGCAAGGCCATCCAAGGTTCCTTGCCCTGTTCCAAATGCATGTCAGCAGTATCGATGCTATCGATGGTAGCTTCGACAAAGGGAACAGGTGCAACGGCTGAAGGAAGGGGCAAATGAAAAAAAGCGTCTGCGTCGGTATGCTTGCGGCCTGAGCGGTAAATGACGTGATTATTAAATTCCCGTAAACGTAGCCCCCAACGTCCAAGCCGGCTCGAAGGATTATTCAATGAAGCGAACCGACATTAATGGTTGGTAACGACATCAAATAGGCATTCGTATAAGTAAGGACGAAATTTTTGTAAAGCCGAAACAATGGCCAAACATTCCTTTTTAGAAAACAAGTATTTGTACTATGCCTTGGTGAGGGCGCGACCGGCATACGCAACTACATACTTCGAAAAGCCAGGCTTGCGTTGAGCAATGACAGCGCCAATTTTTATGCCACTGGCATCCGTGTACATCGTCGGTTGGAGCAGTAGGGTCGAACTGGGTTAAAATAGATGGTGAAGTAAGGAGATCGCGTAATGTTGTGAAAGCATCATCGCATGCTGGCGACCAATCAGAGAGGTGTCCATCGCCAGTGATCAGCTAAGTCAGTGGTACGATTATTGAAGCAAAGTTATTCACAAAGTGGCGAAAGTATGAGCATAGTCCGAGGAAGCTGTGAATCGCTTTCTTGGTCGTAGGCTTCGAGAACTCAACGACAGCACGAAGCTTCTCTGGGTCTAAGAGGACATGTTTTGAGACAACGGGGCCGAGTATTGTGAGCTTCTGAGCTCCCAAGTGGCACTTCTTGATGTTTAGTTAAAGGCCTGCGCTCGTGAGGCAGCTGAATACTTCGCTTAGATGATGGAGGTGGCTGCAAAAATTAGGGGAGAAAATGACATCATCCAAGCAACATAGGCATGTCTTCCATTTTATCCCACGCAAGATGCTATCCATCATCCTTTAGAATGTTGCTGGCGCATTACATAGGCCGAAAATGTCAAAACTGTCATGGCCCTCACGAAGCATCGTCGACAGATTGCCCAAGCATGAAAAAGGAAATGCAAGTGTTGAGGCAAATGGTCCATGACGGCTAAACTCACAAGGAGGCTGCTGCCAAAGTACAACGCCGGCGTTCTCGTCGCCGGAGGCCCCTGAGGAGGCCTAGTGCCAAAGCAAGGACTGCACCTCGCCAAATGATCGCCGGCATACCACCTCAAGCGTTCAGACACGCCGTCGACAAATCATCCAAGCAAGACGAGAGCATCACCGGCTCGCCTGAAGCATGGCCAGTGATGTCAACGATAGACTCGCCGTTTGAGCCACTGCATTGCTCGTCTAAAATCCCTTCGGGACGAGAATGCGGTGATAGTCGCGATAAGGAAATCGTAGCCATGGTAAAGGCCCTCATGAATACCATTCGTATGCTCCTCACTAGTATTGACAGTCTGGCTGCTAAGAGTGCGCTTCAATTAGTGGATATGCTGAAGCCGGTGCTACCAAGTCTGGAAAGGCACCATGGCTCCTCCTCTGCAAGCTTTTCGTAAAGAAGTCAAAGGAGCTTCCATTTTTCAGTGGAATGCCTGAGGCCTCAAGCCCCGTATTTCTGATATCTGATTATTTGTGTTTAAAAACCAGTTTTCAATTATTGTTATCTGTTAGCCACAGCTACACAATGCAATACGACTATCCAGGTACGAAGCCTTAAAATCCGCTACCTGCAACGAACAGAGTAAGTCATTTTATATATCAGATGCGACCTTACCTATTTCGAACATTGTGAAGCACCTCACAATGACAACCAGTATGTCTGATTGACATTAAAACGTAGAGACCTCAATTTCACGCTAGTAGGCACTTATATGTCACCTTCAAACCGTTTTGAACCTGAAAGACTGCGTGCACTGTTAACAACCACAACTGGACCATGGATCATCACTGGAGATTTCAACGCTCACCACCCACTATGGGGAAGTCCAAAGATACACCTTCGTGGGAGGCAAGTGTTCTCCTTTGCTCTGGAGCAGCAGCTGCTTTGTGTAAACGACGGAAGCCCAACGTTTCTACGGGGAACGACATACAGCAGCTGCCTTGACTTGACATTTGTGTCACGAAGCCTAAAAGGAAAGCTGAAGCGGTTCGCAGACTATGAAACACTCATGAAAGCTACCACATACCAACCTATTTGAAGATCAAGGGCCTGGATAAATTGCAAAATTGCGACACTTCGACTCGCATCGACTGGACAAAGTCCAGGTCACTGACGAAAGAGAGGTGTCAAGAAAATGAAGCACCTCCTCTTGACACCATCGAGGATATGATTAGAGGTGCTGCTCAAGAAGCGACTTATCATATTGAACATGCTTCAAAATATTGTCAACATGAAGTGGAATCGGATCGGCTCAGAGCGATACGTCGTCGTCCAGAACGAAGATATAGGCGCACTAAGTCCATTCACGACTTGAGGAAGGCAAGCGCCGCCGCAGTGGTCTTGTGGCTAAAGTACTCGGCTGCTGACCCTCAGGTCGCGGGATCGAATCGCGGCTGCAGCGGCTACATTTCTGATGGAGGCGGAAATGCTGTAGGCCCGTGTGCTCATATTTGGGTGCACGTTAAAGACACCCAGGTGGTCAAAATTTCCGGAGCGCTCCCCTACGGCGTCTCTCATAATCATATGGTGGCTTTGGGACGTTAAACCCCACAAATTAATCAAATCATCTAGTAGTCATAGCCACACCTCCACCACCACGTGATGCGCGATCACGCCTCTAAATATCTTATATCTGGTAGAAATCATGACGTCATTTCTAACACCGTCATGCACCTAAGTTTCAGTTATTATTGTCAAGTGGGGACTGTACTACAAAAGCAGTGTTTCATTTTTATCTATTTTATTTACTACACTTCTGGCATTCAAAGAAAGAATGTGCATCTCGGGCACTGATGTTTCCTTCAGCTATGTACTGATGTTTTCCTTAGTATCCTTGCAGCCACAGCGTGTACTATTCGCATCGTCCCACACATATGTTACCGGCTGTCAATGCGTTGTATTTCGTGTAATAATGGCGCGTTTTCCCGACTTTCTTTCAAATCTGAACTCTTCGGAAATTGCTTTCACCTTCTCGGGGTTTCAGAAGAATAAGCACGTAACTTTGAATTTTCCAAAATTACGAAACACTGCCTGCTTTTCAAAGTAACCCTGAAAATAAATTGGAATTGGACGGTTGCTTAAAATCCTGACAAGGTGATATAATCTGGCCACATTGACTGATTCATGTGTGGGGTTTAATGTCCCAAAACCACCATGTTGTCACGGAGTCATGACGTGGTTGGAGGCAGAAGACGGAAGTCAGATCAAACTGTTTATTTGGGCGAACCTGTGCCCCCTAAACAGAAAGTCGGGTTACGGTAGCGCAAATGCGCTGATAGCGGCGCATGCAGCGTCGGCCGTCAATCAACTGACAAGCTGCGAAGCGCATCGGCATTTATACACTTACCGTCGAATGTTCTAGCGTTATCGCTAACGGTGACGAAGGTTCCAGAATAATCTGTGCAGTTCGCGGAGTGGGCGTGATCTTATCGAAATAATCTACTACAGTCCTGAAGCTTCCCGAAAAACTGCAGGCGCGGTTTGCGCTGAGAATTCGTAGTGTATTAGGTGATAACAAAACTTTAGAAAAAGAAAGAACATGACATTGCTCCTCTATGAAAAAGGCACCGTCCCGATGCTTTAACGGAAGATGAAGGTACAACAATAATCCAAGAATGTACAAGGAATGAATTATTGTACAGCAATAATACAAAAAACACTGTTTCCGTTCGCTAACGCACATGGAACGGCTTGAGGCGCGCGACATGAACGACTTCAGGTCACGATCGCCGTCGTTGAGAGTTCATGATGCCGTCGGGGACAACCTCGTAATCGAGTGGGCTGAGACGTTGAACCACCCTGTACGGTCCGAAGTACCGTGGCAGAAGCTTTTCACTGAGTCCACGTCAGCATATCGGCGTCCACATCCAAACACGTTCACCGGGCTGGTATTCCACGAAGCGTCGTCGAAGATTGTAACGGCGGCTGTGGGTCGTCTGTTGGTTCTTAATACGGAGAGGCGCGAGTTGTCAGGCTTCTTCGGCGCGCTGAAGGTACTCACTCACATTGATGTTTTCTTCGTCGGGGACATTGGGTAACATGACATCGAGCGTCGTTGCCCCGCACCTTCCGTTGACCAAGTTATATGGAAATATCTGCGTCATCTCCTACACCGCCGTGTTGAATGCGAAGGTCTCGTTCGGAAGAATGGCGTCCCACGTCTTATGTTCGACATCGACGTACATTACCAGCATGTCGGCGATCGTCTTGTTTAGCCGCTCGGTGAGGCCATTGGTCTGTGGGTGGTACGCTGTCGTCCGACGGTGGTTTGTATGGCTGTATGCCAAGATCACTTGGGTTAGGTCACCAGTAAATGCCTTTCCTCTGTCGGTGATACGGACCTCCGGGGCGCCATGAGGTAGGACGATATTTTCGACGAAGAACTTAGCTATTTCGGATGCACTGCCTTTGGGTAGGGCTTTTGTCTCAGCGTAGCGGGTGAGGTAGTCGGTAGCTACCACGATTCTCTTGTTTCCAAAATCCGACGTCAGAAAGGACCCCAGTAGGTCCATATCAATCTGCTAAAATAGTCAGCAAGGTGGTTAAATGGGTTGCAGAAGTTCCGCTGGCCTTGTCGGCGATGTCTTGCGTCGCTGATAGTCCCGACATGTCCTCACATAATGAGTGACCCCGGCGCTAAGACGTGGCCAGTAGTACCTTTCGTGTATCCTCGCGAGCGTGCATGAAACACCTAGGTGTCCTGCCGTCGGATCGTCGAGCAGGGCCTGCAGGAGTTCTGGTCGCAGAGCTGAAGGCACCACAAGGAGTTATTTGGCTTGAAGCGGTGAGAAGTTTTGCTTTTGGAGAGAACCGTTTCGCAGGAAGAACGATGCAAGTGCGCGCTTGAATAACTTCGGAACTTCAACGTTCCTGCCTTCGAGGTATTCCATTAGAGCCTTAAGTTCCGGGTCGGCCAGCTGCCGTTCAGCGAAGTCGTTGGCAGTTGTCGTTCCCAAGGATTAGTCGTCATCCAGGTCGTCGGGCGGTGTTTGGTTGACAGGCGCACGAGAGAGACAGTCGGCGTGTTTCTTGCTGGACTTGTAAACGACGATAATGTCATAATCTTGTAGTCTCAGGCTCCATCGTGCGAGACGACCTGAAGGGTCCTTCAAGGTGGCTAGCCAACACGTGGCGTGGTGGTCGCTCACAACTTTGAAGGGCCTGCCGTAGAGGTAGGGGTAAAATTTCAACGCAGCTCAGATGATGGTGAGGCACTCTTTTTCTGTTGTGGAATAATTGGCTTCTGATTTCGTCTAGCGGTGAAAGTGCGACGGGGTGACGTTTTGTCATGGACGGGGAGGAGCGTTGTGGCGAACTGCAGTGGCGTAGCTGATAGCTTCCGGCTCGGGCAGCGGTGCTTGGGGAATTAGAAGCGATTGCCGTACCTCTTCTCGCACTATGTTGGCGATCGAGTCCACTTGAGGCTGCACCGAAGTCAACAGCTTGCGCAGCTATTCCCACACGATCGCTCGGATTGTTTCACGCAGGTTTTCGGAGTCAATGGCTTGAGCAGCAGCGCAGTCGGCAGTCAGGCGACGATTATACTGCCTGGTGCGCATGTCCAGGGTCTTTTTGATAGTGGTCACCTTCGATACGAATTCTTGGACGGTGTTCAGCAGATTTCTTATCAGTCCCACGAAGAGCTGCTGTTTGACCCCTTGCATGAGGAAACGAACTTTCTTCTTCTAAGGCATATCCGGGTCAGCTTGACGGAATAGGAGGGTCATTTTTTCTGTGAAAATGGTGACATTTTCATTTGGTAGCTGAACCCGAGTCTTCAGTAAAGCAGCGGCCCTCTCGTTACGAGCGACGCTCGCGAACGTTTGCAGGAATGTGCCGCAGAAGACATCGAACGTGTGAAGCGCAGACTCCCGATTTTTTAACCAGGTCCTTGCGGTATCTTCCAGGTACAAGTACAGTCAAACCTCGTTATAACGAAGTTGAAGGGGGAGTCGTAATTACTTCGTTATAACCATTAGTTCGTTAGAGCCAATATCCATTTCTACCGACAATTAGCCAGCAAGAGAGAATGTACTCACCACCGAATATCACAGCAGCCCGCCGCGCAGAGAAAAACGGCCGTCGGAAGGCAAAAAACTAGCAAAATAATAAAGAACAATGCACTTTATTTCCGCCAAGTTCAGCACACCAGCTGGCAGATCACTTCGAAGAAAAATAGTCCTTGATAGACTTTTGCCGACTCTTCTTCAAGCGGATGACTGCTCTTTCAGCGGCAGCCGCTATTTCAAGTCCGTCCTCACCGTCATCATGAGCACCAAAGAAGCGGCGCAGCAGGTCTGTCGCATCCAGCGCTTGCGCGGGCGTCGGTACGTCGGGTTCGTTAGGCTCCGGGGTGTCAACAAATTCGTCACTGTCATCATTATGCACCCCCGTCACCGCGCGCACAATTTCCGCATCTGACAACTCTTCGGTTGTCACCGCGTCAGCATCGGCACCGACGTACGTGCAGAAAGTGTCGCAGTCAGGCACAACGCCAGCGTCAAGGAGAGCGTCCCACGATGTCTGGGCCTGGTCGCCCGCGCCACCCTCACTGGCGACATCACCGAGATCTTCGCTGGGCTCTCCGCTGCTGACGCCAAATGAGGCATGCCGGAAGCAGTTGGTGATCGTGCTTGCCATGACGGCAATCCAGGCAGCTTGTAACATCTCGATCGCCATGTACAGGTCGATCGTTGTCTCGCGCTTCATGCTCATATTGAGCAAAATGCGGTCGATGACACGCTTGCGGTAGCCCGGCTTAAAGTTCATGATCACCCCTTGATCGAGGGGTTGCACAACCGCAGTAGTGTTAGCCGGCAAAAAGCACAGCTCAATGTTTTTTAACACAACGGTAGTGTGGTGGGCGGCGCAGTTATCCAGGACGAGGCATATCTTGCGGTTCTGCTTGCCCAGCCGCTCGTCCCATTCACGCAGCCATTCTGCAAAGATCTCTCTCGTCATCCAGGCCTTGTGGTTGGCCACATAACTCACTTGGAGTTTCCGCTTTCCTTTGAAGCATCGTGGTGATGCACTTTTGCCGATCACGAGGGCCGGCACCTTTTCGGACCCGTCCATATTCGCACAAAGTAGCACGGTCACACGGACCTTGCTCTGTTTACCGCCCTGGCAGCGGTCACCTTTGAGGGCCAAGGTTTTTTGCGGCAACATCTGATAAAACAGGGCAGTCTCATCTGCGTTGAACAAATTCCTGGGGCTGTATTTTTCGAGCAGCTGCCCAATGTTCTTCTTGATCCACGCCACTGCAGCTTCGCGGTCCACAGATAGCGATTCCCCGCTGACAGCCCTGCCGACGATGTCGTGGCGCTCCTTGAAGCGCTGCAGCCAGCCGTCACTCGCCACAAAATCATCGTGCCCCATGATGCACGCGAAGTTCCTTGCCTTCTGCTGCAGAAGTGCCCCGCTCACAGGAGTGCCGCTTGCTCTGATTTCTAAAAACCAGTTGAACACCGCCTTCTCGACAGCTTCGAAGGCGGGGGCTCGCAGCTTCATTCGGTCGCCTTTGACGCCACGTGCGACAGCGTCGGCAATAGCTTCTCTCTTGCTTAAGATCGTTGACAGCGTGCTCAACGATACGCCGAAATCTTCGGCCACTTTTTTTTTTTCTTGACGCCGGACTCAACGGCTCTCAACATTGCAGACTTCTGCTCAATTGTGATGATTTTGCGCTTACGTTTGCCGTTGTCCATGTCTAGCGGCGGAGGGGTGTTGCTCTTCCGCAGCGAACGACAAGGAACCAAGCACAAAGCCAACAAAGCCGCAATCTCCGCCGACCCAGCGTGGAGCTGAGGGAAGGAGGAGGTCAGATGCGCGGGCGGGTCAACGAGTTCCACAGGAGAGGGGAGGTCGGCTGACGCGCACGCTCGCGCGAGTTGCTGCGCGGGCGAGTCCATTAGTTCCTGAGGAAAGGGGAGGCAGGGCGACGTGCACCCGCGCGCGTGTTGGCAGGCGGCGCAAGGCGCGAGTTTTGAATTACCGCTGCCGTGATGGGACGTGAACCGGCGCGCGCTATAAGATATTGAATTCACGTATACCAAAATGATCAGTAAATGCTCGTTGTGGTCAAAGAATGGTTCGTTATATCCATTGTGAGGAAATTTTCGCATCGTTTAAACGAGGTTTTAAATACATGGGTGTCTATGGAAATTTCAAGGGGAATTACAATTGCTTCGCTATATCCATTAGTTCGTTATATCCCGCTTCGTTATAACGAGAGTCTACTGTACACACGAAGGAGCTTTTCTTCAGGGTCCCAGTGGTTGAGGGCGGCCACGCGGTTGTATGTCTCTAGCCAGGTGTCCGGGTCTTCGAACGATGACCCATGGAAAGTTGGTGGTTCCCTGGGTTGATGCATGAAGATCGCGGGCTGGGACGCTGCGGTTGTCATTGTCACCGCAGTAGAGGTCATGGCCTTGGTCTTCCGTGCCTTGTAGAGCAGAGCCCCGTGCTCCGGTAGTAGACATTGCTGCCTGCGGCTTGTTCGCAGCTCCTGGTTGGTGTCGGTGTCTTCTCCGCGACGTGTACTGGGTTTACGGCTTGACAGGGGCGTCCGGTACATGAACCAAGCAGCTCCTCCACCAGATGTCTCGGCGTTGTGACGTGGTTGAAGGCAGGAGACTGAATGGTCAGATCAAACTGTTTATTTGGGCGTACCTGTGCCCGCTAAACGGAAAGTCGGGTTACGTAGCACACTTTCGCTGATAGCGGCGCATGCAGCGGCGGCCATCGGTCAACTGACCGATGGCCGACGCTACATGCCGAAACGCGTCGGCATTTATACACTTGCCATTGAATGTTCTAGGGTTATCGCTAGTGGAGACGTAGGTTCCAGAATAATCTGTGAGGTTGAGGGAGTGGGCATGATTTTATCAAAATTATCTACTACAGTCCTAAAGTTTCTCAAAAAACTGCTGGCGTAGTTTCCACTGTGAATTGTGTAGTGTGTTGGAGCGATAACGAAACTTGAGAAAAGGAACATGAGAATATGATTATGAAATACGCTGTAGTGGAGGCCTCGGGAAATTTTGACTACCTGGGGTTCTTTAATGTGCACACAAATCTGAGCACACGGGCCTACAGGATTTTCGCCTCCATCAAAAATGCAGTTGCCGCCGCCGGGATTCAATCCCACGACCTGCGCGTCAGAAGCCCAGTACTTTAGCCACCAGACCACCGCGACAGTGCTATTCTGGTCAAAAAGTAGCATTTCACTATAAAGGTTTCTTTGGAGGCATCATTTAAGACTTTACGCCGGAGATCGGTCTCTGTTTCAATCACGTTTTTTTCAATGCCGAAAACGACAATATTGTGGGCATTTAAAGCGCGCTTCTTCATCACTTGTACAAAACCATTATCACCTAGTGTCCTTCATCTTCGTCATTAGTGGATAAAGCTCTTGAGTCGGTTCTGTGCCTCGGAGGTGACTGTTTTTGGCCACGTCTTCCAGGCCTGATAAAGGCATGTAAAGGATTTCGTCGAAAGTGGCAGAGGTTGCTCCTCTGTTCCCCGTACCCACTCGACCGCTTTACCTCCTGGAGCTTCGCTCAGGTCGCCGTTTGGGCTACGAGCATAACGCAGAATGAACCCTCGGGCGTTTCTCCCTTTACCCCTCCGGCTACGACTGCCGCAGCTACTCACTCTTGGATCGTCAGTGGACCCCCTTGTGAGCCCCCTCTGTTTGCTGGACTACGAAATGAGGACGTGGATAACTGGCTACACCAATTTGACATAGTGAGTGCAGCTAACCGTTGGGACAATCCGCACAAGCTCCGCCACGTCTCCTTCCTTCTTAGTGGCTTGGCGAAGACTTGGTTTTTTAACCACCACATCGATTTTCCCAACTGGAACGTCTTCAAAAACATCTGTGACAAGTCTTCGCTGCTCCGGCAGTTCAAGCGAGTCTGGCGAAGAGAACACTTGATGGTCACAAACAACAACTAGGCGAGTCGTATACCTCGTATATCGAGGATTTTCTCTCTCTCTGTCGACGCGTCGACGCCTCCATGACCAAGACAAAGTGCGCCATCTGCTCAAAGTCATTGGACCTGTTGCCTTCGCTGCTTTGGTCGTAAAAGACCCAAGTACCGTTGCTGACATTGTGGCTATGTACCAGCGCCAGGACGAGCTCTAATCCACATGGCTGCAGCTGGACAACTCTCCTGCTGCCATTCCTGACAATCCTACTGCTGACCTTTCGTTACGAGCCATGATCCGCACCATTATACGAGAGGAACGGCAGTCGCTCAGTTTTCCAGCGCGTCAGTTTCCTCTTGACACCCCCAGTACAACTTTACGGGCCGTAGCCAAGGAGGATTTGGCGGCTATGACTGGCAATGCGTACACAGACCCTCACGTCGTTAAAGCCCCTCTGACTTAAGCGCAAGTCGCCGCAGTTAATACAGCCTTCGTTCCACTGATGCCGCCGATGACGACGCCTGCCCATCTGGCGTCCCTGGCGCCCAGCACGCAAAACCAGCCTTACTACGCACGCCCGGCGCCAGCACACCTGGCTTCCATAATCCCCAACCCAAACACCCAACCATGCTATCAATCATGGCGCCCGAGGAGACCTACATGCAACTATTGCGGATATCGTGGACGCATCGCACGTGTATGTCACAAGCGTCAGCGAGACGAGCGTCGTGGGTTTGACACTTACGAACAGGATGACTATGCCACGGCTAGCACTTTCTAGCACCGTCGTTACGCTCCAGTTCATGGTCGCCCTTCCTCGCCATCAGTAACTCCTGAAATGGCTCCTCGCTACCGTGGTGCCAGGCATCGCTCGCCGTCCCCTATCCGTCGCTTTACGTCGCCACTTTAACCAGCTTCTCAGTTCGCCGACCGTCGCCTGGAAAACTAAATTACGCAGCTTCTGGGGGGAAAGCTGCATTTAGCGAAGCAGAAAAATTCCTCCAGAACATCCTCATAATATGATATCTGTTTCGGTGGAAGGCATAGAAGTGGAAGCATTAATAGACGCTGGTGCTAGTTTCTCAGTAATTTACAGATATTCGTGTGCGCATCTCTGCAAACTTACTACGCCCTACGATGGACCTACGTTGCTCGCTGCTCAAAGGGACGCCATTCGACCTTCTGTCATGTGCACTTTTCTTGTCTACATTGATGGACTTCTCCATTATCTGCGGTTTGCAGTGCTTAGTTCGTGTAATCAACAGCTGATATTAGGATGAGACTTTCTTTCAACGGCGTCCGCGTCCATCTGCTGCCGGCAACGCGTCCCACAGATGAACAATACAGCCTATTCGCTTCACCCAGATGACACACCACTTCGTTTTTATGCTGCAGAAGACACTGAGCTACCTCCGGACAGTCAGCAAAATGTTACACTTCTGTCTGATGTCATTGACTACGGTGATGTGCTCGCACAATCCTCTGTATGCTGCTTGTGTCACCAGAGGAATAACCTTAGCATCAGATTGATTGATTGATTTGTGAGGTTTAACGTCCCAAAACCACCATATGACTATGAGAGACGCTGTAGTGCAGGGCTCCGGAAATTTCGACCACCTGGGGTTCTTTACCATGCAACCAAATCTGAGTACACGGGCCTACAACAATGTCGCCTCCACCGGAAATGCAGTCGCCACAGCCGGGATTTGAACCCGCGACCTATAGGTCAGCCGTCGAGTACCTTAGCCAATAGACCATCGTGGCGGGGCAGCCTTCGCATCGGGTCTGATACGTTTCGACGATGACTTCGCATTCGTTTGCGCAACAAACCCGACGCCCGAAGAAATTCTGGTTCCGAATGGCCTAACGTTGGCTTGTGTCGCTACACCGGAGCCATTCTCTGTAGTAACTTTTGAAGACGCTTCTCCTGAAGATCCCCCTGTTGCACGTTCCCCATCCACCTCCACCATCGAAACTACCATCAGCTCTGACTTGACCCCTTCGCAGACCCAACAACTGTTTGCCTGGCTGACTAAGCACGAAGCTTTGTTTGACGTCCATTCACCCGTATTGGGACAGACGTGCGTCACCACGCATCGCATCGAGACTGATACGTCAATTGTTCGTCGTCGACCATATCGCGTATCAGTAGCTGAGCGGAAGGTTATTCAAGAAAACGTCGATGACATGTTGAGACGGAACATAATACACCCCTCTGCTAGCCCTTGGCCATCACCTATTGTCTTAGTTCGAAAAAAAAGGGACGCTTCTGTGCGTTTCTGCGTAAATTACCGGGCGCTAAACAAGATCATGCACAAGGATGTATACCCTATGCAACGTATGGATGAGGCCTTGGATTCACTGCATGGCGCTCAATACTTCTTGAGTCTCGATCTACGTTCGGGATACTGGCCGATACTGATGCATGAGGATGAGAAAGAAATGCCGGCATTTTCGACACCAGACTGACTTCACGACTTCAATGTAATGGCCTTCGGCCTCCGCTACGCCCCCGCAACATTCGAACGTCTGATTGACACAATTTTTCATGGCCTGAAGTGGAAAACTTGCCTGTGCTATTTGGACGACATCATTGTTTTCTCGTCAACCTTCTCTCAACACTTACATCGTCTAGGAGTTCTCATGTGCCTTGATACGGCTGGCCTTCAGCTCAACACGAAAAAGTTCCATTTTTCTAGTAAGACCATTAAGGCCTTAGACCATATCGTGAGTAAAGATGGCATTTGTCCTGATCCCGATAAAATATCGGCCGTTCTTCATGTTCATCGTCCTGAAAGGACCAAGGACTCTCTCAGTTTTCTTGGCCTGGCTTCATGCTTCCGCCGATTTATACGAGACTTTACCTCAATAGCGGCACCTTTGCAAAAGTTACTTGGTTCCGGTGTTCGGTTTGAGTGGTCTCCTGTCTGCGTATCAGTGTTTAGCCATCTGAAAGACACCCTCACATGTGAACCAGTACTTCGCCATTTCGATGAAACAGCATTCACGCTCCTACATACTGGCGCTAGCGGTCATAGAATCGGACGCATTTTCTCCAGCAATGAGAAAATACACTCTGGTAAGTGTAAAGAATCCAATTATCTCATTTATTTCTCACTTCCAGTTTGTGGTGTTCACAGCCGACCATAGTTAACCTCTTCACAGACAGGCAAGAAATAAGGTCTCTTATGCTGTCACTTTTAGACTTGTTGAAGCTGAGCCGATAGGTGAATGCATCTTCCATGAAGGCATGCTAGATATGCGAATATAGTGTGGTTTCCTTCAACAAATACTGACATAGCTTTGCTCAAGAGCGTGCAGCGCAAGGCGGTAAGATTTATCTTCAACCGCTATAAGCGAACGGATTCACCTTCCGAGCTTCTGCTCCACGCAGATCTACCTATGCTCTGCGATAGAGCAAAAATACATCGGTTGAAGTTCTTTTACCAATTGTTGAACGGCCACAATAAAACTAATGCCTCCGCCTTCGCTACTATAAAAGCAAAAGAGAAGGTGCGCCAAAAACACGACCTGATCTTCGAAGAATATTTGGGTTGCAACAATACCTCCAGGTTTTCATTTTTCCCTCGCGTAATGAAAGAATGGAATGCGCTTGATTCAGCTACTGTAGCACAGCCAACACTTCGAAAATTTTTAGAAAGAGTTAGAAATCTCACATCGGTGCCCCCAAGTTCTACGTGCTAATGTAATTGCATACGGGTGAAAGCATCCACAATCTAACAATTTATTTTATTTTCTTTATCGTTTGGTTGTAGGCAATGTATTGCGATTTCTGTATGATGTATGCATTAGTTATTACCATGATCGCGACGCTTGCACGTCATGATGTCATTACTATTGTGTTCGTTTCTTATGTACTCTTCTTGTATCGCCACTGCATTGCCTTGCTTGTAAAAAGTTTGTATCTTTTCCACTCTTGTAATAACCCTCAAGGAGGGTTGACAGATTTTGTAAATAAATAATTAAAAAGTAAAATGATTCTGCCAGAAGCAAGCTGGAATTCTCAGAGTGAAGCAACAACCTGCTATATTAATTGCATTTCGCCTTTTTCACAATCTTCCGGGCCACATAGCTACTGACGTAATAATTAAGTGATCCGGGAGTCACTTTTGCGTCCAATGAAATCCTTGTTCAGAAAGGGCTTCAGAAGCAACAATCATTTCATGAACCTACTTGAGGCGCCCCACATTTATCAGCTAATCAAGCTTATTCTGCAATTTTATTGAATTATTGTGGATGCTTGGACATGGAACGCTGCTGAGAACTCCAAAAGGTATGTTTCCACTTGGGGGTGACTGTGCTAATTTGTAAAAACTGAGGCAATTCACAGAGATCAAAAATTGTGTCAGCAAAGGGTGATCATTCGAGCCAGACATTTGCTTCAGGATTCCAAAAAGATTTTAGGCGCGTCTTGGCAGAGGCGAGACGTCATCGAGTGTTTATAGCCCAAGGTTTTCGTGGCATAGTGCCTGGTGGAAAGGGTGCTGGTTAGAGAGACGCGGAGTCATTCGGCAGTTGATTCACTCAGGAACCCGCCCTCCTTTTTCCCCAGTTGCTAAGAACCCGTTGATAACATGCTTGTAGCTACGGACGATGAATCTTTCGTCGAAATGAGCTTCGCACACAAAGCAGTTATTTTCCAGTGGTATGTCAGCATGAGGAATCGCATGCTTCCAGGCCTTGCACCGTTCATCGTCGGCAGGAGCAGAGAAGAGAGACGCTTTCTTCCCTTGTTTGCGGGCCAAAACATATCCCGCATTGCATCCAGGTGCAAAGCAGTTTGTTTGCTGTTTAGCCATCACTGTGGCATGGTCATATCGGCACGTATTGATCCCGAACAAGTCGAAATAGGCAAAGCCCACACGTTGGGACTAGCGAGCACACGAGCAAGCTACTAAAAGTGCCGCGCTAGTGGCTGGCGAGCGCTCTCGACCGATCACGGTGGCGATTTGCGCGCCGCTCCGTGACGAACGGAAGTACCAGCACGCCTCCTTTCAAAGCGCGGCCGGGACGATGCTGACACCTCCCCTTCTAGCCACCATAGTGTGGCGAGGGCGCGAGCGAGTGGGTTTTGATAAGATGGCGATAGCACGGTGATGATTTCAATAATAGCGAAAGTTTGGCTACTTGGTGGTTCATGCTTGGAATGTGAAAACAGCACAAAAATATAGACAAAGGCAGATGAAGAGATGACATCATGCTGAACTCTCAACTAATGATTTCAATAAGCTAAGAGGTTCTGACTTGATTGATATGTGGGGTTTAATGTCCCAAAACCACCATATGATTATGAGAGACGCCGTAGTGGAGGGCTCCGGAAATTTCCGACCACCTGGGGTTCTTTAACGTGCAATTAAATCTGAGCACACGGGCCTACATTTCCGCCTCCATCGGAAATGCAGCCGCCACAGCCGGAATTCGAACCCGCGACCTGCGGGTCAGCAGCCGAGTACCACTAGACCACTGCGGCAAGGCTAAGAGGTTGCGACTGTCAACTTGAAGTGTCTCCGCGACGCCTTCAGCACAGACAGCAGCAAGGCAACTAATACGACGTGGATCGTCGTATTACTTGCCTTGCTTCAGCTGGCGAGCCACCCGTGCACATCCGTCTGTGCAGAGGTGGACGAGGAGGCACTTCACGTCAGATGGGCTGGCCAAACTGGCGTCTTTTCCGCACGTAAATGTGCGCGTGGCTGCCATGTCATACGGAACCCCGTCGTTGAACGAAACATGCTTTACGTTTGATGTGCTGACGTCTAATTCAGACGTAACCGTCTGGGCATAGAGAAATAAAAAAAAGGTTAAGAGTGGACACTCTTGTAGACCCTAGCAGCCCAATCAACCCTAGCACTCCTGGTGGTTGGTAAGAGCAAGTGGCGTGCGCTTCCTGTTTTGGTTTCACTGGCGCAAATTTTGAATTACTTTGCGTATTGGTCGTGGCGTAATTTTTATTTCAATTAAGTTATAATTAATTAAGTTATATAAATACCTATGTCTAATGTTTCTATGTAACTAGGATTATTATTACCAATTTTAAAATAACTACAGTTCTGTATGCCGCCTGTATGAAAGTACTTAGCATTCATTGTATTTTGATACTCATGCCCTCCTGCTTTGGTCTCGTAAGAGACTGGCAGTATTGTAAATAAAATAAATAAATAATAAATAATAAAAAGAGATGGAGGTAATGATATTTCACTACGGTTTTATTCATCGCCCTTGTGTTTTTCTTTTGGAACAAGTGATCAATGTATATATCAGTCAAAGAGACAGAGTATCCGCAATGTTTTATTCAAAGGCAAGGTAGAGTCTGAGAATATAAAAAGCACAATATGACAAAGGTAGACAACAAATTCATCTTGCCTTACAAATAAATTGTAACAAATATTGTAACAAATACAGAGAGAACACAGACAACGCACACATCGCTAGAGTTGGCAGAAGCCGAGAAGCTGGTGAAGTATGACACACCGGGCCAGTGGGTAAGTAAGGATCTATGGCAAAAACACGGCGCACAATGCTGATGAAGAAGAAAGAAGTGACATATACACAGCAATGAAGTCACGAATCACGCCTGGGTTAACCAAAATAATGCATAGAAAAAAGAGCGCACAGAAGCCACACGACACAATATAGCAGAAAGGCAAAGGTGCAGTGTGCTGGCTGTGCTCAACAACAGCTAGCCCAAAATAAAAAAAAGCAGACTTGATGCCTGCTTGTCCTCAGAAAGGTAGGGCTTTGCAGCTTGCTCACTACGTGAAAGACAAACTTTTTGCTACAACACTGGCAGGTCTTGTAGCTCTTCTTATGCGTCGCCTTCATCAAAAACTTAAGAACCCAAGTGATTTGCGTCGGGGTGTTGCTGTGATGCTTGCGAGCTAAAATAGATTGTAGTCATTACTTATCCAGAATTGTGGACCTTAATTGGTGCTTATGTATTAGGCATAAGAAAGGAGATGACAAGGACTTGAAGAATTACAGGCCGATCAGCTTGCTCTCTGTAGTATACAAGCTATTTACAAAGGTAATTGCTAGCAGAGTAAAGAAAACATTAAAATTCAATCAACCAAAGGAACAAGTAGGATTTAGAACAGGCTACTCAACAATTGACCACATTCATACTATCAATCAGGTAATAGAGAAATGCTCAGAGTATAACCAACCACTATACATAGCCTTCATAGATTACGAGAAGGCGTTTGATTCAGTAGAAATATCAGCCGTCATGCAGACACTGCGGAATTAGGGCGTAGATGAAATATATATAAACATTCTGGAAGAAATCTACAGGGGATCAACTGCTACCATAGTGCTTCATAAAAAAGCAACAGAATACCAATAAAGAAGGGTGTAAGGCAGAGGGACACAATCTCCCCAATGCTATTCACTGCGTGCTTACAGGATGTTTTCAGAAGCCTAGAATGGGAACAGTTAGGGATAAGAGTTAATGGAGAGTACCTCAGTAACCTGCGCTTCGCCGATGACATTGCATTGCTGAGTAACTCAGGGGACGAATTGCAACTCATGATTACGGAGTTAGACAAGGAGAGCAGAAAGGTGGGTCTTAAAATTAATCTGCAGAAAAACGAAAGTAATGTACAACAACCTCGGAAAGGAGCAGCGCTTTGCGATAGGTAATAGTGCACTTGAAGTTGTAAAAGACTATGTCTACTTAGGGCAGGTAATAACCGCAGAGCCTAACCACGAGATTGAAGTAACCAGAAGAATAAGAATGGGGTGGAGCATATTCGGCAGGCACTCTCAAATTATGACAAGTAGATTGCCATTGTCCCTCAAGAGGAAGGTATATAACAGCTGTATCTTGCCGGTACTTAGCTACGGAGCAGAAACCTGGAGACTCACAAAGAGGGTTCAACTTAAATTGAGGACGACGCAGCGAGCAATGGAAAGTAAATTGGTAGGTGTAACCTTAAGAGACAAGAAGAGAGCAGAGTGGATTAGGGGACAAACGGGAGTTAAGGATATCATAGCTGCAATAAAGAAGAGGAAATGGACATGGGCCGGGCATGTAGCACGTAGACAGGATAACCTCTGGTCATTAAGGGCCACCAACTGGATTCCCAGAGAAGGGAAGCGGGGTAGGGGGAGACAGAAGGTTAGGTGGGCAGATGAGATTAAGAAGTTTGCGGGTATAAATTGGCAACAGCAAGCACAGGACCGGGTTAACTGGCGGAACATGGGAGAGGCCTTTGTCCTGCAGTGGACTTAGACAGGCTGATGATGATGATGATGATGATGAATTGGTGCTACGAGAGCGGTAATACAGGGCTAATAAATAGCAGAAGGAAACAATTTTGGCTCATTATTTTCCACAAGACTCTACATCGTACGTTATCACTCACAAGCTATATAAAAATAAAATGGCAGCGTCCGCAGCCCCATCAAACGCTACAAGTTTGGGTATCTTTTGAAAATTTTGATGGGTGAGATGAGAAGGTTGATGAGAAGCTAAAATACGAAAAGCGTGATAACGTGAACCGTGCCCACTTCATACTGTGTTCCTTACCCGCTCAAAAACATTTCAACATGCGGTTTTGTTATCGATATATTACTTGAGCTGGAGAGATAAAGCATACACAGTGACCAAGCGACCCACAGTAAAGTGTACAGTTCGCCCGCATTTGCTACAAAAATACAGACAGGATACCCAAATTTCTTTTCTTAAGGTTATGCAAATCACTTCGAGCGAATACACAGTGTCCCTACTCCTCATAGCGGGCAACCAAAAAATGTATGCAACGAAGGAGTGGTTAGTCTAGTTAAACTGAATATAAGCATATAAGACCATAATGAAGTCTGCTATAACAAAGTAATAACATAACAAAGCTATTGCAGGATTCGGCTCAACTCGAATACTTTAATGTAAACCCGCCGCTAATTGCTAACCTTTGAACTTGTCAAGCTGTATGCCTGAGATTGAAGACTTGAACCGAACCTATCTAAGTTTCGGTTCACAAAACGCACATGCCAACATAAAAAAATCCGGCAAAAACATTTTCAGAAACTTCGG
>WOVY01004386.1:0-193566 GCA_013436015.1 Rhipicephalus annulatus
AGCAGATGATTGCTGATATGCAGTGACTTGCCGTGCCTAGAGACGGCGCTCCCATCGGCTTTCTCAAGTGAAGGTGAAGCGTTGAGCGAAGGGACGTTCTAGAATACGGGGGTAAGACTTCTACGAGGGAACCGGCAGGTAATCAGACAAACAAACCGATGCCGCCATCTCGCCTAACGGAAAACACCACTCGGCTTTGCGGGTTACGTAAAGACGCGTCGAAAATTTCGCCACAAGGCTTGCACTGCAGAGCAGCCGAACGAAGAGACGTTAGGGAAACTTCGAGCTGGCGTTAATGAATACTCATGGCCCGTCGCCTGGTCGTTACGCAGAAATCCCCTCGGTGGCCTCGAACGGTGCGGCGCAGAATACAACTATACGTAGCACGCGCCACGCGATGCCAACGTCGCCAGCCGTTGGAGATCCCACAGGACGAACGACAAACGAGACCGACGTTAACCAACCCGCCGAACAGGCCAACGGCGGTGATGTTGCGGAGTTCGCGCTAAAGAAATGCGAGCTGCGGCGACGAAAAATAAACAACCCTTTTCCCGCGCAGTTCAAAACATTGAACTTAAAGAGGCTATACTCTTACGTAGGCTGATGTTGTATAGAGTGCCTAATGCGAGTAGGATAATCCCTCACTTGTTTTTTTCTTGTTTTTTTTGTTTTTTTTATATAGCAGACATCTGTAGTAAGCGGAAAACACAAATACTTCATAAGTAGAGTCAGAAGCTGCCCGAACAAACGTTCAGCAAGCTTATCTACAACTCTCTCAATATAATTTATGGCCCAGTTTCGTTGCTTCAAAAGTTAAGTAATTAAATATGGCTAAATATGTAATTAAGCGGAATGCAAAAAAAAAGATTGACGCACTCCCGGCAACAGTCAACAAACTAGCATTCAGTCGCTTTGTCTCGAAAGGCGCCAACCTGTTTTTAAACAGCCCTTTTAAAAGCTGCAGTTAAAGCTATTCAAATGATTCACAAACAAGCCCACATTGAAACCCTGATCTTAAATAAATACAACTGGCGCCCCCTTACGCACGCACGCATACAGACACACGTCCAGGGATAAACAAAAGGTGGTCGAAACCTTCTCCGCCTTCTCGAGCGAAATTCCTGGTTGGGCTCCGGCAAGTTACGTTGAAAAGCGGAGGACAAAAAAAAAAGTTCCCACATTAGATGCACGACACACTACAATATCGGCGTTTGTTTAATATAAAGTCCCACTTCACTGAAACCCATAAAGAAGCCAAATAAAGCGAAAACGATCGATACCCGGCGAGTAGCAATCAGGCGGAGCGCGAAGCCAACTATTGTTTTTAATCAGGATGCGTAAACGCGGAAAAGGTTGTGTAAGAAAAAAAAAATTCTGTTTTTTATAATACTGGAGAACACTTGGGGAATAATTTGAAAACTAAAGAAAAAAAAACTAAACAAACCGGCTATACGCATACGCGCATATAAGCTAGCGCAGACACACATACATCACAAACTAAATGTCCCCGTCAGCTTCGTAAGAGAAAATAAAGCAGAAAAGGCAGAACGGAAAGCCAGACCCGCACGCCCGACGTGTGATCACGAGGCAAGCGCTATACCCTGCGAGACCAACGGGTAACGCTGCTGCCTCCGAGAACCGGTGAGAGATATATATGTACCCTGCAAATGAAGGCGAGCAAGGGGAGTTGGAGAGGCGAGCGGCACTCGCGATAAAATCGTAATTAACGGGGCATTAATTACGCATTCCAAAGCGGACCGAGGCACGTTAAGAAAAGCTGATGCGCCCCCCTGATGCCTGGAGAGAGATACAGCGAAGAAGAAAAAAAACTAAATACGGTGACTAAAGGGACGCCAAGCCTGGCGCGCGGATGGGGTGGAGAGTCAAGCATCGTTAGTGACGATGCCAAATTTGCGGCCCCAACACCAAGTCCCGGACCCCGATCAGGTTCGTTTTTTTTTTCTTGCCTTTCTTTTGCGATTTCGCGGCTCTGCTTTCGACTGTTTAACCGTTTTCGGTCTTCATTGCATGCATTCGCTGAATGCATGCGCTGCACGTGCATTCGCTGCACGCAATCTGGAAAGGAAAGTACCGCGCACGGGAAGAAAGCGAAGAGAAATTGGTCTCACGAGAATGCGTAGTGGAAAAGTTTAAGAAAGAAATGGGAAAGAGAGGGGAGGGGATATAAAGATAAATGAATAAACACTGAAAATCAACGACGAAGATTAAATAGACACAAAGGTGAAACAATAAGTTAAGACTGATAAATTACGCTCTGAATTAAAACACTGGTGTCGTTGATTCCACCACCGTAAGTTTATTAACAGACCCGAAAACCGACGCGAAAAGTTTCAATTTAAATTTGCCGCCGAAATTTCTGACGGCGACGTCATATATCTCAAAGTGTTCCTTTTTCTTCTTTTTTTTTTAAGGAGCGAAGTTACTTATGGCGTGGCTTGTGCATCCGCCATTGTCGTTGTGCGCAACCGCCGGTGGCACATAACCTAGAGAGCGGGTATGTGCCACAGGGGAAGGAGAGAGACGAACGCGCGACTACGATCGCGATGAAAAGATGTGAGATGGCGGTACTTGGAGTGTTCACTAGATGGGCGGGCGGACGGATGCACGGATGGATAGACAGAAAAGCAGACGGACGGATGGACAGCCGGGTGGACGATCGCGCGGACGGACGCACGGAATCATGAACGAACGAACGGATGGAAGCACGGACGGATTGACGGACGGTTCGCCTCACTCATCATCATTCACTCCGTGGATATGCTGCCATTTTGTTTTCTATCTCTGTCGCACTGGCTCAACAAAATTTTCTGAAATTTGATACGTTAAAAAGGCCCTTCAACACTATTTTAGCATGGTCAAAAAAAAAAAAAAACACTGTCGATCGGTATGGTTGAGACTCCCGGGAACACGCGAGCCGAACATTATAGCTCTGCACGCGACCTGGAATTTGTAATTAATTCTCAATATCAGCAAAAAAAAATCGCTTTCTTTTCTCTCGACGCCCAAGATCACTGCGTCCCAGACCAAGAATACGCTCGGTCGTTACGGGGGCCGCCGCGGGAGACCGCCACTTGTCCACAAGCACGCGCTCACGATCGCACTGAAAAGCCGTGCATTCTAAGAAAAAAAAAAGAAAAAAAAAAGTGCCCAGGTAACGAGGCGCGAGTGGCGCATTTTCTTCGCCCGTGTCCTCCCTTCTTGCTTAGATTCCAGCGCTTTCGTCGGGACGCGAGAAGTGAGAAAGCAATTGCAGCGTGCGACTAATCTTTGTGGAACTCCGCTCGCACTGGACGCATTCTAATATTCTAACATTTTTTTTTGCGGCGAATTCGTGAGGTGAGGAAATAGGCTCCTTTAGTGAATACATTCCATGGCCACTTGGAAAAGCGTTGCACGGCTCCTTTAAGTACGTGGCTCCCTCAGAAGACAATGTACTTCATCTTTAGGGATTATGAACTTACACAATTGACATCTGCGACGTCACGGCGACTGGTGCGGTAACTGCAAAAATGGCGCCCCGACGCGCACTTTCATTGAGCGCGCATCCACGCCATACCAGGCGTCTTCTGGCGGAAAGCGTGAAACGCTTGGTATGGGGAAATAACAATTTACGTATACAATACAAGTCGTTAGACTGATTGATTGATATGTGGGGTTTAACGTCCCAAAACCACCATGATAATTGAGAGACGCCGTAGCGGAGGGCTCCGGAAATTTCGATCACCTGCATGGCGTTCTTTAACGTACACCCAAATCTGAGTACACGGGCCTACAACATTTCCGCCTCAATCGGAAATGCAGCCGCCGCAGCCAGGATTCGAACCCACGACCTGCGCGTCAGCAACCGAGTACCTTAGCCACTAGACCACCGCAGCGGGGCAAAAAAAGTCGTTAAACTCGAAAGTGTCCCTTTAAGATGGGTGCGCATGAGGTACCCAGGTTTCCGGAATATGAACACAAGCCAAAATAATGTAAACGACACAAACCAATTTCGACAAGCACCGCTGAGAAATGAGGCCCCTTTCGGCTAGTGCTCAAAAAAGTATCACACAATCTATATACGGAGGATGAACCAACAGCTGACTGACTACTCACGTCTGCAATATGCTTAAAAAACTAATGGGATGCTAGAATATTATGGATGCTAGAATATTATGAAGCTAGTATTCACTAAGCAATCCCAGCTCAAATTGCCCTGCTTATCCCATTTATGCGCTTTACGAGGTTCAAGGGCACAAAAACGATAAGCAAAACGAGAGATGGAGATAAAGTTGGTGCGTGAATACGGAGCCTAAGGAACACGTTGGTACGGACGCATTTTTCAAATTTGTTTTATCCCGATTTCATATTTGGGTTTTCAGTTGACCATTTTGCGATGCATGCAAGTGCGCAGGCCAACACAAAACAGTCAAAGGCACACACACAAGAAAGCTTTCTACGTGTAAAGATGAGAGTCGACAAATACACCAATTGACCAATCAATCAATCAATCAATCAATCAATCAATCAATCAACTAAAACTTCGTTTGATTGACTTAATGATCTTTAGAGCTAAAGGCTACTATAGCTTTGCTGGGTCGATGAACGCCCTTACATATAGCACCATACGACGTTCCAACCAGGAACATGCATGTTAAATTATATGTTATAACATACGTGAGCAATACCGTAACAGCTTCTGTAGTAGTATTATAAAAATTAGGAAACACAATGTGGAATAAAAGCCATCTGGGCTCCACAATCGGCAGGAATAAACGTTTCAGCGGAGTGCATGTGCACAGACAGTCACAATCGTGTTTGTGTGGTATACGTCGCCCCAAATCATTAAGCACTGAACTCATCTGCATAAAGAAGGCTATCTATACGAAGAACAACGAGAGAGCGACGAAGGGGCGTCTAAATCACGCACTAATCAATTAACATCCGACACGTCATTAATAAAAAAAAGGTCGATAAAAGTAAGCGCTCGTAGCACGCGACTATTACTGCACACCGGAGGAACGACGAAGAGTCTAAAACCTCTTCGCGCATCGTCGCTAAAGATTTAAGCGAGTCACGTCGTCTTCCCGTCCACGCAAAGTCACAAGAGCATCCGAAAAGGAAGCCCAAGAATCGACCAGCGCGGCGGTTTCTTTTCGTTTCCCTCCCGAGTAATTAATCGTCCCTTCCCGAAGCGGCGGATGAGAACGACGTCGGGAGATTGTTTCTGTATACCAGCGCGCGAACAATCTGGCAGTCATTGCTGATTAGCATTCGGAGAGAAACATTCGAACTCAACGAAGAAGAGCGAAATCATGCACTTGCTTGCCTGGTCTGGTCCGAGATAAACAGCCGCCTTTATATATCTACCATCTCCCTCAGAGTCCTTTTCTTTAATAAAAGTACTTTTATTGCGCACGTCTGGGAACAAGGGGAGGGTATACGCACTAACCGGACAGAATGACTAATCATCGTTCTTTTTTTGTTTGTTTCTTTTCGCTCTTTCCATCTCCTTGAAGGGCTAGTGCATATATACCGCATAATATCGCATTTAATACGATTCCGAATGCAATACAATGCACACTTTTTTTTTAAAGCCGCCAGAAAACAAGTGTAATTCTCGGTTTTAGCTAACACCAATCCAACGTAAGCTGAAACTCAAATATGAGTTTTTTTTTTTAAACCGAAGTTTATATATGATTCGACCAGCCGCATCGAATTAACATACCAAGTGATCCCGCGGGATATTATACGAAGTAGGAATCGTATTAATTTCTGCAACATGCGGTTTCTTTAATTCGACCCCAAGGAACGACATATGACGTTATTATTATTATTATTATTATTATTATTATTATTATTATTATTATTATTATTATTATTATTATTTGCATTTAGCGAACTCATCGGCATGCGGGCGCACCGAGGCCGGCAGTCGACCCCACGACTTTCCGCGCTCACAAAGTGGTTCTAAGAGAGAAAGGAAGAGAAAAGTGAGCCCCGTAACTGTCTGCTTCAGCGAGCGACACCTCAACAGTAGCTCACAAGCGATGGGGGTGAGGAGGGATTAATAGGATAGGAATAAAGGTGCAGAGAGAGAGAAAGAGGCATGAGGTGGTAAGCCAGAGAGCGACGACATATCGAGGGGATAGGAGAGGTAGGAAAGATGGAAACACGGTCGCAGGAATCCGAGGACGGGGCACCACTTGCGAGAGGTCTTGTCAGCGCCAGGAGATGGCGTAGAGCAAGTCCAGTCGGTCATAGCTATACACTGTCGTCGGAGATCGGCGTCAGATGACGTAGGGCGAGCCCAGTCAGCCAGAGCTACGCTGACGTCGGAGATCGCGAGGGCACAACCGGCCGGCACGAAATCCAGCGAGCGAGTACTTCCCATGCTCAGCAACAAATTGCCTTAGTTACCACGAAGGTTCAAATCAAGATAAACTGCGTTAACCAATGCGCGATGCAAATATGGCGTGCCAAACTAAAAAAAACCCAGGTAAGGCACATCGTATACTATACGAAGGATTATGCGGTACTGCAGGCCATGTGGCCATCGCCGGAGGGGCGTCACACCGGAAGCGGAAGTGAGATTTACAATACGCGAAGGCGGACCAGACAAAAGAAAATAAAAACCAGCAGAAAAATGAAAGGAAAAAGTGAGGTTCACATAATCTAACAGATCGGGAGCTGAGTACAAAGGCGGGTCCAGCGCTGAAGGCTAAACTTCTTACCAACCTTATAAACACAAGCACTCAAACACCAAATGTGAAGCCACCAAAAGCGCAAATAAAACGCGAAAGCGTGGACGGTAGCGATCGTAGCAAGCTCGAAACAGATAAACGAATCGCAAACGACGAAGAAAAGTTCGAAAAAAAAAAAGAGACAGCGAGAAGGAAAATCAATCAGCCTCCGAAGGTGGCTTCTCGACCGGAGCCCGACAGAAGAGGTCGCCCTCGAGATAAAAATTTAATTACGCCCGAGCTGTCCCGCAAAATACGGTTCTCCCGGTATATATACCCTTTCTTTCGCGAGGCTCGCGCGCTGATCGCAAACGAAGGCTAATGATTACGCCCAGACGGAGAAACCTGTTCAACACTTTAATTGCCGCAAACTGTGACGTGTCGCGAATACGCGTGAATGAATGATGCATATAAATCAGGAGTCTCAGACAGGTGGCCCGGTCCGCACAACTCTGTCCTATCAAACTTAACATTTTGTTTTTTATACAAGTATGTTCTTTGGCTACACGACGTGGTTCATCTCAAGTACTTTTTTTCCCCCTTGAAGAGCCCCACGCGGTCACTGCATGGGTTGAAACAACCGCTGAACAAAAACTCTATACTTCGGAATCGGAGTCCCGATTTTTGTGATTCAGGAGATCTGCACCGACGCGTTTCTGATTGATATGTGGGGTTCAACGTCCCGAAACCACCATATGATTACGAGAGACGCCGTATAGTGGAGGGATCCGCAAATTTCGACCACCCGCGGTTCTTTAACGTGCACCCAAATCTGAGCACACGGGCCTACAACATTTCCCGCCTCCATCAGAAATGCAGCCGCCGCAGCCGGGATTCGATCCCACGACCTGCGGGTCAGCAGCCGAGTACATCAGTCACTAAACCACCGCGGCGGGGCCCCGACGTGTTTCTTGAAACCTGACGCCACATCCCCGTCATGAAATAACCCACGTAAGATATAAAGAAAATACCTTCTTTCAAATGACGTTAGCTGGTGAGAAGTTCGTGCCCCTTTGGCCCCTCTCCCCCTCCCCCCTACTTCAACCTGCTTCCCCATCGCTGCGCTTGCACGACTGAAATTCGTGACACCGGCCCGCTATACGTAGCTGAGGCGAGTTTGGCACACCGGGTATGCATGCCAAATTTCAGCCAATAGAGATCATTGGAGCGGAAGTAGGCGAAGAATGGGGTAAAGCGATGAAGTAACTCTCTCTTGAGCGAGGATACCACAAACCGCCACACTTGGGGGAAAGGGAAAACGTTAAAGTGGCCCTGCAACACTTCTTGAGCATGGTCAGAAAACGCTGCCGATCGGTAGTAGAGGCTCCCGACAACACGCGAGCCAAATATTATAGCGCAGCCCGCGGCCTGTATTTCACAATAAATTATCCAAGTCGGCTAAAAATAGCTTTCTCTTCCCTCGAAAAATCACGGAATTAAGCCCAGTAAGCCCATCTGTCAGCCATTGGTTGATTTGAACATGGCACTCTCGGTTGTTACAGAAATCGCCGCGAGAGGCCGTCCACGCGCGCGCACCCTATATAGTTACTGTATATACTACCTCTAAAGGTAGCATATACAGTAACTCTAGAGCGCGCCACACTGAGAGAGCCACGTATTCGAAGAAAAAAAAAGAAAGAAAAAAAAGCTCAAAGTCACGAGGCGCGAGTGACGTTTTTTGTTTGCCCCCTCCCATCCATCCCTGCTCAGCTTAAAGCGCTTTCGTCGGGTCGAGAGAAGAGAGTATTCGATTGCAGCGTGTGACAAATGTTTGTAACTCCATTCGTACTGGACGGATTCTTAAAATTTTTGCGGCGTTCAATTTGTGAGGCAATACGCTTTTCCAGTGAATTAATTCCATGGTTACTCAAAAAAAAGTGTTTGAGAGCCCCTTCAAAGACAGAGTCAGAGCTGAGTAGGTGGCTTGGAGAGCACTTGGGGAGCACGCCGATGGGCAAGTGAGAGAGTAAAGTACAGCGAATGGAAGTCAAAGAATCCCATATGCGTTCACCTTAGACGACTCCCGAAGCCATATTTCTTTTTATTTCAGTCGCGCTCTTTTACCAATTGCAGGAATAGGGATCTTTACTAACATTCAACCACTACACTAGTGAGAATTGGAGGAGGCGCAAGCGAAGCATGCAGCTTCTTTAGTGGACACGTTCGACAACGGCCGGGCCGTTACTATTCGAAGCAACAGCCACTGCGGTTAAGATAACAGTGTTTCGCCTCAAGGGCGAAACAATGAATGGGATAGCAACAAACCGCAATGTCACTCGAAGAACGACAAGCAGCTCGAGACTTGTTGCGCGCTGTTCAAGCCCGAATGAGGCACGAAAAGTCCACACGCAGGACAAGCGCGAACTGTCACACGTCGACACTTACAGCTCGCTGCTGAAACACTAGGGAGTTTTAGTGCTGGGTACGCATTCTCTTGAGGCCTTGCGGGCTTGGGAGCGCGCGGCGTTGCGTGCCCAACCCATACCCAACCAGAAATTCCTTTGAGTTGGCGCCACGGTGGCACGCACGCAAACGCAAGCCGCACGAAGTTCACACGCGCTCGCAGAGCCATAGCGTCTTGTCCCGTAAGTATTATTTAAGTCTTTTTTATGATTTAAAATGTAAAATTAAACATACATAAAGATCAGGACACCTTTTTTATTGTGTACAGTAATCTGGTATACGCAAAAAAGAGAAAATACAAGGTTACTGTAACGACAGTGTCGACATCTTGTGACACTTCGTGCAACCGCAGTCATGAATATGTTAGCTTACGCGTGATGTTTTTGAGGTGAAAATGAATAAAAAGGTTACTCATTTGTAATATTGTCGCTGCGCAGTTTTTGCACCAGATGTACAATGCACAATGTTTCTGCAATAACAAAGTTGTGCTTGTCTGCTTCACTATGGCCGCGCTAGATGGCGCCACCTATTCAGCTGGTCAGGGGCTGGCATATGCTTTTTAGTTTCTATGTTCCAGGCCATTTTAGCTTTGGAAATCTGGCTGAAACCGTGTAATCGCTATAAGTGCTCGCACTTTGGCTTATTTTAACTTGACGGCTAGAGTATCCGCAGTGCAGATAACGTGAATTCTCGCGAAGGTGTACCACGCGGACGCATGGCCCCATCGCCCCAGCGATCTTGCGACGCATCTGTTTGTGGTTTCGCGCGTGCGCAATACCGCCGCCCCAACGACCTGCGTACGCACGCCGCTTGGGTACCCAGCACTAAAACTCCCTACTAAGAAGGACGCACGAAACGAGCGCACAGGTATACACAGGTCAAGCGCGAACTAACAACTGTCACAGTTGTTACTCCTATGTGTTTGAGCAGCGCGCTGCAAGCTTCGTTCGACTAAGCGCAACCATGCTGCCGCTACTGCGTTGGCCCGTGTAGCTGGCAGCTAACTCTTTTCGAAATCATTCCCCCCCCCCCCTCACAAACCACTCCCCCCGCGAGATAAGCGCGCGCACGGGCGACCACACACTGCAGGGCAAAGTACAGGTAGTACGGTAGGATGAACGAGCACATCGCAACTACGGCGAAAAACGAGTGGGGCGACGACGGTTAAGCTATATATAAAATAACTCGCCATTAGTATGCTGAAGAACTTCGCGCTAATCACTGACACTAAAGAGAAACAATGACTTTGTTTAAATTGATAAAATGTACTTTGAGAACTGTAACGCCGCAAGTTTCACTATCATAGGTTAATTATTGGCGAAGGAAATCAAGGCTGAAGTTTCATTCTTAAATCTCGCGCCGATATATTCACGCCTGAGACCGAAAACTTCAAAATGCATTTCTCGTATTTTCGCGACATTGGCTCGATGAAATTCTTTGAAACTTCGCATGCTAGGTCTAAGACACCCACAGACGACAATGTACTTCGTTTTTATCAATTAGAAGCTACGTAGGATCGAGTAGACGCCTTAAAATATTTGACGTCACGGTGTTTAGTGGGGGACCTCAAGGTGGCTTCTACACCCGAAAATTTCTTTTCGCGCGTTTTCTCACTCGCCGCAGCACGGTCGCCACAGTGCTGTTGATGTGGTTGCCCCTAGCGCTGGTCACGTGACGAGAGGTCGGGCGTAAGGCTCGGCAGAAGAGGGAAGAACCAATGATGCGCAAAGTGCAGGTCAGTGAGGGGCTCCGTTCCCCACCGTCAAAACAGTGCAACAGCGAAGCAGTTACCCCTTGAAGAAGGGCGCTACAAAAAAAAAAGGAACAGCCAAATTAATTGTTAAGTTATTGCACACTGCTCGAAAGACGATGAATCGGGAGACGAGGAACCACACAAATCACTTCCTTCACTGTGGTTCCTTGTCTCCTACGTCTTTGTTTTTTAAGCGGAGCACAATAACGTACCAATGAATAAATACCAACTGGCCCAAGTAAGTACCCTTAGAAGCCAAGGAAATGCAGAGAAAAAAGCAGTGCCAGTTCCTCGTTGTGACAGCCATCAACTCATAACCACGTTCCTAACTTAGCACAATCAATCAATCAATCAATCAATCAATCAATCAATCAATCAATTTCTTATTCTCAACAAAAATAGGGGTACAATGGGTAATATTTATACAGTTGAGATCCCGGAACTCGGCTCGAGTTGTGGAAGGGCTTCCTATGACAAATAATGTTACTTAGATCCATGACAAATAATGTTACTTAGATCCGTGTCCAAGGATTCTATATATAGGTGATAGAGACCAAGAAAAATCATTACACAATGTGCGAAACGAAGCTATGAACTATGCAGTATGTAAAAAATTATTTTAAAAATAAAATCCATGTAAAAAATGTCCTATACGAACGTGCATGCAAAACGAAGGAAATTGTTATACAGTGAGTAAAAGGAAACTATGTGCAACATAAAAGAAAATAACGTAAAAAACAAAAGAAAAGCAACAAAGGCTGAATGAAACATAAAACACAAAAGAAAAGAAAGCTGTTTTTTTTAGAGATTGCAGAGGAAGAAGTACTGGTGTAGTGAGTTAGAAAAATACTGAATGGATGATAAAGTGATTTCTGTAGGAAGGGTATTCTAAAGACTGGCTGCAGTGTATATAAAA
Organism: Rhipicephalus annulatus; assembly: GCA_013436015.1. Lineage (NCBI taxonomy): Eukaryota > Metazoa > Arthropoda > Arachnida > Ixodida > Ixodidae > Rhipicephalus > Rhipicephalus annulatus. The sequence continues at coordinate 11,816 of WOVY01004386.1, forward strand.
CAAAATGCCCTATAGTTTGTGCGTGCACCTGAAATCGCTAACAGCGTTAACAAAGAGGAACGTGTTGGATAATGTGTTACGTGTTGATAAAATTGAACGGACTATGTACAATAGTTCTTAAAAATTTCTACGTAAGAGCAATGCGGAAAAGAATGCTATAATGCAGCGGTAAAGTATTTAATAAGGGGTAAGCAAAAGATTCAGTATGCCGGGAAAAACAGATCATTTGCAGAATGTGAGCTTCCTGAATTGGCTGTAATATTGTTGGATATGTAAGACTGTAGACTGAAATACAATACGACACATTTGATTAAAAAAAACTACGGTAAAAAATCATAATGATGTGTAGTGGAAAGAAATATCGTAGCTTATAAAATATCGGTATATTTTTCTAAATCTTTTTAGTTACATCATGCACATGATTGTGCCACGTCTGATGTTGATCTATGACTAAGCCTAAGAATTTTGATCACCAACTTTTCCACGAGCAGCTCCATTAAATATCGATTTTCTTTCGTTACTTAGTGCCATATTTTTGGCAGAAAAAATTATAAAATTAATTTTAGAAAGATTTCAAATTAATTCATTTATGTGTAACCAGTAAGAGAGCTTTTTAAGAGTGTGATTAGCTTTTTGGCATAACTCTTTCTCAGTCTCAGCCGCTATGAATATGTTTGTGTCATCTGCGTATAGGACACATTCTTCCTGTATGTACGATGGGAGACCCGTTATGAGCACAACGAACAAAACGGGACCTAATATTGACCCCTGTGAGACACCAACACAAGAAACAAAACAAAAAAAAAGAACAAACAAGAAACTTGCAGAAAACTTAGCTGTAAAGGGGGAGCTGCAAAGGTTCGTGTGAGAAAGGGCAACGTCTTCACGGTTCGACGGCTTTCAACAGCATCGAACTTGCAGTACATTCTGAAGGCCACGCTTGCGTCAAAGCGAAAGGCAACGCAATGCTTCAGTCTGGGTTGCTTGTCATTCCAGCATTGTGACAGCTGATGTTTGCAGTCTTAGAATGAGATATGATAATATTCAATACTGCGGGCATGATTTCATGCCTGCTGACTGATACTGGAAAGAGGGTGTTTACAGCACGATATGCAAATAAAGCTTGAACCTTACTTTGTTGTTGTTGTCTATACATTGCTATAGCTATAAATGTTTCGCCGTTGGGTGAAATTGCGGCTGTTTTCATTAAGCAACGCAGAAGCAACAAAGCTCATTGGGAGTGAGCCTGCCGAGGCATGCAGCCTTAATTTTCGTTACAGTACACGAGACGGGAAGGGAGAGAGTTCTGTTAAAGACAGAATAGAAACAGGTGAGGCTGAGCAATGTTTGAATGAAAGACATCAACAACTGTTAGATGTTATAGAAAAAAAAAAGTGGACAACCCTCCTATGTTCATTTGCATGGCCTACAGCAAGACGACAGAATGGAACTCGAACAGGAGGGGTAAATAGAAAGGTGAAAAATTATAAAAAGTAATGGGATTCCACGAGAATAGCAAACTGGTAGAAGATGCTGTCTTAGACTACAGCACATCAAAAAAAAAAAAACCCTGCCCTTTCTTTCCAGTGAACCAGAGTTATCAGTTCTGCTTATAGTAAGAGAATCTGTTCTTTTTATTTTTTTTTGCTGGGTTTCTTGTAGCGATTTCCAGCAGCTTGTCGCATTTTTTAGGGCTGATTAGCTTTTTTCCTGCAAATATTGATATATATAAGAAATTTTTCCCATTTTATACCACTTCATCATGTTTCCCAAAAACGCGTTTGTCATTCACTAATTGTGCTTTTGATGATGCCTCCATGAGCTGAGTGTTGAAATGATACATACGCTGGTGCGGTCAACAAAGAACCTTATTCATGCACTGGGAAACATGCATTCTATCGAATGGAGACTACTTCAGAGACATTGTCAAGAAGTCAATGTGCTTTCATTACTAGCTGCGCATGTTTTAGCTATGCAAAATATTAAGGCAATTTTTTCCACTCTCTTTTGCATTTGAGTCACATTTTATTATAATTAAAATATTTTTAAAAATGAAAAAATTCTCTATATTTTCACTTTTTTGGGACTTCTTCGCGAAATTCAGGTCACTTATTTTGGCCTTACTTTGTCATGATTATTCACTTGTTAGCTTGGTAGCACCTTGCAATAATGATGTGAAGACTCTGGGAAGAAAAAAAAAACGAAGTCCATTTTTTTTTTCGGGGGTTTTGACTTCCCGCATACGACTCTTTTTAAAGTGTGAGGGTGGCCGAGGTGGGGGTTGCGTGTGTGGGGAAGATGGGAGTTCGGCCTGGTTGGGGAGAGTGGCAAGACGTACCGGTGTGTTGTGCGCGATTTAGAGTTAGCACGTGACAAAAGTAACACATGAACTTTCTTCGGAAGCCAGACCTAACCCCTTTTATATATGCCCCAATGTCCTTGTCGCCAAGTCACCTACGTCAGTGGTGCACCGAAGGGGGCGGGATCAGGAGTTTTAATTCCCCCCACCAGATGTTGACATTTCCCCCCCCCCCCCTCCCGTAAGTGCAGCCTTGTTTTCAAGTTGTCGTCGTTTCAATCCAAGAAGTGGCTCGGGGGCGAAATTGCCTGATTTATTCTATTAAATATGCCATATTCACATATCTACCCCTATACTGAAAAGAGTAGAAACCGCATGCTCTGTGACTCGAGCTGCATTCACTTACAGTGAAGCAGCTTTGCTTTCACGAGTCGTCAGTCTGAGCGTTTTCATTTTATTCTTAGTGGAAGAGGGGCTGTGTAGAATGACAATGCCCTGCGTGACTGGGCTTCGGTGCACAGTGCATGTCACTTCAATATGTATTATATCTAGCAGCTCCACCAGCTGTGTATGCAATGCTACTTACACGTATGTTGCAAATGAGCAACATATGTGACATATATTCGTAATACTTGTGTCTATGTGCTTCGAGTTGTCGATGAGTACACCCTCGCGCTGTCAAATGCTAACTTCCTGGTTAGCTCAATTGGCAGAACGGCTGCCCCAAATAGGTGTTGGTCCTGGTTCGAACCACATGTCACGATGAATTTTTCGGCAACTATGAGGCTTTCTTTCTGAAAAATCCGCATAAATTTCCTAGTGGCTTCGTGCTACAAAGGGGTGGTTGTCTTCTTTCCCTTTCATACGTGTATGTTCAGAACAAGAGTTCACAGTGTTGTTCACCGTTTATTACATTATCCGGTTCACAATGGCTAATCTACTGCACTGACTTGAATACCTGGTTCACTTGGACGCTTCTAATCCAATTAGAGATTAAGATCTCAAGTGCCTAGATACCACTAAATTATCGGCTTCACAAGGCTTGATTTAATAGCTCTAAAGGTGTGATGTGACAAAGCTGCAAAGTAATAACATTATGCTCAAGTTGCTTTAAATGTGCAACTTCCTTCAAATAAAAAAGTCATGAAGCTAATATTATAGAAATGACAGGTAAGTTAATTCAATGGCCTTACTCGCTGTGATGTCCCCGCAAACACTGACTGAACCCCGGTCCCTTCAGGATGTTTTCGCTCGTTTCTTAAACCCACACATAAAAAAAAGGAAAAGAAAACCTTCGGTGTAACGAATGGGCATTCCGGAGTGGAGTACCTGAAAGAATTATTTCTACTGTTCTCACCCCCCCCCCCCCCGGGCAAACACGAGGACCGGGCGGCGCCTTGTGGTCTACAGACAGTGTGACAGTGTACGGTGGTACGGTGGCAATAATCCGCGCGCACCCTTCAGATTTGTGGCATGGGGGAACAGCAGAGCAACTTTTGTTGGTTCGGGGAATGCGACCCTGCCGCAGAACCTGTGCCGGGTCCGGTCTGACTTTCCGTCAGCCTCCGTGGCTCCAGGGCTCATTGCTGCGTTCTGCGCGGATGGCCACCTGCGGCGTTGAATGACGAAGAAGCGGCGGCTACGGAGAATTTCGTGGGAGACACCGAGCTGCATGGAGACGTCGAGACTCGTTCTGGACATCGGCTCATCAAGTACCAGAAACCGGGTAAATCGGTTCGGCCGAAAACTTTTCGGCACAACACTGCAAACTTCAGACGTTGGCCATTACAGGCGATGCACTTTGTCGGAAGCATCGGGACCACTGTTCGCCCGCAATTAAAGTGTCTTGGGACAGCTCGCCCATCTATCTCTCTGAGGCTTGAGTTTGTACATTGTTACTTGCTCGGCTTTGTTTGGGAGAGGGTTTTCTACCAGTGTGGGCCGCGGGGGCGGCCGTCGAAGATGATACACTACGACTGACAAGAAAATATGCCGCGTCGATAGTGGCGATTGGTTCGGTACCCCGGTAGGGCAGAGTCGGGTCCTACAAAAAGGGACTACGAGACGATGCGAAGGGAGTCAGAGATACGATGCGATGAGCTCGAGATGGTAGAGAGACGGAATGGAAAAAGAAAATGATGAGGTGAAGAGATAGCAATGAGAGTCGATGAGATGATGATGATGATGATGTGTGGCGCTTCATGGCGCAAGGGCCGATTGATGGCCAAAGAGCACCATTTCAATGAGTATAGAGATGTGGACAATGATATGTTACGTGGCTGTATAGGGGCCTTAAAATTCCTCGCGATAATGCGGGTAAAAACATAAGTATTAAAAACATGACAGTGACGTGATATGCATACTAAAAAGGGTAACAAAGGTTTTGATAATAGAAACGTGTAAAAATATTTGGCACTAGCACAAGTGCCTCATCAGCGCCCTTGTCCAAGGGCTGCGAGGCAAGTGCTTTCTTGTATAGCCACCGCAGCAAAAACCTCTCTGCAGAGGTTGTGTTACGGGATGCCCGGGTATATGATATGAAAACTATGAATTTCTTTTAAAAACGCTAACAATGATTTGTGACTAAAAAGCAGTTCCCTACCGACAAACATTGCAGGGTGTAAAGGTATATGTTGTCGGTAGGGTAATGAAAAATGTTGTTTTCTTTGAGTTTCTAACTCTTTGCACTGGATTAACATGTGTAGGACCGTTAAATCTTCACCATATCTGTCACACAATGGTGGATCGCCGCCGGACAAAAGATATGTGTGTGTCGTGTATGTGTGTCCTATCCTGAGCTTTGTTAGTGTTACCTCTGTTAGACGTGATTTTGATACTGGTGGCCAATGGCCAAGGTGTGGCTTGATAACGTGTTGCTTGTTTTGTGTATGTCTATCCCACTTGCTCTGCCAGTAGTCCCTGAGCTTTCGTATGAGAGACTGCTTAAGATCAAGGGGCGGGATCGATATGGGTGTAGTGGAACTGATTTCGTGGACGGATGCAGCAAGCTGATCCGCCATCCCGTTGCCTTGGATCTCACGGTGCCCTGGCACCCAGCACACTACAACATGTTGTTTGAGTGTGTAGAGTGTGCATAAAATAGAGTAAAGTGAGATGAGGACAAGGTTTTTTTGTTTTTTAAGATTGTGCAGAGCCGTAACCACACTGAGGGAGTCTATATATATTACTGCTTTTTGTATTTGTGATTGCTTGATGTGTTTAGCCGCCACAAGTATCGCGTAAGCTTCCGCTGTGAAGATACTTGTGCCTGGATGTAGAGGGCCAGCATCCGAAAAGGATTGACGGACAGCAGTGTAGGACATAGAGGAGTTAGACTTGGAGGCATCTGTAAAGAACTCAGGACGTGTGTATTTGTGTTGAAGTTCCAGGAAGTAGTTTCGGATATGGGCAATAGGTGCATGTTTTGTAACTTCTAGGAAAGACACATCGCAGTCTATAATCTGCCACTGCCACGGTGGCGGGTATACTGCAGGAGCCATTAAACTGTGTTCAAGTGACACTCCAGTTTCCTCAGCTACGCCCTTCAGGCGAACTGAGAAGGGCTGCCTCACCGAAGGACTGTTTCGAAACAGAATAGAGCTCGACAAATCATTAATAGTGGAGTAGGAGGGGTGCTTCTTTTCTGCTTTCACCTTAAGAAAATATACAAAGGACATGTAAGTTCTTTGTAGATGAAGCAACCATTCATTTGACTCAACGTAAAGGCTTTCTACAGGGCTGGTGCGAAAAGCACGCGTAGAAAGGCGGATGCCCAAATGGTGCACGAGATCCAGCATCTTCAAAGCACTTTGAGTCGCAGACTGATAAACAACGGCCCCATAATCTAAGCGTGTGCGAATGAGGCTCCTATACAAATTCATGAGACATTGCCTGTCGCTACCCCACGTAGTACGTTACAACACTTTCAGAACACTCATGGCTTTTATACATTTTGTTTTTAGATACTTAATTTGCGGTATGAAGGTCAGCTTGTGGTCCAGAATTCGGCCTAAGAATTTATGCTCGGCATTAACAGACAGACGTTGACCATTCAATTGAATGTCAGGTTCTGAGTGCATACCTCTCTTTCGGGAGAACAAGACACATGTGCTTTTTTGTGGGTTCAGACGGAATCCATTTTCTTCTGCCCATTTAGAAACCTTGTTCAAAGCTAGCTGAACCTGCCGTTCACACATTGCCAGGTTGCATGACTTAAAGCCAAGCTGGACGTCATCGACATATGTACAATAGAACATATTGCGGGGGATGGACAGGTGCAAGAAATTCATTTTGATAATAAAAAGTGTACAACTAAGTACACCGCCTTGCGGTACTCCCGTTTCTTGAACAAATGTTTGGGAGAGAACACTTCCCACACGCACACGGAATGTCCGATTGGACAAGTAACTCTCGATTATGGAAAGCATTCTACCACGCACACCCAGGTGAGACAAGTCTCTTAATATGCCAAAACGCCATGTTGTGTCGTAAGCCTTCTCGATATTGGGAAACACAGAAAGAAAGTATTGTTTATGGACGAAAGCGTCTCGGATCTGTGCCTCGATACGCACCAGATGGTCGGTGGTGGATCTACCCTCTCGAAACCTACATTGGTATTGGTCAAGCAGATTGTGTGTTTCAAGGAAATATAAAAGTCGGCGGTTTATCATTTTTTTTTTTCAAAAAGTTTACAAAGGCAGCTGGTTAGTGCAATTGGCCCATAACTTGAAACAGAGGAAGGGTCCTTGCCCTGTTTCAATATAGGGATAACAATGGCTTCTTTCCAGGAAGTAGATATGGTGCCAGAAAGCCAGATAGCATTGTATAGTGAGAGTAAAGTTTTTCGCGTTTCAAGCGGCAAGTTTTTCAACATTTCATACATGACATGGTCGTGGCCTGGGGCAGAATTACTGCAGGAGTTTAGTGATGTTTGTAGCTCAGCTAAGTTGAAAGGTTGGTTGTATGCCTCATATTTTGTACACATGTGTTGCAGTTTCTGCTTTTCGATTTTTGCTTTATATCTTTGAAAAGCTTCAGTATAGTGTGAGGAGCTAGAGACCTGCTCGAAGTGTGCACCGAGGAAGTTCGCCTGATCTTCCAGGCTGTCACCCTGTGTGTTTACGAGTGGGAGTGAATGCACTTGTCTTCCTGCTACTCTACCAACCATGTTCCAGACTTTAGCCTCTTGGGTATATGAATCAATCCCCGATAAAAACTTGTGCCAGCTTTCTCTTCTGGCCTGCCGACGCGTTCTCCTGGCCTGAGACTTCATTTTCTTAAAAGTGGCAAGATTTTCGGCTGTCGGTGAGTTCCGAAGCACCCTCCATGCTTTGTTTTGCTGCCTGCGTGCATTTTGGCACTCTGAGTTCCACCATGGCACACGTCGTTTTCCATGGTGTCCATTCGTTTGTGGTATGCTTTTTGTTGCTGCATCAATCAGAGACGCTGTAAAGTAGTCGACAGCCGTATCAATGCTTAAAGTGCATATGTCGCGCCAGTTTAAATGAGTGATGTTATAGAACTGTTCCCAGTTGGCTTTGCTTGATAGCCATTTTGGAACCTGGGGCGAGCATTCAGTTGATGTAGGTGTGCTCAAAACTACGGGAAAATGGTCACTTCCATAGGGATTATTGATGACTTTCCAATGAAGTAGGGGCACAAGCGATGGAGATACTATGCTTAGGTCTATTGAGGAATAGGTATTGTTAGCGAGGTTATAATAGGTTGGTTCTTTTCGATTCAGGAGACACGCGCTTGAAGAGAGAAGAAACTGTTCAATCAGTCGACCTCGTGCATCACAACGAGAGTCGCCCCATAGCCTGTTATGTGCATTAAAGTCCCCTAGAACAAGATAAAGTTCGGGAAGTTCATCTATCAAGGACTGGAATTCATGTTTGTGTAGTTGAAAATGCGGAGGTATGTATATAGAGCAAATGGTGACGAGTTTGCTTAGAAGCACCACTCGAACAGCCACTGCCTCAAGAGACGTTCGGAGTTTCAAGTGTTTACATGCTAAACCTTGCTTAACTATAACAGCTACACCTCCAGATGATGCCACGGCATCATCACGGTCCTTTCGGAAAATAATGTAACTGCGTAGAAAGTTGGTGTGTTTAGATTTTAAGTGTGTTTCCTGTACACACAGCACTTTTGGTGAGTGAATGTGTAGAAGTTCTTGGACATCGTCGAGGTTTGTGAGAAGGCCTCTGACATTCCATTGTACAATCTGTGTTTCCATATTTGATGGAAAGTGGTGCTGTGTGCACGTAAATGAAGGGGCTGTTCAAGTGTGAAGTTGTCACTTAAGTAGCAGGGCCGTCGTCAGGCCCTGTTATTGGTTTCTTGGTTCTTTTAGCACGCTCTAGGGAGCCATGCCGCATTTCCGGCACCTGAGGTACCGTGCTTGTGTCCATTGCCTCACGTGAAGCACTGGACGCCCGCGTACGCGAGCTGCTGTTGCGTATTTGCGACCTCGCCTGGTGAGACATGGTCGGTCGACCCGACGACCCTGGAGTCGCGTGAGTTTCTGGCTTGGTAGGTGGAGCAGGCTTGGCTGTTTCCACCACGGTGGCGGCCACCACACCCGATGGCTCACTATGCGTGGGCCTAGGTAGTGGCGGAGGGTGATGCGACGCTGCCCCCTGATGTGCCGCATCAGCGTACGTTGTGCCGTGAAAAGCCGAACACCTTCGGCGTGCTTCCTTAAAGGAGATATTTTCGTGAATCTTCAGTGTAATAATGTCTTTTTCTTTTTTCCACTGTGGACAAGAACGTGAATATGACGCGTGGTCTCCGTCACAGTTTAAACAATGTAGGGTTTCATTACATTTGTCAGAGATGTGGCCTTGGGCACCGCATTTGGCACAAGCAGGTCGACCACGACAGCTCTGAGAGCCATGGCCGAACCTTTGACTCTGGTAACATCGGTGGGGGTTTGGTATGTAGGGTCTGATCGGTGTTTTTGTATAGCCAGTTTCTATTGTTTGTGGTAGTTCACTGGTGGCAAAGGTCAGTACCAAGTGTTTCGTGGAGGTTTCCTGATTGTTCCTTCGAATGACGATTCGCTTCACATTGATCACATTCTGTTCTTTCCAGCCGTCGAGGAGTTCAGCCTCCGTCAGGTCAAGGAGGTCTGTGTCAGAAACAACTCCACGTGCAGAGTTCATGGATCGATGAGGTGTTACGCTGATGAGAATGCCGCCGAATGTTGCAAGCTTCTTTAGTTTGTCAAATTGTGTTTTGTCACGGAGTTCTAAAAGAAGGTCGCCACTAGCCATTCTTGTAACTTTGTAGCCATCACCTAATGTGGCTGTCAGGTACCGCAATACTATGAACGGGGACACTGTTCTGGCTGTTTTGTTGGGCTTCTCACTGTGTACAACATAACGAGAGAATACTTCTTTGGGTCGACTGAAAAAGGAAAATTCTTCGGTGCCTGCGTGCTTTGAAGCGGCATGATCATTGAGGAGTGGAAAGCTTCTCTGCATGATAGAGGAATGTAATTCAGTAACGATGACAGCCACCCACCACGGAGCCAAACGAGGGGACGCTACAAGGTTCATGAAACGCGAAACATGCAGACGCCAGCCGTACACCGCTACGATAACCTAATGCGCTTTGGCCAAGGTTGGCTAGTGGCACAAGGTTAACCCAAGCCGCCCATGAAAATGGGGAAGTAACAGAAGAAATTAGAAGACAGGATAGATTTAAAGAGGAGAAAAGACGAAGGTGTGGGGGAGAGAGAGATAGGAAAAGGCGACTGCCGATTTACCCTGGGTGGGTCAGCCCAGAGGTGCTGTCTACGTGAAGCCGGGGCCAAAGGGGTGTGTTGCCTCTGGGGGGCCTTAAAGGTCCAATCACCCAGCGTCGGCTCAACCCCCAGGATCCCCTTTTCCCCGGACACGGCTCAGCCACGCACGACTAGGCGTGGGAGGGAGCCGAAACCCCCCCGTTAGCTCAGGTCCGTGGTGTCGCTACACACCAAATGCCTACTTGCGCAGGCGCCCCTGCGGGGAGACGATGAGATGATGACTGAGGCACAGATAATATGACGAGGAATGAAAGTTAGAGATGGGAAACGAGGAAGCGAGTGATTGCAGGACGTTATGAAAGAAGATTAAGATGGAAATCGCTGAGAGAGACAACGAAGACGACGAAGACGATGAAGACTGACAACACGGACCATTCGTGAGACGAACTTTACGCACCCTATTTAGATGAGCTTTGCAGGCAGAAAAGCGGCGCGTTGAGACATTGCGTGGTTTTATTCATTGATAGCGTCATCATTTGTGTTGTCGTGTGTTTTCTTTATATATGCATACGCTTGTATTGTTGCAGTTACTTTCTTTATGTGCCTGCCCTGTGTCGAACGTCCCGAGTGTCTAAATCATGTGTTATAATTTTGTGTAGTGGTTGGTGTACGCGGGTATACGATGTTTGCAGTTAGTAATAAATTAAATGAATCAGTAAACAGAAACAGGTCGTAGCGTCTCTTACTTCCCGGCCCCAGCACGAATCCCTGTATGTGGGAATTGATTGAGACACATAGCCAAGAGGGAAACGGACAGACAAAGGCTTGCGTGGTCTTCCCTCTCTTTGGTAATGGGTGGCGTAGCGGGGGACGTTTCATCGCTATAGAAGTGAAACACGTGGTGCCCATTTCCAGTTTCGATGCTGGTGGCAGTTTTGTTACTTTTTCGCAAATACTTTGCTTATCATGTAACTTGTTTTCCTTTAAATAGCCGTCAGCAATAAGCACACTACGTGCCGAAAAACATTCTTTTTGCAAGATAAATGAGCTCCTCAAAACACGAAGTAAGAACGAAGGCAAACGTCTGTTGCCGCTACCGATGCTCTTTAGATTTAAAGTCTTTACAATTAGCGTCATTGTTGACGTGCAAATGGTGTATAATTCAAATTGGCAGGATTAAACCAAGTTTACTATCAATCCTCTGAAACAGAAAAAAAAAAAGGTAAGAAGTATTTCAGGCCCCCTTGCCTTTACAGATACATTGTGCGACTCTTCTTTTTCTTGCCTCATCAATTGCGTTAAGTTTGTTAAATATACAAACTTTCTCAGGAACTCTGAGCCCATGTCTGCATGTCGGCGCAACAAATATAACAATGAAAAACGCCAAGGAACATGCTTTTACTCCATTCCAACCGTAGCCGTATCTTCTCAAGCACCAGATTTATCTGAAGGACTGTCGTTTCATGAGATCTTAAGTCGCATTAATTATCTCATCTAAATTTATTGAACAAGTATTCAGTTCCTCTTGAAACAGATGCTCGCTCATTGTCGCTTTTGGATGTTCTCACACCCTGAAAATAAAATTGCAAGCCCACCTACCCTAACTGATATCCTCAGTTCACTTCAGACCACCCGAAAATCCGCGATACATCAGTAGTAAAGACACATTACTAATGAGAAGAGCCGCAATCCAGTGCAGAACACAACTAAAGAAAGAGAAAAAAAACATGATATATTTAACAATCTCACCAAAAATGGTTACCCAAGGTTGTTTATTCAAACCAAAAACACAACGTTGCAGTCTTAGAAATGCAGCAACAGTATTCCCCCTATCAACACCATGACAGAAACGTATCACCCCCCCCCCCCCCCCCCCCTGCGAGAAATTCTGGGTGAGCTAACGGTGGCACCCAAAAGAGAGTTAACCTGTCTCACTGTTGCGATTTACCACGTGATTTCTGATGTTATGAGGTTGGGAAAAGACAACCTCATAACATTTGAGAATGAACACAAGTTTTCATGCATACATCCCTTTTATAGGTCGCTACAAATGTGAAAGGATGTTTGACATTGGAGCCATAACTTTAATCACATTAGCAATATGCCTCATTCATTTGTGTTATAGACTGCAATATATTTTACCTCCACAAGTTTTTTTCAGGAACAATTAGAGTACCTAGTGAATATCAAAGCAGTTTAGGTGAACAAATATGCAAATGAACAATAGTGAGCCAATGCTTAATTTGGTACATACTATTGCTTACATATCATTTACACATGCTAAATTGTACCAACACCACACTTACAGAACACACAAATGTTCTTGACTTAATATCTAATTTGATCCAGGCTTCAAACCAGCTCTGGTAGAAGACAAGCTTCTTCATTTCTAATGCTTGTTAATGGTGCAGACATGATTTTACAAAATACTGTAGGTTAGAGTATATTATACTAACAAACTTGTGCATGTGCTGATTACTGTATAATGTTCAGTGATAGAATTTTTTCAGGAATTATGATGTAGAAAGGAATGGCATACTGTAAGGCACGCTGACAGCAGTCAATAATGTCTCCTGGTTCTAACGTACTAAATTGTCAACTTCTAGGCCCTGGCTACAAGTAAAAAGAAAGCAGAACACCACTACTGACAGTTCTATCCTAAGGGCAAAACTATGACTGGGATAATATGGTTTTGCATTATGCTGAGATACCAAGATGGACTTTATGTTATGTTAAGTCACAGGTGTGTGTGACTCACCGAATGCAGGCGCATCCTAGCCTTGACACGACCTCCACTGGTTGGGCGATGCATTCGGCCAGCACTAAGAAGAGCTGATGAACCATAAGCATGAGACCTCGCACTTGGGTAAGAGCACCTGATGCTGCATGTGGAGAAAAACAACACAACGCCGTGACACAGCTTCCTTTTCCAAGCTTTCCCCTTTTACCGCCGTAATGAGAACTATCATAAAGAGTATGTTCAGCTGATGTCAATAATGCAATAATACCAACCAAAGCAGATGCTGATGGGAAAAGTGATCTGGCCAAGTCTAAGTACTCTAGTAGATAATATTGTTATCATTCACAACTGTGGCAGATTACTCAAAACCTAAATATAAAACTGCTTTATAAATATAACAGTATTATCAGCCCGAGAACAGGTCATTTATTGTGAAATTCATTTAATTAAATATCAATGAACACAATCAACAGGACTAGGAAAGCACTACTAGGTGTGGCCACAAAGATTACTGAGAACATTCTGCTTTAAAAATTATAAATAAACTGAAGCATCCCTCATCTTCTAATCAATGTTAGAAGACTATGCTGAAAATATTCATTGTGTAGTGGAGCACATGCACCAACACATATGCGCCTTCGGAAGAGAACGAAAAGCCCCGCGCTCTGATTTTGCGAGGACCTGTGGTGCCTTTGCCAGACTTTGTCGTACGGCCATTTTCCGTTGCGACCTCGTTGCGACTCCTCTGGTTAAATAAACATCATCACATTTGGTGGAGGTTGCCGAGATCCCCAAGCAGACCTGGAGCTCTGCTCTCGCAAGTTGGCCGAGAGACCACCGCACAGCATGACTGGAGCAGTTGCCAACCAACCCATCCGAACACAGCCAGCACCATCGGCTGCCACGTCTACCTGCCCTGGCGCTACCCGTCAACAGGACCCACCAATCTTCAGCAGCAGTGGTGAGCAAGATGTCAAAGACTGGCTCTCCTTGTACGAACGCGTGAGCGCCAGCAACAATTGGGATGACGACTCTAAGCTCGCCTATGTTATCTTTTACTTGGCTGACGTCGCTAAGCTTTGGTTTACCAACCACGAAACCGTCATCGCCAACTGGTCCACCTTTAAGACCCTCATGACCGAAGCGTTCGGCCGACCAAAGGTCCGCAAGCTCCGCGCTTACCAGTGTCTATGCCATCAAGCCCAGCAGCCTGGCGAGACGTTTACTAGTTATATTGAGGATGTGCTCGACGTCTGCAGGCGTATTAACCCATCTATGCCCGAAGAAGAGAAAATTCGACAGATTCTCAAGGGCATCGAGGATGTTGCATTCCAGATATTGCTGGCGAAAAGCCCGACCACGATGGCAGTTCTCGTAAGCCTGTGCCAGAGCTTCGATGAATTGCGCCATCAGCGTTCAATGGCCTGACAGAGTGTCTCACCACTGGATTCGATCTCGGCCGTTGCACTCGCAAATGACGAAGTTCTCCAAGAAACTCTGTCCAACCGGATCAAAGACTTCATGAGGGAGGAAGTTGCCCGACAGCTTTCCCTGCTGCCGCATAGGGATGCGCCCACTGCAAGCCTGCCTTCGACACTGCAGCAGGCCATACGCACTGAAATTTGCGATGCTCTCCCTACAATTCTGGCCCCTTATCCATGCACTTCGGTACCATCTGATCTCTCAACTGCCGGCTTCGCACCAATTGCACCACCTTCACCTCTCAGCTACGCAGCTGTGGTAGCCCTACCCCCACCGCATCCAATCTCCTTATCGGCTCCACCTCCTCCGGCCTCGCCTCCAGTTTACAGGCCCCCACCTCGCTTTTTCCGTCCATCTAATGAGTGGCGCACCCATGACAACCATCCTACCTGCTTCGCGTGTGGCATCGCTGGCCACATTGCACACTTCTGGCGCTGCCGTCCCACACCTGCGCACGCCTACTTTGGAATGCCTACCTATGCGCCGCAGCAGGCCACCACGTCTGCATATGAACAGAGGCATTCCGACTCGGATCACCGCCCATCAACTGCTCGTTTCCCACCCCTCGTTGCCGATCGCCATCGCCTATGCGTCGTCGAACACCTCCTGAGGAGGGAAACTAATAAATGCAGTTCCAGAGGCAAGAACTGCAACTTCTGCGCAATTCTCAAGGCCTCATTTTTCGCCACAAAATGTTGTTGATGTCAATGTTGAGGGTGTCCCCACACTAGCGTTAATTGACACTGGGGCCACCGTTTATGTGATGAATGCAAAATTTTGTCGGAAACTGAAGAAAGTGATCACATCTCTCTGTGGCATGGTGCTATCCATGGCTAGCGTGCAATGCATTCATCCCACGGCTGTGTGTACGGCGCGCGTCATCATTCAAGACGTTTTGTACATCGTCCAATTTTTTGTTCTACCATCTTGCTCTCATGACCTTATCCTGAGTTGGGATTTCTTATCATGTCATGAAGCTATCCTCGATTGTTCACGTGCGGGAGTGACCCTTGTGCCAACATGTGAATTTCCATCGCCCGACCGTTCTCCTCTGCTCTGTAAACTCATCGCTGACGACGACATCACCTTGCCTCCGGAAGCTTCAGTCCCTATTAGCCTTTCACGTGTGGTGCAACCTGACGCCACGGTGGTGTTTACCCCATCTCCGGTTTTTACTGAACGCAAGGGCATCATTCTCCCATTTGCCGTACTTACAATTTAGTCTGGTTCCACAGTAATGCTGGTTACCAGCCACTACAACTACCCCATTGGCTTACTCCGTGGCGAAACCTTAGGATATGTACAACATGTCGACGATATCGATGATATTATTCTTCCCGACGAAACCCCGTGTCACATTGCCGCAATCACTCATGCGTCTGAGCCATTAAGTTCGTCAGCCTTCGACATTGCTATTGACGCAGACCTTCCCCCTCTGCATCGCTGCCAACTTGTTCCTCTCCTTAACAAGTTTCGCTCTTCTTTCAACTTTCAAGAACCTGCTTTGGGCCGCACCATGACTATCACTCATACTATTGACACCGGCTCACACTCACTTCTGCGACAGCGTCTTCACCGCGTTTCCGCTGAAGAGCGCCGAGTCATTACGGAGCAAGTAGATGACATGCTTAAACATGGAGTCATACAGCCTTCTTAAAGCGTTTGGTTGTCACCTGTGGTTCTGGTAAAGAAAGAAGATGGCACGGTTCGATTTTGCGTGGACTATTGCTTAAGCAAGATTACAAAAAAAGGTATCTACTTGCTACCACGAATAGACGATGCTCTTGACTGTTTACAAGGCGCCGAGTACTTTACATCCTTGGATTTGCGTTCTGGATATTGGCAGGTGCCAATGGCTGAATGTGATCGCTCTAAAACAGCCTTTGTAATGCCGGATGGCCTGTATGAGTTCAAAGTCATGCCATTTGGGCTCTGCAACGCACCTGCGACATTTGAGAGCATGATCGAAACCATATTGCATGCCCATAAGTGGAAAACTTGCTTGTGTTACTTGGATGACATCGTAGTCTCTTCAGCTAATTTCCCAACACATCTTAGTCGCCTCCACGAGATTCTGACGTGTCTAACTTCTGCAGGCCTACAACTTAACACCAAGAAGTGCCACTTCGCAGCAGGAAAACTAACCATCTTGGGACATGTTATCACAAGAGATGGTGTCCTGCAGGTGTCCTGAAAACCTAGGAAAGGCTGCGCCGACGATATTACTGGCGAGGAATGTATCGTTTTGTGCAGAAATACGTTCAGTCTTCTACCAATTGCCAAAAGAACAAGACACCTTCGCGGCACCTTACTGGCATGTTACAACAGCTCCCGTGCCCAGCTCGCCCATTCGACCGCGTGGGTATCGACCTCTATGGCCCCCTCCCATATAATGGCTCTAAAAACTGGTGGATTATTGTCGGCGTCGATCATCTGACACGCTATGCTGAGACTGCAGCTCTACCGGCAGCGACTGCCCACGAAGTTGCACTCTTCATTCTGTGCAGCTTCATTCTCCGCCATGGTGCTCCACGGGAATCACTCAGTGATAGGGGTCAAGTGTTCCTGTTGGAGGTCATCCAAGCTGCTCTCGCTGAATGCAACATCATCCACCGGAAATTTACCGCATACCATCCCTAAACAAATGGTCTCACCGAGCGGTTCAACCGCACACTTGGCGACACGCTGCGGATGTACACTTCCTCCGACCACACTAAGTGGGATGCTGTATTACCTTTTGTTACCTTCGCTTATATAACACAGCGATGCAAACGACTACCGGTTTTGCCCCGTTCGTTCTGTTGAACGGCCGCGAACCTTCCCACCCACTAGACACTATACTCCTGTACCGGCCTGATGCATCTTAGTGCTCTCCGCTTTATGAAGTCGCCAGGTATGTTGAAGACTGCCGTCAGTTGGCTCGGTCACGGACAAGTGAGGCTCAAGGTCTACAAAAGACTTGATATGACGACATTCATCACATAGCTCCTACATTTCGTGCTAGCTCCCTTGTGTGGCTTTGGGTGCCCCCGCACGTTCCTGGCCTTTCTTCTAAACTTCTGGCTCGGTACCATGGTCTGTACCGTGTCATTGACGTGACCTCGCCGGTGACTTACATCATCGAGCCCCT
This sequence comes from Rhipicephalus annulatus, assembly GCA_013436015.1. NCBI lineage: Eukaryota > Metazoa > Arthropoda > Arachnida > Ixodida > Ixodidae > Rhipicephalus > Rhipicephalus annulatus. The sequence goes on from WOVY01004386.1 coordinate 29,217, forward strand.
AACCCAATCGCCAGATTCGCGCCGTCGAGGACCCAAGACCATACACGTCGACTGTCTCAAGCCCTACTATGACCTCCTCACTGTGCGTACTCCCCGAGTCGCCAAAACAGCTACTCTTTACCTCGGGGGTATTGTAGTGGAGCATACGCATCAACGCGTATACGGCTTCGGAAGAGAACAAAAAGCTCCGCGCTCTAATTGCGCGAGAGCCTTTGCCAGACTTTGCCGTGTGGCCATTTCCCGTTACGACCTCGTTGCGACTCCTCTGGTTAAATAAACATCATCACAATTGCTACGGTTCCTGTTGAGAATTTTTCTTTGAAAAGCTATGCAATAGAAACATCTGAAGTACTACTTATGCCTTTGATTGGATAATGCTGGATTTCCAGATGTTTCTACACACCCAATTTCGCTAAACAAAGACACATACTGCTCGCAATGAAACTCGGAGTGACAATGAAAGCATTTTCCAGCTACAGATCAATAAAAATGGTTTTGCAAAGTTGGACAAGAACTATACAGTTCATCAAACTCGGCTGCATGGCACTCTGCCAGCTCTTAGAAGTGTGGCAGCTTGGGCTAGTTGGTATGGCATGACGATAGTTATAGCGCGAGAACAAAACGACGACAGTCTTTCGTGTCCTTCTTGTCTTTGTGTCGTTGTTTTGTTCTCCCGCTATAACTATCGTCTGCCAGCTCTGTTTCTACTGGCCTATCTTTTGACACTTCTGTCTCTTTTTCTTTCTTTAATCCTAGTTGATGATATATGGTGTTTTTTGGCGCAAGGGCCATTTGATGGCCAAAGAGCGCCAGTTCATGGGACAAGGAATGTGTACAATGATTGTGATTAGCGGCTGTATAAGAACCATAAAATTCTTCGCAGTAAGGCGGGTAAAAACATACAAGTAATAAAATCATGACCATGCCGTGAAAGGTGTGTGTGGTGTGAATAGGTGACAAAAGTTGGTGATAATGAAAAACGTTGGTGGACATGTATGGCAATAGCACAAGTACCTCACACGTTAGTACCCTTGCGTCCAAGGGCCGTGAGGCAAGTGCTTTCCTGTGTAGCCACCGCAGCAAAAACCTCTCTGGAGAGGTTGTGCTATGGGATGTCCGGGTATATGATATGAAAATTATGAATTTCCTTTAAAAACGCTAACAATGATTTATTACTAAAAAGCGGTTCCCTGCCAACGAACATTGCAGGGTGTAGAGGTATATGTTGTTGGTAGGATAATGGAAAGTGTTGTCTTCTTAGAGTGTCTAACTGTTTACATTGAATTAAAATGTGAAGAACTGTTAATGCCTCACCACATTTATCACACAATGGTGGATCACCACCGGACAAAAGATGTGTGTGTGTCGTGTATGTGTGTCCTATCCTGAGTCTTGTTAGTGTTACCTCTGTTAGACGTGGTTTTGATACTGGTGGCCAATGGCCAAGGTGTGGCTTGATAACGTGTTGCTTGTTTTGTGTATGTCTATCCCACTTGCTCTGCCAGTAGTCCCTGAGCTTTCGTATGAGAGACTGCTTAAGATCAAGGGGCGGGATCGATATGGGTGTAGTGGAACTGATTTCGTGGACGGATGCAGCAAGCTGATCCGCCATCCCGTTGCCTTGGATCTCACGGTGCCCTGGCACCCAGCACACTACAACATGTTGTTTGAGTGTGTAGAGTGTGCATAAAATAGAGTAAAGTGAGATGAGGACAAGGTTTTTTTGTTTTTTAAGATTGTGCAGAGCCGTAAGCCACACTGAGGGAGTCTATATATATTACTGCTTTTTGTATTTGTGATTGCTTGATGTGTTTAGCCGCCACAAGTATCGCGTAAGCTTCCGCTGTGAAGATACTTGTGCCTGGATGTAGAGGGCCAGCATCCGAAAAGGATGGGCCGACAGCAGCGTAGGACACAGAGGAGTTAGTCTTGGAGGCATCTGTGAAGAACTCAGGACGTGTGTATTTGTGTTGAAGTTCCAAAAAGTATGTTCGGATATGGGCAATAGGTGCATGTTTTGTCACTTCTAGGAAAGACACATCGCAGTCTATAGTCTGCCACTGCCACGGTGGCGGGTATGCTACAGGAGCCATTAAACTGTGTTCAAGTGACACTGCAGTTTCTTCAGCTAGACACTTCAGGCGAACTGAGAAGGGCTGCCTCATCGAAGGCCTGTTTTGAAACAGTGTTGAGCTCGACAAATCATTAATTGTAGAGTATGAGGGGTGCTTCTTGTCTGCTTTCACCTTAAGGAAATAAACAAAGGACATGTAAGTTCTCTGCAGATGAAGCGACCACTCATTTGACTCAACATAAAGGCTTTCTACGGGGCTGGTGCGAAAAGCACCCGTAGAAAGGCGGATGCCCAAATGGTGCACGGGGTCCAGCATCTTCGAGGCACTTTGAGTAGCAGACTGATAGACAACGGCCCCATAATCTAAGCGGGTGCGAATGAGGCTTCTATAGAGGTTCATGAGGCATTGCCTATCACTACCCCACGTAGTATATGACAACACTTTTATAACATTCATGGCTTTTAAACATTTTGTTTTAAATACTTGATGTACGGTAGGAAGGTAAACTTGTTGTCCAAGATTAAGCCTAAGAATTTATGCTCGGCTTTGACGGACAGACGTTGCCCGTTCAGTCGAATGTCAGGTTCCGAGTGCATGCCTCTCTTTCCAGAGAACAAGACACACGTGCTTTTTTGTGGGTTAAGTCGAAATCCGTTTCCATCTGCCCATTTGGAGACCTTATTTAAACCCAGCTGAACCTGCCGCTCACACATGGCCAAGTTGCATGACTTGAAGCCTGAAGCCAAGCTGAACGTCGTCGACATATCTACAATAGAACATATTGCGGGGAATGGACAAGTGCAAAGAATTCATTTTGATAATAAAAAGTGTGCAACTAAGCACGCCACCTTGTGGCACGCCTGTTTCCTGGACAAATGTTTGGGAGAGCACACTGCCCAGACGGACACGGAATGTCCGGTTTGACAGGTAACTTTCGATTAAATGAAACATTCTTCCGCGCACACCAAGGTGGGACAGGTCTCTTAGAATTCCGAAACGCCATGTTGTATCATACGCCTTTTCGATATCGAGGAACACAGAGAGAAAGAATTGTTTATGGACGAAGGCGTCTCTGATCTGTGCCTCGATACGAACAAGGTGGTCTGTGGTGGATCTACTTTCTCGAAACCCGCACTAAAATGGGTCGAGCAAATTGTTTGTTTCAAGGATATGTACAAGTCGGCAGTTTATCATTTTTTCGAATACTTTGCACAAGCAGCTTGTAAGTGCAATAGGCCTATAACTTGAAGCTAAAGAAGGGTCCTTGCCCTCTTTCAAAATGGGAATAATAATAGCCTCTTTCCAGGAGGTAGGGATAGTGCCAGAAAACCAGATAGCATTGTACAAACAAAGTAGGGTTTTTCGTGTTTCGGCTGGTAGGTTTTTTAGCATTTCATACACCACACGGTCAGAACCTGGGGCAGAAGTACTGCAGGAGTTTAGAGATGTTCGGAACTCCGCTAGACTGAAAGCTTGGTTATATGCCTCGTATCTAGTGGATTTGTGTTCGAGTTTCTGCATTTCTATTCTTGTTCTGTATTTTTGGAAAGTGTCGGTATAGTGGGACGAGCTGGATACCCGTTCAAAATGTGCCCCGAGGAAGTTTGCCTGATCTTCCAAAATATCACCTTGAGTGTTTACGAGTGGGAGTGAGTGTACTTTTCTTCCTGCTACTCTTCGAACCATGTTCCAGACTTTGGCCTCTTGTGTATACGAATTTATCTCTGATAAAAACTTCTGCCAGCTTTCTCTTCTGGCCTGCCGACGCGTTCTCCTTCCTTGAGACTTTATTTTCTTGAAGGTGTCAAGATTTTCCGCTGTTGGCGAGTTGCGCAGCAATCTCCATGCCCTGTTCTGTTCCTTTCGCGCATTACGACACTCCGTGTTCCACCATGGGACGTGTCGTTTGCCGGGCATTCCAGATGTTTGCGGTATGCACCTGGCTGCTGCGTCAGTTAGAAAAGCTGTGAAGTACTGCACAGCTTCATCTATGTTTAACCTACATATGTCTGTCCAAATCAAACGTGTAGTGTTGTGGAACTGTTCCCAGTCTGCTTTGTTTATCAGCCATTTGGGAACATGTAGAGGACATTCATATGTTGTTTGTGAACTCAACACTACAGAAAAATGGTCACTTCCATATAGATTATTTATGATTTTCCATTTCAGTAGGGGTAGTAGGGATTTTCCATTGCAGTAGGGTGATACGATGCTGAGGTCTATAGACGAGTAAGTTTTGTTGGCAACGTTATAGTATGTTGGCTCTTTCCTATTCAACAAACAGGCACCGGAAGAGAAGAGAAATTGTTCAATGAGACGACCTCGTGCATCAGAGCGAGAATCGCCCCACAGTCCACTATGTGCATTTAGGTCCCCAAGAAGCAAATAGGGTTCAGGCAGTTCGTCTATTAAAGACTGAAATTCACGTCTTTCAAGACGGTGGTGGGGAGGTACATACAAAGAGCAGATGGTGACGAGTTTGTTTAAAAGTACCGCTCGAACAGCCACCGCCTCAAGGGATGTCTGGAGTGGTAAATGTGTACACGCTACTCCTTGGTTAATAATAATGGCTACGCCACCGGATGACGCCACAGCATCATCTCAGTCCTTTCGGTATATGACGTAAGCACGTAAAAAATTTGTATTGGAGGACTTCAGGTGTGTTTCCTGTACACACAGCACTTGAGGTGAGTGTTTGTATAAAAGCTCTTGGACGTCGTCGAGGTTTTTAAGCAGGCCTCTGACGTTCCAATGTATAATTTGTGTTTCCATATTGTAAGTAAAGTAGTGCTGTGTGTACGTTAAGGGAGTGACTTGTTTAAGCTGAAAGGTCGAGCTCAAGTAGCAGGGCTATTATCAGGCCCTGTTATGAGCTTTTTAGTTTTCTTGGCGCGCTCCAGAGAACCGCGCCGCTCTTTTGGCACCAGGGGTGCCGCCGTATCCATTGCCTCCTCGGAGGCACTGGATGCCCGCTCATGCGAGCTGGTTTTTCGAAGCTTGGGCCTCGCCTGGCGAGGTGAGGCCTTGAGACCCAAGGACCCTGGAGTCCCTGGTCTCTGTTTGATAGTAGGCGGAGTAGACTCAACTACTGCCGCCTTGGGGGCAGGCGCAACAGCCAATGGCTCGCTCTGCGCAGGCCGAAGGAGTGGCGAGGGCTGGTGCGACACTGCCCCCTGGCGCGCCGCATCGGCATATGTGGGGCCATAAAATGGCGAGACTTTTTCTTGCTTCTTTAAATGTAATGTTTTCTTTTATTTTTAAAGTGATGATCTCTTTTTCTTTTTTCCAGAAAGAACAGGAACGTGAGTACGCGGCATGACTACCGCCACAATTCACACAGTGTGCAGGTGCTTCGCAGTTGTCGGACGCATGGCCCACGACTCCACACAGAGCACAAGTTTTCTGGCCACGACAGCTTTGCGAGCCGTGGCCATATCTCTGACATTGGAAGCAACGGCGGGGATTGGGAATATATGGTCTCACAGATGTCTTTGTATACCCAGTCTGAATTGTTTCCGGCAAATCGCTCGAAGCAAAGGCCAGTACTAAGTGTTTTGTTGGTATTTCCTTTTGATCTCTTCTTATCTTAATACGCTGTTGTTTGTCACGTTCTGGCTCTTCCATCCTTCAAGAAGTTCAGCTTCGGTCAGGTCAAGCAAATCTGCGTCCGATACGACTCCGCGAGATGAGTTCATGGACCTGTGTGGCGTAATACTGATGAGTGTGTCTCCAAACGTTGTGAAGGTGTTCAGTTTATCAAATTGGTCTTTGTCACGTATTTCAAGGAGTAGATCTCCACTGGCCATTTTGGTAACCTTGTACCCGGCACCGAGAGTTTCGGTTAAGGACCTAGCCACTACGAAGGGGGATACTGTTCTGGCTTGCTTGTTAGTTTTTTCGCAGTGTATAACGTGGAAATGAGGAAAGGTTTGTCTTGGCCGGATGAAAAAATTGATATCTTCGGTGCATACCCGCTTTGAGGAGGCACGATCACTTAGTAAAGGGAATGCTTTGTGAATGCTAATTGTATGTTGTTCAGTAGCGTTGGCGGCCACCCACCACGGAGCCCAACAAGGGGACGCTGCAAGTTTACGGATGCTGAAACCTGCAGACGCCAGCCGTACAACGCCACTATAACCCAATGCGCCTAGACCAAGGTAGGCTATTCGCACAGGGTTAACCCTAGCCGCCAGGAATTTTGGAAGTAAACGGAAGAGAGTAGAAGACAGGACAGATAAATAGTAAGAGATAAAGACGAAGATGTAGGGAGAGAGAGATAGGAAAAGGCGACTGCCGATTTCCCCTGGGTGGGTCAGCCCAGGGGTGCCGTCTACGTGAAACCGGGGCCAAAGGGGTGTGTTGCCTCTTCCGGCGGGCCTTAAAGGTCCAATCACCCAGTGTCAGCTCAACCCCCAGGATCCCCTTTTCCCCGGACACGGCAAAGCCACGCACGGCTAGGCGTGGGAGGGAGCCGAAACTCCCCCGTTAGCTCGGGTCCGTGGTGTCGCTACACACCAAACGCCTACTTGCGCAGGCGCCCCTGCGGGGCTTTAATCCTAGTTATCCACGGCCATGTACTGTGCACATGGATTGAAACGAGACATCACTTTATAGCAAAATGACAGCTTTGAGCAACTGTTCATAATAACCATGCCATGTCACTGCAAATATGGCTGATAAAGATAATGTTGGCTCCGATGTCAGTGTTCAGCCAAAATTATGCTGATATTGTCACAATGCAGAAACAGCAGCAGTCGAATCCAGGGATCTCACTTTAATTGTATTAGAATACTGGCAAACTGATCGGGAGAGAACCTCGTCTTCTTCACTCGCTGCGCGTGTTCTTCGTTGTCCTCTTCGCGTTGCATATTCAATGTGGCATTTGCCCCCCCCCCAGAGAGCAGCGTCCCGATGCTCTTCTACAAAAGACGGTGTAGTAGGTGTATGGTGTAAATCAGTCCGAAAAGTAGGGCTTCATTCGCACAACATGCACGATTTCTGGTTTTTGCTGGCGAGTTGTCGAGGAGTTGTCAGGAACGACCATGTAATTAACGTCACTCAGGCGTTGTAAAACTGTGTAGGGGCCAAAATACTTCTTCAGCAATTTTTCAGACAGTCCCCGGCGGCGGATAGGACTCCATACCCAGACTTTGTCGCCGGCCCGATAGACGACATGTCGGTGTCGCAGATTATAACGTTGGGCGTCATAATTTTGCTGCTGGGTGATTCGGACGCGCGCAAGCTGCCTCGCTTCTTCTGCTCGTTGGATAAAAGATGCAGCGTCCAAATCGATGTCATTGCAGTCGTGCAGTAACATGGCGTCAAGCATCGTCGTCACTTCACGGCCATGAAGGAGACTGAACGGCGTTCTTCGTGTAGTTTCTTGCTGCGCTGTATTATAGGCGAACGTGATGTACGGTAGAATGTCGTCCCAGTTCTTGTGATCCACGTCGACGTACATACTCAACATGTCGGCAATAGTCTTGTTGAGGCGTTCTGTTAGGCCGTTGGTTTGTGGATGATAGGAAGTGGTTTTCCGATGGGCGGTTCCACTGAGCTCAAGCACTGTCTTCAGGAGCGCGGCCGTGAAAGCGGCACCTCGATCCGTTATTATGATTGTTGGAGCACCATGCCTCAGGACGATATTTTCTACGAAGAATCGTGCGGCTTCAACGGCGGTGCCACTTGACAAAGCCTTTGTTTCGGCATAGCGCGTAAGATAATCAGTGGCGACTATTACCCACTTGTTGCCAGCATGGGAAGTCGGATATGGTCCAAGAAGATCCATTCCAATTTGGGCAAAAGGTACCGTGGGCACTTGAATTGGTTGTAATAGCCCAGCTGGTTTTAACGGTGGCGATTTTCGTCGTTGGCAATCGAGGCACGTGCGCACGTAATGCTTCACAATAGCTGGAAGTCTTGGCCAGTAGTATTTCTGTTGGATTCTGGCCAATGTGCGTGTGTATCCGAGATGACCAGACGTTGGCTCATCGTGGCAAGCACAAAGTATCTCCTCACGAAGTGACGTCGGAACGACAAGTAGGTGGGTGCTTCCTCTGGGAGAAAAGTTCTTCTTATAGAGAACACCACTACGTACGCAGAATGACGGCAGGCTCCTTGCAAATCTTCTGGGGACGGTTGTTGTCCGGCCATTCAAAAATTCAATAAGAGGAAGCAACTCACTGTCTTCTTTCTGCTTGCACGAAATCGTAGTGGTGTCAACGACTCCTACAAACGCCATGCTGTCATCTTCTGTGTCATCGTCGCGCTTTATCGGTGACCTTGATAAGCAATCGGCGTCGGCGTGCTGCCGTCCGGACTTATACACGACCGTCATATCAAACTCTTGGAGGCGTAAGCTCCACCGTGCGAGCCGACCAGACGGGTCTTTCAAGTTGGTCAGCCAGCAGAGGGAATGATGGTCGCTGACTACGTGGAAGGAATGACCATAGAGGTACGGACGAAACTTCATAACCGCCCATACGACAGCAAGACACTCTTTTTCCGTTGTGGAGTAGTTGGACTCGGCGCGGGAAAGCGTCCTACTAGCATATGCGATCACACGCTCGGCTGAGTCTTGCCACTGGACGAGTACAGCACCTAAACCCACGTTGCTGGCATCTGTATGGACCATGGTAGGAGCATCCTCATCAAAGTGAGCAAGTACAGGCGGAGTCTGCAGGCGCTGTCGGAGATCGTCAAATGCCACCTGTTGATCGTCGCCCCATGTGAACGAAACGTCTTCTCTTGTGAGTCGTGTTAACGGCGAGGCTATGTTGGAGAAATTGGCAATAAACCTTCGGTAGTATGCGCATAGGCCAAGGAAACGCCTGACTGCTTTCTTGTCTTTTGGTACCGGAAATTTTCTGACGGCCGCAATCTTATCGGGATCAGGTCGAACACCTTCATGGCTCACCACATGGCCTAAAAATTTAAGCTCCTTGAAACCGAAATGACACTTCTCGGGTTTCAGTGTCAGGCCGGCAGACCTTATTGCCCTAAATACCGATAGCAGCCTGCTCAGGTGTTCCTCAAATGTTTTTGAAAAAACAATGACGTCGTCCAGATAGACCAGACATGTCTGCCACTTAAGGCCTGACAGAACGGTATCCATAAGTCTCTGAAACGTTGCGGGGGCTGAGCACAATCCGAATGGCAAGACTTTAAATTCATAAAGCCCGTCAGGCGTTACAAAAGCCGTTTTTTCTCTATCTCGCTCGTCGACCTCTATTTGCCAATACCCACTTTTGAGGTCCATTGACGAAAAGTAGCGTGCATACCTCAGCCTGTCGAGTGAATCATCGATGCGCGGTAATGGGTACACGTCTTTCTTTGTCACACGGTTCAGCTTGCGGTAGTCGACACAAAATCGCAAGCTTCCGTCTTTCTTTTTAACCAGCACTACCGGCGATGCCCAAGGACTTCTTGACGGCTGGATGACGTCATCATCGAGCATTTTCTTCACTTGTTCCTGGATTGCTTCACGCTCTTTCGGTGCTACGCGGTATGGGTTCTGTCGTATTGGCCTTGCCGTCTCCTCCGTTATTATCCGATGCTTCGTCAGTGGCGTTTGACTGACCCTCGAGGTCGATGAAAAACAGTCTTCGAACTGGTGAAGAAGATCTACTAGACGCTGTCTCTGCGCTGGTGACAAATCCGAGCTCACGTCAATAGGTGGTGGGGCTGACGTGGCTTGCGGCTCGTCCTGTTGTACTACACAGCACTCGCGGATTTCGGTGATCTCGTCGAAGTAGGCAACTGTAGTGCCTTGTGTAATGTGTCGTCGCTCGTTGGTAAAATTCGTCAACAGAACCTCTGCTTCACCGCACACAACGTTGACAATACTTCTGGCAATTGCAACACCGCGAGAGAGTAGGAGCGTCAATACTTGTTCAGCGATTCCTTCTCCAGTATTCTGCTCGCTGCACGTGACTGGAACAAGGCGACACGATAACGGAGGTATGGTCACATCGTCAATGACTCGTAGGGATTTTCGTTGTAGCGCTGCGCTTTGATCCGCTGAAAAGGTCAGTACACCGTCCGGAATATTGATGATGGCACCATATTCACGCAAGAAATCCATCCCCAAGATTGCCTGTTTGCAACACTCAGAAGGGATAACAAAAGTTGCGACGAAGGATGCATCCCCTATCTTCATTCTTGCGGTGCACTTTCCGGTAGGTGTGAGTAGTTGCCCTCCAGCTCCTCTAATCTGCGGTCCTGTCCATTCCATTCTAACCTTCCTGAGCGTGTCTGCCAGACTCTCACTCATTATTGAGAAGTCCGCGCCAGTGTCGACCAATGCCATGACGTCATGTCCGTCAATCGTAATTGCAACTTCGGCAGTAACAACCCCATCTTTCGTCGATTCATTGAAAATGTGTCTCTCTTCGCTCGGCAGTAATGGGGGATTTTCAGCACTTCGACGATTCGCAACCTTCCCCCCCAAGGTCGCTGTTTTTAGTTTCCCCGGCGTGGACTAGGCGATCTCCTTCTTGGCATGTCAGTGGTGCTCCGTTTAGAGGATGGAGAATAACGCCCAGGAGAGGGTGAGCGTGACCGAAACCCAGGAGGAACATCCCGCGGGGTCATGACACTCGTGTCGACGTCAGATGTTCCGTTGAAATGGCGCCGAGGAACCGTAGAAGGAAACCCTTGGTATCCTGCGGCGCGATACGGGCAATACCGAACGATGTGGCCTGCTTCCCCACAGTGAAAGCACAGGGGCCTGTGATCAGGGGTACGCCAGATGTCAGTTTTGCGAAGTGGTGGCCGCCTCGGCATCGAAGTTTCTCTGTAGTACCAAGGCGCTGTCGGCGGATGTTGCTGGTGGTACTGATGTGGTGTCGGCACGTTCGCTGGCTGTCGGCGGACTACGTCTGCATAGCTTGCCCTGGGACTGCTCGTGTTCGGCTCAGGAAGCGAGAGCGCTTGCCTGATCTCCTGGCGTACAACTTCCGTTACTGAGGCGATCGCGCAGTCATCCGGTTTGGCGACGAGTTTCTTGACCTCTTCTTATACGATTTCTCGTATTAGTTGGCGCAAAGAACCTTCGTCGGGTGTTGTTGCCGTGGTAGAGGCTGCCACGCTGATCGGTGCACTGTGGGTTGGGCGGTCATACTGGCGATAACGTAGATGCAGTGCGCGTTCGATAGATGTCGCCTCCTTGGAGAATTCATCCACACTTGTAGGCGGGTTTCGTACGAGGCCAGCGAACAGCTGCTCCTTAACGCCCCGCATGAGGTGGCTAACCTTTTTGGCTTCGGGCATATTAGGATCTGCTCGACGAAATAGCCGCGCCATGTCCTCAACAAACATCGTAACGGATTCATTTGGTTTCTGAATCCGTGACTCGAGGAGACGCTGTGCGATTTCTCGTCTTTCAGTGCTCGCGAACGTGTCGAGAAACTTCTGCCGGAACTCGTCCCAAGACGACCACACGCGATTCGTGAACCACGTTCGGGCTCCGTCTTGAAGCGGAAAATAAACGTAGCCCAATTTCTGTGTGGTGTTCCACCCGTTAACATTCGCTGTGTGCTCGAATTCCTCGAGCCAGTCATGTGCATCCTCATATGCGTTTCCGTGGAAGTCAACCGGAAGTCTAGGGTTCAAAACAGTCACCTGTGTCGTGCTTGTGCTGGACATGTTGGGGCCAGTGCTTCCAGGCGCCGTCATGCTTTCTGGTACAGTCACGCTTTCCGGCAATGGACCAAACTCCGGGCTGAGGCCTAACAGGCGCCGGCTGCTGCGGTGAACGGGGGTGTCGATGCGCGGAAGTCTTTCTTGACCAGATGCGGGGCTGTTGTCAGGCGTCCCGAACATGTACCCAGCGCCTCCACCAGTGTCACAATGCAGAAACAGCAGCAGTCGAATCCAGGGATCTCACTTTAATTGTATTAGAATACTGGCAAACTGATCGGGAGAGAACCTCGTCTTCTTCACTCGCTGCGCGTGTTCTTCGTTGTCCTCTTCGCGTTGCATATTCAATGTGGCAATATAACAACCGAAGACAGTGTTAATGAAAGTCTAGCATTACTTCCCCCCCCCCCCAGCCATAAATTCTCGCTTTCAATTCATCAGTGCTGTAGGTGAGAGTGCCAGTGGCTCTAAAATGTCCACTCAGCTTCTGAGCACTGGTGAGTTGAAAATACAATGAACCATCAGACTACAACGAGATTCAGGAAAAAGGAAATAAGTCCAGATACATAGCATATCCAGCGACTTTATGCACTGTTAGCTGACCCGGTGTCGCGCTTCAAGAAAATTATGAAGAAAAAGAAGCATGAAAACAATTTAAAAAAACACTGACCAAAGAATAAAATAAATACTACTTTTGTGTGAACAAAGCTCCAGTGAGGGAGTCAAAACGTCTTGATTATACACCGCTTTTATATTTGTCGGGTTCATTTTAATTGTCTTCATATCATTTTCCTACCAGATTGGTCTCCCTCCAACTCTCGACTTCATTTACTTCAGCACTATATGGTCACGATCCAAGCACCAATGAATGTTTCTGTTTAGTCCGTACCTGACAGTTCTCCAAGGTATTCGACCACCAGCTCTGTTGCTAGGCCACAGCACTGCTTGAAGTTGTTGGCAAAGCCATCCCAACCACGGTATGTCTTTGATGCCCGACGCAACCATCCTTGAAGCATTGGAAGCAGTAAGTGATTCACAGCGTACACGCCAAACTCTGGCCCTGTAAAAAATAATGGAGTGAAGCCTTCAACCTGATGACTAGTATTTCTTGTAAGGTCGGCGGGCAACCCTTTTCAGAGGGGCTATAGAAAGTTCGTGAAGTTGTTGTGCCTGTACTACAAAGAGATCAAGCCACTTGTAACATATCAACCTACAACAGCCTAGTTGCTTAGAGTTACACGATCTCATTTGCCCTGACAACTACAGAATGTTCACTTCCCAAAAAACTATAGAGTACCGTGGAGGGTGCTATCACCCTCTGTAAAGTCCTCTGCGCATAGTGGCACACACGTGTCCCGTGGATAAACTACACTTAGGCTTAACAACTATCGAGCGGTAGGTGGCGCTGGGTTCACCATTATCATCATTATGGTTAGCGCAGGGGCGGGTTCAGCGACTCATTTAGGGGGGGGGGGGGGAGGGGTCGCTTGAAGTAGCACTGTAGGGTGGGTTTTGACTTTTTGTGTTTAGAAGCATGAACACCTTGTCAAAGCATAAATGCTGGTAATGTGTGCCTGCTCACAGTGGTCCCACTCATCTGATCTAATTGATGATAGGAGGTGGTCGACAAGCACTGAACAGAAGGGGGGAGTGCTGACACAGGCTTTGGGGGAGCTATCGCCCCTACCACCACCCCTCTGCACTGCCACTGGGTTAGCGCGGTAGCACCAGAAGTGACACAAGACAGTGAGGCTTGTGTCAGGAGACAACCAGCTGACGTGGCTGGTTGTCTCCTGAAGCGGTCTCGCAGTATGCAGCGACCACGGGTTGTCTTTCGTGGGTCCCTACAGGCGAGCTGAACATCGGCGACGCCACCTTCGCGTTACCTTGTGTTTGTTCTTATGTTGATTGAGTTTATTGGAATACTATTGTATAAGGTTGTGCTTAGTGTACTTAGATAGATATTGTTCTTAGACAGATGTAAAAACATGATTAAATAAAATGTTTTGTTTGGTCTGGTTTGACCATATCTGCTGCGTCCGTGTGTTCCGAGAGCATGCCTCATTTCGAGACCCCACATTACATACACGCATTTTAGCACAGTAACAAATGTGATGGCATTAACCATTATCAACATCAACTTGCCTATTTTCACAGAAGGGACATCTCCCGCCAGTAGCGTAGCAAGAATAATGATTTGGGGATGGCCCACCCCCCCTAAATTACATTTCATATGTGTAACTGTGCATACAAACACACAGAAACACTCATATAGGGTTCTTCTCCCCCCCCGCCGCGGTGGTCTAGTGGCTAAGCTACTCGCCTGCAGACCCGCAGGTCGTAGGATCGAATCCCGGCTGTGGCGGCTGCATTTGCAATGGAGGCGGAGATGCTGTAGGCCCGTGTGCTTTGGTTTGAGTGCACGTTAAAGAACCCCAGGTGGTCGAAATTTGCAGATCCCTCCACTATACGGCGTCAGTAAAACTCAACCTTCTACCCACTCCCTCTGTTTCCTTGTGCAGAGCTCTTCCAGCTGCGTAGCGGCTGTTGCTACAGAAGGGAGTGGAATGTTGGTTGCTTGGTGTCCATCTTGTCTTGTCGTGGCTGCTGCTGCTTCTTCGGGTATATAGGCCAGCACATTTCGAACGTTGCAACTACTGGACTTTATATACAGTAATTTATGTACATATTTACAAGACACTTTCACCATCGGAACCCTCGCATGTTGCCTCGGCAGAGCCGATAGTGCAGAGCACTCTTTGCTGCGACCAGACCAACCGTGAGGACTCGAAGCCAGGTTTTAATCCCTCGGTTGCCCCTCTCGATTCTCCTCACGGCCAACCAAAGCAATTTAGTCTGTTTATTGGACAGACAAAACACTTGTTGCCGTCCCCTCCTCTCGCTCTCTTCTTCCCGCACTCGACCGCTCGGTCGGAGAGAGAGAGACGAATGGACTGGCCTGCACACAACATTCCACGAACTGTGCGAACGCACACAACAATGGCGCCGTTCGGCTACGGGCCTCCCGCCATTACCGCGAGATGACTACGCTGCCCAGCATGACAGCCGGCTGCTGTCCCGCGGACTCTAATCCTGACGGATGGGTGTCTATACACTGCCCTCACGTCACCCGCCGGCCATCCACTGGCCGGGAACCATTTAGCTGGTTGTTAGAAGTGGCGACCGACCCCGGACTTCTTACCAGAACTACGCCGTGATTATCGTCTCCCAAGAATCGGTTCTTCGGGAAGCGTGCCCTTTCGCGACCAAGAAGACTCACCTCCCTTGGCTTCAGACGCCAGACATTACAGTGTCTCTCATTATCATATCATGGTTTAGGGACGTAAAACACCACATATCAATCAAAGCAGGGTTCTCCCCATCCCCGAAAAAATTTTGGCTATGGCCCTGCCACCACCATCACCAACGAATTAGTTCTGTTTTGTACCATCTCAGACCCGTTGCTATGCCAGCAAACTTCCTACTTTTTCAATTCAATTTCAACTTATTTTCCATAAGAATTTCATCACATTGCCCAATTCTCTGTTGCCTTTGACCAAACTTTTTCTTTTTTTTTTCAATGGTTCCTATTATGTAACTCAAATATGAAAGCAGTTATCAATCCTACACATTACTAGGTTAGCCCCAGTAAAGTTGAAATACTCATATTTTTGTTGTATTTAGGAGTGTTTGCTAATGCCACCCAAGTTATCACTCACAAGCACCTGCTTTTGAATACGCACTCATCTTGTAACCTTATGCCTAACACTTTTTCTTCCTCCAAGCTCATTGCACAGACCTTGACTTTCTCTAAAGCTTCTTGGTTAACCTCTAGGTTCACGCTGAATACGTTAATACTGGTATGTAGAACTCAGTGACTTTACTTTGTTTATATAAATAGGATAAATTTGCTGGTCGTATTTCAGGTGATCTTTGACTTTTGTGCTCCATCTTGCCGCTGTCCCCCATCCCCCCTCTCTATAGGTTAACCATCTTTCCCTGCTCGACAAGGAATGCACGAAACTTACCAGGAACCTCTCGAAGTTTCCTCAGCATTTGGAACAGTGTGTCGATGGTGTGCGGTTGGTAGCGGCGAGGACACGTAGCCACTGCGCCAGCCAGGCCCTCCAGCAGTAGAAACCAGACATGTAGCACTCCAGTTGGCCGATCAAGCTCTTCTAGGCTCACGGTTTCGTCAACTGATACAGGTACAGGCTCTTCGGCTATTTCACTCTGCAATGCAAAGTTTGAGCAATTAGCTACGCTAAAGGCAAATAGCAAGTCAATGGTGATTGTTGGAACAGCGTATCAAAATTTTCATACTACTTGTCACCAGCTAAGAATAATAGAATATGCTCAGTTTGAGGGTACATCCAAGTTTAGTGTTCTGCATACCATTAGTGCAGCACCACCTTTTTTTGTTACACACATGTGCCTTTGCCTATAGTACTGGCTGTTATCAGCAGACAGCACAGATTACATCATTAGCAATGCATTTAACTGCTGTGATTAATAGATCTGAAATTTCGCTCAGATGTTTTCTGAGGGAGTTTCCAAGACACTAACTGGAAATTGGACAACTAAATAATTCAACAGTTTCTAGCAATCTTGTGCGATACGGATGGCAAACTTTAGGTGCTTTGTTGTACACGTAAGCTAGTGCAAAAGAAGGGGGAAAAAATTCTCACCTGGACGTACCATGCCTTGCTCGCTCCTTTGTCATTTGCATTTTCATTGTCAGAGTGTTGAGACACAGAATCGGGCTCCTTGAATAAAATGAGCTCCATGTTGGGTAAGACTGGGTCTACACAGTTCGGTTCAGAGTTGAATTTGATCCTGGTGAAGCAAGATAAGAAGAAGAAGAAGGCATTATGTGAAGTCTTCACAGTTGTATGCTAGTTCAAGCGACACATATACCAAAGACGAAAAGGCTCCATAGAAAGTACTCACGCACTTCAGAAGTCTTAGGGAGAAGATCTCCCAATGCCGGATATCGAGTATAGGACTAGCAAATGATTCAATACCACAAAATCTCATTAAAATGAATTGAAATACTATAATAAAATTGAAGTAAATTAAACTTTTCCATGATGTTCCCACAGAGCTATATGTATTCATACACTCATTTTCACAAAATAAAATTGCTGCATGAATGTATATGATGAACTGAATTCACTTTTGAAACAAACCATATTCTGCCATTCAAAATAGGATTGTTGCACGAATGCATATGATGAACTCGCATCGCCTTTGAAACAAACCATATTCGGACGTTTAATGACAAGAAGGTGTAGTATTATTTGTCGTCGCCTAGCGATGACGGAGCCGGCACAATACATCTCTACCGGCTCAATGTCAATAAAAACCTTTATTTTGGTTCATGTCACTTATGCAAAAAGCACTGTGGAGATATCTTTTGCACATGACCTGCTTCACAATGGCAGAGCCATCTGTTGCAAAGACACAACACTACACTGCTTTTTGTAGAGTTAAGCAACCATCTGATGTGGAAGTTCGATAATCTCATACCCCAACATCAAATACGCCATGAAGCAACACTACTACCTTTCACCACTACATGCAGCTACATAAAAGCAGTGGGCCGAAGCTAAGTATGGCAACCGGGACTGCGCCTGTTTAGGAGGCACAGCCTAAATAAACCCAATTGCAGCCATTCTACAATTAAATTGTACTACACAGGGAAGCATAACTGCAATAGTAATAGCGATGGCCAGCCGCTGCTTGAGTGCGTCTAGTGTGACTAGTGCATATTTAAGAATGGACACATTGTTTGCTTTAGAAAGTAAGGTACTGCAACATCCTCACACTGCTCACATGTCCTTTCTTAAGTTTCACTTTGCCTTACGATATTTTGCATTTGTGTATAATAACAATGCCTAAATACAAAAGCAATAAGATATTGTAAAATCTGAAGCACAGATGCCAAAGAGTGACGAAGCATGAACAGAACAGACCTAGGCGGTAATGCACAGATGCATCGTAATGATTTTTGCTTATGATGAAAGCACAGAGTTACTGGGACACTGTCAGCAAACAACTAAATCAGCAAGAGGCCCATTGAAGGGTACATACCAAGGAGTAAGAGATGCTGAAAGTTTCGCTTGGGCTTCAATAAATTATGATAAAATTACAAATTTGAGGAGGCTCACCTGCGAGCCGAGTGGAAGACTGGACATGCCGGCATCAGGTACATGGAAGACAGCATCTGGGCGCATCTCTCCAGGTAGCGCAGGGCAGCTTGGCACAGGTTGAGGGGTATCACCTCCCCGTCTTGAGCAAGGCATGCCTCAGGTTCAGCCTGGTCTTGTAGCTCAGCTAGACAGTTTGAGCGACAGCCGTAGAGAAGACCATGCCATTAGCACCAAATATTTGATTTAACAAAATTTATACTACCGACACTCAAAATTGAAAATATGAACAGCAAATGTCACACCCCAAATGACATCCTATTTCTACCTGTCCAAAATCTCCACGATTTCGTAAATGCGTCCCCACACTAAGGCACACTTAAAAACTCGCCAAGACACACAACATACTACATCCCATCAAATGTATAAGCAAGAACTATCCTTTTGCCGTGGAAAAAATATCTTCACTGTTATTATTGCCACTCAGCCTAGCAACAGATGAACAAGTTGCTCTCCTACTCAATGAGTGTTTATAGCATCGCCATCTTTTATATTTGTACGTGCACAGTCACATAACATTATCTATATGTTTATGTGCACAGTCACATAACATTATCTGTCAAACTTAACCAGAAAATAAAAAAGGAAACATGTAACATGTACTTCACAAGCAGCATGTAAATATTGTCATGGGTATGCCAAATATCATCACAAGTATATAAATACTTAATACTGTCATGGGGCATAATCACACGTTGTGTTATGATTACCTGCAACTTTCAGATTTGCGTATTAACAGATGAAACACCAGCCTATATATATTTAGGTAAAAGCTTTCGAGTAGATAATGAGACGTTAGAGACATACCTGGTCCTCGGACATGCTTCAGAAGACAAAGGAGGCAATCAACGGCAGCGTTGGCAAAGACGCTTGGGTTGTCAGTGCCAAGGAAGGCATCAAACACGTCAAGAACAACTCGCAAGTGGTGAGTTCTTTCTAGCTGCTCTCGTTCCGATATGGCCCTATTGGTGGAGCTTCCATGTTGAGTGCAGGATCCAGCCACGGCACAAGGCATGCGCACGGCGCGCAGTGCGCCGAACAACGGCCGCCAACCAGAGCGAATTTCCGCAGTTGATCCTTCGACAAACTCACAGATGCAGCTCACAATCTGCGGATGAAAGAAATTGCACATGAAGCGAATTGGCTGCTGTGTCCACAGCCAGGACTGAACATGTCACACCCAGCTTTATGAATTATCGCCCACAATGAATAACAATAAAATCTTCTCAGAAATTCCATGGAAGAGCCCTGTCCATTGAGTATATGAAGACAATCACTGCAGCCTTTGATCGCTGTGTTTAATCTATCAAACGCCATGTGTCTGAAAGTGGTCTTCTATATATATATATAGTCCCATGACCAATTCCGGTGGTAATGGTCATAAATGAGAGCTACAAGATGGCTCTGTTCTGGCAAACGCTGTCAAATAACGCATTAAAGTGAGCAAGTTGCCAATCTCGAAATAAGGATGGTTATCACAGCAAGGGCGCAATTTAACAATGAATGAATGTATGAAATGTCATATCGGTATATTGAGCTATTTCACAATTTTCTTTAACTTCAGAGCATCCAATTTGCAAGACCATCACTGACTTTCATCAGCAAGAGAGATCGCCTATTAACTTATTTTAATGTTAATGCATAGGCTTGGGCAAATAGTGAATTTTAGGTTTGAAGTGAACTTGAAACGAATGGTGATATCGGTGGAATAATTTTGAATCGAGTTCGAATACTATATATCAGTTATTATAAAAAAATGATATATTTGTTATGACCTAACTCATCTCCACAATATTCTTTTTTAATTGAAACAAAGCCTGTGTAAATGTATTTTTTTTTTTTCGATGAAAGTGAAAACAACTTTGAATAGTATACAGATTTTACTTTTGGGAGAATGCAAGTGATAACCTGTAAAATATGTTATGTTGGCAAATTTACTAAACTTCGAGCATATAAGCCTGTATGACACCCTTTTAAACTTAACAAATGATGAACTGATGTGTGGGTAGTATGTTCATTTAACCTTGAACTGAAGCTTCGAAACATACAGATTTCTGCTGGATAGATGTTTTCACGGCTTAGCATTCCTTTACTGCTGTAAAACCACATTTACAAGAAGTTACATACGGACTACACTGAAAAAAAAAAGATAGAGTAAAATGGGTGTCGTTTTGTCTCACAACCTATTGATAAAACTCTCACCTACACTGTCTAAAAGCCTACTCTGCACCATTACTTGACTACTTTTCCCATGGCAAAGAACATTAGCTTGCATAAGCGTGTAGCAATAGATTCTACTTAATCAATCAAGCAACATTTTACATTATGAAATATGCAAACTTGATGCGCGCAGTGCATACTTAGCATCCTGATAGCGTACCTGCTCCTGAATGTCCACGTCACAAAGCTCCAGGCAGAGGATGTTCTCAAAAGGCTTGAAAAGTGCTTCATTAAAGTGGAAGTGAGGCAGATCAATGTGCGTCGACAACAGGGCACCCACAATGTCATGAATTGAAGTCACTGCCCTTTTGGCAATCACGTTGTCCTTGTGACAAGCCACCTTTATAAAGAAAAAGGACCTCGTTATGGGCAGCAGAGCAGCAGCCCAAAAACATGCCATACTTTGTGACAACCACTATTCAAAAGAACGCCTGTACATAGAGCAAACAAAGAGCTTTCAAACCACTCGTACCTTAAATCTTCATGTTCAAAGCAGTGAGGAATAAAGATAAATATTTCACATGTCATCCTTGAAGTAAGTGTCACCTTCAGCCCATCCTAAAACTAATAGCATTTTCAAGCTGCCTTTGCTATTATGCACACTTATGCCCATTTTCCACTAGAACCAAAACTGACTGACTTCAGCATATAAGTAATAGTAGCAACTAATGTGTAGTATCTCAGCTTACAAGCTGTTCTATCAGCTGTCAACCTGTGCTCCCTGCTATCTCACAAGCTCAACCCTGCATCATGATCTCCACGTGATGCTTATGCTGGCAACAGATCGCTTTAACTAGCCTGTGCATTGGTACTGGCACCAAACCTGCCACAGTGCAAGTGCCTGTCATAACTCTAAACAGGGCTTTGCCATGAAGACAGCCAGATCTGTCAGTCAATTGTTTAAGAAGAAGAAGAAAGTGTTTAATGAGAAGAAGAAGGACAGTCGGCCTTGAAAGCGGGTTTCTGGCCTGCTACTCTACACGGGGGTAGCTACCAATTGTTCCATGCCATAAGTGCACTGTTCTTCCTACATGTGAAGCTGTGTTTTTTCTCGCAGACCGCATCACAGACAACAAAAATGTACATGCCACACTGTTTCTGGTGAAGTTAAATACTGTTGTCATATAGAAGGATGCGTGCCAGGTCGCTTTGAAAGCAGGTAGATGCGTTCCAGATGGTGCCTACGGGAGGTCGAACTAAGCCCTCAAGCATAGCAGACTGCAATTGAATCATTGAAGAAGCGTTTCGATGCACAAAGACAATCCCTAAGTCAATGTTCAGCTATGCAAATGGACGCCCGGCATGAGGAGGGCCTACCCAGCACCTCCATCAGTGCGATGACGTGATGGGACACAGAAGCCCTGCCAGAGAGCAGCGAAATTTCGAGAAGCTCTATCGGTACTTGTAATGAAACATATTCCTCTTCTCTTCACTGAACTAAAAGAACCTATGCTGCTTCATAATCGCCATCATGACATGGCCCATAAATGCAGAAACACAATTGTCAAAATACATTAGTGCTGCTTGGTGAATAGAGTTGAATTGAGTGAATCAAACAGACCACGTACATTTCGACCCATATCTCACAGAGCGCACGATCTAAAGCTGCTTGAAAGGCTTCCCGACTTCTGCCCTCCACCCATGAAATCAGTTAGGTAAGTAAGCAGAACAAACATGGTCACAAGAAAACAGGAAATATTGAAATCCTGACTGCCAACCAAATGGTTGCACTGTGACATCAAAAAAAACTATACAGAAACCTTATCAGCACATGCTAAAAGCCAGCTTGTAATTACACTTAAAAAGAAATAAATGGAGTGCTTAAACAGCTATTTCTTACGTAGATCTGCCCATATGCAACATTGACGGGTCGTGCTGCTCTTCATGGGCATGCATAGAGAAGTATTGTGTCTACCTTCTTTTTAGCAGGCATTTCTATTGTTCTCTTCTCTTGTGTCTGCATTAACAAACCATACTTCTGCAGAGCATTTCTACCAGCTAGCTAAACTTGCTGTTGCTCTATATTTGCAAAATTTTTCAAATGCGCCGTGTCATCCAATAGCATTGGGTCATTGGGTCATTTTATCTGCAGAAATCTCACTATTAAGATTTTTCAATTCAACCAACTACTTACAAGTCCTTACAAGTTGAGCCTTACAAGTCTCGGAAAGAGAACTCACCTCAACGAAGTGAGGTGCCACGACACTCCAGGCCTTCATGATGTGCACCAGTGGTCGACCTCCACGGGAACACCGAAGCATCACCTCACTCAGCCTGCTCAGCAGCAGCACGGAGTGGCGAGCGGTGAGCGGAGTGCCGCGGTTGAACAGCTGGTTCCGGCTAGCAGCACAGAGCTCCGACAAGAAGTCGACCAGAGCACACAAATTTAGCTTACCAGCTGCCTCATCAAAAAGCCTGTTCAGCACAGATAGAGGAAAAAAAAACATGCTTAGAAGTCTTTTATAACTGAATATAATAATTTCTTGAAGGTGTCTCAACAGTCATGCACTTTGTTTTAATATAGAAGGCAGAAAGAACCATATCGCTTATAGTCAAAATTATTGTCTGTCGGTTGGTTCTTTTGGTGATGACGTTCAATTATGTTTATTGTTTAATTTACAGTCTGCTGTTATAATTGTCATAGAGTTAATTACAGAGTAACAACAATTTTTAGATGTATCTGAGTGGTGTGTGTCCTGCAGAAAGCCAAGTGCATTCAAATTTTCTCGTACGATGAAGAAGTGGTACTAGATATCATACGTCTATGTATGCACCTGACATAGAAAGCAGAGCCACCAGAAAGGTTCGTCAGGAAGGATGTGCTAGCTTGAATGTTAGGACATCTTGACTAAACTAAATACTACATAAATATTATGCATATTATAAAGATAGTGGGGGAAAAACAACATCAATTTGGAAACAAACCGGGGTTGTTGATAATCCAACTAAAGAAAAAAAGTGGAGGGAATTCACCTGCAAGATTATCCCAATTCGCAGCATAACAAGCAATCTGTTTGACTGAGAGGGCATCAAAGGAAAGAGATCACAGTAATAAGCAGGAAAGAACCAGCTGCCCTAGAAAAAAACTTGCAGGCACAATTTTTGTGTTTTTAAAGGGGCGATGTAGAAAAACCAGCAAATTTGAATTGTCAGCGCATCTACAGTTGCCTCACCCGATTCTGTGCCTGAATAACAGCGACACAAGACCGAACACCGACCGAAGCAAATGTATGTGCTCCCCAAAGCCACTATTCGACCCAACCACGCGACGGAACGCAAATGTACACACCTGTCGACTAGCTGTGAGAGTGCTTCAATAATAGGTTGCAGCTGCTTTCCCATGAGGACAGAGGAGCCAGACGCTTGGGTAGCGTTCTTCACTAGGTCCACGACATTGGCACTGCCCGCGTGACCGACACCAGGCATTGACAAGGCCTCCACAGCCATTTCCTCTCTGCATATCAAACAATGTCAAATGCTTAACTTGAAGGTAACCATCCCTACAAAACTTGCATGCTCCAGAAGCTCCACATGATCCCAAAAAAGCATATGAATATCTACATGTACAAAAAATGTATAAGACCATGTGGGATCAGTCAATATAGACGTGATAAGGCCCATGGCTTTCTATATGATGTGCAAAATGGTCACTATGAATAATTTAGCCAAAAGAGCTAGGACAATCCAAGAAGTAAGGGCAATAAAGATAAACTACTTGAAAATATATGCAGTTGTAAAAGATTATTGCCATTCATTAGATGGAGAACTGCCTTGTAATACAACATTAAAGTTTTTATAAAAAAACAGAATAAAAAAGCAACACTAGAGACTCCAAGAACTGATCAATTAGCACCTAAAGATACCGATAAAAAAGGCATAAGCACTTTTTATTGAGTCCCGTGCCCATTCTCAGTGCCACTTGAGTGTGTCCAAGTCGCACAATGTCTTTACTATTGTGTACCCCACCACCTGCCCTTGAACACTGATTATTAAAAAGAACAGCACATTATTCTTCGTTTATGCCAAGTGCCTCATTTCCGTTCCCGTGCTGTATTTATCTGCAGCTCTGCGCTTTTCGTCCTTGCCTTTTCTCTAACTTTGTTTGCCGGAAAGAGGGTTTTGATCCATTTGTCATTTCAGTCTTTCCCACAACTTAGTGTCTCAGCTTTGGGACCTTTCTGTGCCTTGACACCTCAGGAAGGCGTACGAATTTCCCCTAATCATTGAGTAAGAATGCCAAGTCTGCCCTGCATGTTTACTAGCTCAGACTTCTACTGTCATTGTTTAAAGCAGAAACGCAGGTAGAAGTAAATTTGATTAAAGTAACTATCTTTGATCTGATATTGGGGCGGGAAGGCAAATGTGGCTGAGTGTCAGTTTGTGCTGTGTATCCCATGGTAGGAAAATATTTCCGGGGAGGGGAGCACGTGCCCGATGGGCTAAGCCCTGGCTACACCGCTGATTTAAAGTGCATGCAGGCTTTTGATGATAACGGCTGCCAAGGGCCCGTGATGTTGCATTTTAAGAATGATTTGTTACCAATATCGAGCCCCAGAAAGCTGGCTACCAAAGGCAGGCCATTATGATAAAAACATCAATATTACATTTTCATTTTCACATCCACTGTGGAGCCATTTTTTGTATCTATCAGCAAAAGGCCCTGAGCTGAAGCGAAACTTCGCACTCCTAATGAAGAACACTGCGCGAATCTATGCTCAACACCATCGTAGAAGCTGAAAAGGCGCAGAAACGCAAAATTACTTGTAGTTGATTATGCATTGTGACCCCTGCACATACTATGCCGAGGATGCACAAAATCATGAAAACAATGAGACTAGGATGGGTTCAAATTCAGAGAAAGAGCTGAATTTGTAAGAAGCTACTGCAGAGACTACTTGATGGGCTCGTAACCAGGTTTAGGGATCGCATAAACAGATAACTGAGGAATGTATGGATATCACGTGAAGTTTAGAATGACAGAAGATTGAGTTAGCTTGCAGGGATTTATCACAAAATAAGGCGAGGCATGCCAAGATGGACGCAACAGAAGAAAACCAGACAACACAAACGCAGGTTTTATGTTAAATGCTGGTGTTTGCATTATCTGATTCTCTTCCGTTATGCCCATGTGTTCACACATGGGCATAAGGAATGTTCTTTTATTTTTGCTGTGCCCCACTTCCAGCCCAAACTCAAGGTCACACGCTCGATATGAACAACCTGCAATCTATTCAACTGTAGTAGCACGACTCTACGATCAATGAACCAATACAGAATATGCAAAGCCTCCACACAAAGTGTGCTGTGAAGCAAAAGAGGAGGAGCAAAAAGAAAACGCATTCTAGGTTAGTGGTGCAAAAGGGACGATGTTTCTCATCTCCTGAAAAAGACAAGGCAGGAAAAGAATGTGTTTTTCAAGT
The DNA here is from genome assembly GCA_013436015.1 of Rhipicephalus annulatus. Lineage (NCBI taxonomy): Eukaryota > Metazoa > Arthropoda > Arachnida > Ixodida > Ixodidae > Rhipicephalus > Rhipicephalus annulatus. The sequence goes on from WOVY01004386.1 coordinate 54,780, forward strand.
GCAAACAAGGTAAGGGCAAGTGTGCATAGCTGGGCTGTGAAGCTTGCTCTCAGGCAGCGCACTGACATGACATTTAGATCTCCCCCACGCTAAAATACGCTATGTTTCTTATTACTATAGTAAAGCCCTTTTCGGAGATCATCTTGCAGGTTCCGGTGTAAAGGTAAAGTTTATTGTAGAATAAAAAAATAATAAAGCATAAAAGTTTTGCAGGTAAGAAACCACAAGAAATATTCGACTGAGGTCAAGTACAAAGCTCACTCGAACTGTTCAGATGGTGGCTGAAGAAGGAGGCAGTCAGAGGAAGGCTGAGCTTTCGGGCTCAATGCCTGCTGAACCTTTTCGCCCCACGAGAAGGAGGAGAGCTGCAGCTTCAGGTGAGAGGACCCCGAAGGTGACGAAGAGGTTGGCTTCACCTGGAAGCAGCTCTGCTCCAGTTCCAATATGTAGCTGCAGCACCTGAAGATGTACCGCACAACCCAGCATTGTCGTCACAACGTGCACTGGTACATGACAGGTCATAGGTTACCATAACAACGCTGGAATTCGAACCCTCAAAAACACAATAGCTTTCGTGCATCTCTACGTGAAAGCCGGAAAAAAATGGCAGGAGGTAGAAGATAAAAGCTTGCTGCGAAAAAATTCACTTGAGCCAACATTTTGACAAGTGGACTTGTCTGTTCATAGATTTTTTTTTCATTTGCTATACTGAAAAAATCTTTCACCAGCAATATTTATCGATGTAGACTCTTAAAATGCCTAACTTAGCATAGTTTAACCAAAAACTGCCCAGCTTAGAGATCATGGTAAAGAGTTGTGCTTCGTAAACAAAAGCTACAGGGCAGGGTGCACGTATAGCACAGCTGTATCTGACACACTGCAACACATCAAAGGCGGCACAAATAAAAAGTGATATGTGCATGCTTTTGTAGACAGCTGCGCTAGCTGACTGACGGAAGGTGGCTGAAAACAAAAGACTGACATTTGGAGCGGCAGCTGCGATATTTTCAGGCTTTCACTCAAAAAGCAAGGGCTACAAGTGTAGGACATGGGAGGGTCAGCCATTTCTGCCTATGCAGCAGAGCACAGGCAATGCAATAGGCCCTTCCTCACAAATGCAGAGACTGCCTACTTGACACGAAGTTTATGAACTTTACCCTTTATTCGATTTCCTATTTCCCTCGAAGGACATTGTCATTTTTCTGGTACTCACTTGCAAGATGCCATTGATACAGCCATTCTGTGAAGTGCACGTGTGTCATGTGGTATGGTTTTATTAAATTTAAACTTTATCATAAATGTGCCACAAAGTGTGGGTGAAGTTGAAATTAGTTTAGTATTTGTTTTGGCCACTCTCGAAATTCTAGCATACTGTTCCCAGAAAAACTTTGTCCACAAGAAACACACTTGGAATTTACATGAGCAATTCATAAGCATATAAAATGAAACTGAAGTTCACTTCTGCTTCTTCTAAGTATATAAGGCACGTGCTGTCTTTCATATCCAATTTCTGGACTAAGGGAATTGTACTTGCGAGGCAAAAGCACAGTATTATATATAATATTGAATGCAGCAGCAAAAGGCAAAATGAATATTAAAGCTACCCATCAGGATGGATCTTGTGAAAAGAGCCATCAAAATTTTATATAGTACTGCACCACACTTTTGCATGAGAATTCAAGGGGATACTGAAGTTACATGGTACAAAAAAATGAAAATGGCATATCTGAGCATGACTGACCCGTGACTGACCGTATTGCATTAGCTTTTCTATGTCAAAAAAATACATAGTAAAACATGCAGTCTTAGTGAAACTACAGCTTAAAAGTGCCAATGATTTATACAGAACAATAATTTACATCAACTTCTTTGTTAATGTGACATGCATCAGTAAAAAAGAACTGCAGTAGCAGAAGTTGCTAAGTTTCGAACAATAGTGAAAAAACGTTGCTTAGAGCGAATTAGTTAGTTTAGTAAACAGCCAGGTATATCACCGCTCATTCATTTCCCAAGCTTTATAAGCAATGCAAGTTTTTTCCCACCGTAGTAGCTATGACAGCCAAGAAACGCAAAAAGTACCACAAAGTGGTACTGCACTGCACCTGAACACGTGCTTCCAGCACACCGCACTGTGACTTCCCAGTTCAAGGCCCCGGCTAAGCAGGACATCCATGCTGAGGACGTGTGATGCATGCAGCCGGACCGACTTGCTGCGACTAGACATCATCGTCTTGCGGAGGCGGTCCCTCTTGGAAGTCTTCCTGCGCGCTTGGCCGGCAACGCCCCCATTGGAATCCAAAGCTGGACAAGATGCCGCTGCCAGCTGGGCAAAGATGGCTCCGCATTTGGTCTGCAGTCCTACAAAGAAGGAACGCATACAACAGAAAGCATTATGCAAGAAAATGTAAGCTTACAATAAAAAATCCTTAAACAGGGGTTGTGTCAGCGCCTCGTCCGTCTCCTCTCTGTCCTGTGTTACGCGCTGTTTTTTCACTTCGTTGACCATGTACCAACCGGCCCAAATAAGCACTTTAGTAGGGGTTGTGTAGAGCCGACGTTTCAACAAACAAACTCGTCTTTCTCAAGGCCAGAACAGAATTGATCTGTTCTTCAGTTCTGTTGTGGCCATGAGAAACACAGGCCTGCTTATAGAAATGTCGGCTCAACACAAACCCTATTTACTGATTTTTCATAGAAAGTATTATGGTAGCTTTTAAAGAAGAGAACTGATGTCCACTCATTTTATAGCACAAAACAAGAAAAAGTTGTAAGGGTTTCACTGAAAAAGAAAAAAAGTACCTAACTGCGAAGAGCTTGAAAAGACAAGGACAACAAGAACAACACAACACGAGTGCTAAATTCCAACAAGTGGGTTTATTTAAGCTTTGCAGATGCTAAGTCACAAGAACAAGGCTGAACAGCAGCAGAAATAAGGTTCATGGTTGAATAATTGGTCCTGACCACATATTTGAACCCCGACCCAATGCCTTTCCCGTGCAGTCCCTCTGCCATCTGAGCTAACCAGAAGGCTAGCAGATCGTGGAGTGAGGGTGTAGTAGTCGACAAGATGATGAAGCAGTGGTACATCAAATATTGCACTCCAGTTCTCCAGAACACCACAAGCTGGAGAAAGTCTGCTGCAAGTGAGCTAAGTCATAACTTTTCCGCCTATTAACTTTTTTGGACATTAAAATCTATAATACTAATATATGCCTGAGTCCTTTACAGTGGGAATAGCTATAAGAACAAGGTACTAAGTAATGACCGACTGATCAATGTGGTTTAACCAAAGCTGCATCTAAGCTGTGAGAGGAGTCATAAAAAAAGGTACCAGGCTAATTTTGAACAAATCTTTTCTTGTAAACTAGCTTTTGACTCAGTTAAACAGAATTATGTTTTAGAAGCAGAAGCAGCTGCATAGTCATATGAGGGAGAACAATAAAGAATTCCAAGTAGTCAAGCTTTGATTTGAAGAATTTGAAATCTGATCATGCGGTTCTTCATTCAAAGAGACGACACAGGCTGCTGAAAGTCACCGTAAAGCAGGGCTCCGCCCTTATTGCGATCAGTTGAGACAATTCTTTCATGCGCAATAAATTTGGGTACAGGCGTTCTCTTGCATTCTGCCCCTGTTGGAGTACAGCTTCAGCTAAACGGCATTGAATCACTAATAACATGCTTTGATGCAGACCTGAACCACCACATTGCACGAACATACCCCAAAGTTCTTTACTACAGCATTTCTTATATACCACGCTCAGCATTGCAAATGTTGAAACTGATCAATTTCTATTAGCCTGAGGTCTCCACGCTGAAAATAAGATCTCACCAAGGATGTTGCAAAGTTTTGCAGCACACTGCAGTCCGTCAAGGCAGTTGGCCACAGCCTCCCGAGCTTTGCGATGATCTTCTTTGGCACCATCCGTTCCGAGCAAGAGGCCCAGAGAGCTTGCAACGCCACAGGAGTTCGTGCCATTAAGGAGCACTGACAGAACCTCCAGCATAGTGTCCCAACACGCAGTCAGCACATGACGAGCAAACTTCATGCCTGCAGTAGGTAAGACAAATGATAGCAACGCTTTGCCTCAGGTGGAGCTTCTACCAATACTTCTCTGACATGAATGACTTCATTCAAAGGAGAGATGAAAACCCATTTCCAGGGGCAGCTGTAATCAACGACCACTCACTTAGTAGCTCCTGTGGCACATGATTGCTCTCATTTGAGAAAATGCGGGTCTGATGCAATCCTTTGTGTGACATATTGCTCCCTCACAACGCCTGCTTTAACCAATTTGAATACTCAGCTCGAATATCTCAGTAACAAAGCATTAACTTTTGTAATATACCTGAAACTATGTAGTAGGTTCCACTCAAATTTAGTTTATACAATCAAAATAGCAGACTTTTCATCGAAAGATAGCAGACTTTTTATCGAACTCAAAAGCCGGCAAATTAAACCACCTGTGTGTAAGCGCATAATGCAATACCTTGCTCAAGGAATTAAAAAAAAAGGGGGGGGAACCCGTTTTTTAAGTTGACTTCTAACAGAATAAAATTACTACCATATTCTGTTTCCGAATACTTGTTTTGTAACTATTTGTGCGAGATAAGCCAAGGCACCACTTACCAGCCAACATGTGAGAAGTAAAGACCACATTGGTGGCTGCCCTCTCTAATCTTCGATAATCCGACAGTTGACGTGAACCTAACTGATCACTACCAAGGCCATCTACATCTGAAAAAGAAAGAACAAAGGTAACAAAGCAAATCAGTCTTCACTATCAATCTCAAAATATATTTCACTTTTATATGTCTGGCACAGTGCTTTCAGAAGCGAGATGTATCAGCTGATAAGAAATTTCTTTTTAAACTGGAGTTTCTACATACATGAAATCAATCATACGTATACAGTTTCTCGTATTGTGAAGAGGGCGAAGGAAAGCTAAAGTAATGCCTGCAATTTTGCAACAATATCTTAAACAATAATTTTCGTCCCTCATTCATGTCTCTTCTTATGCCTTTGGTACCCCAATATATCTGCAATACTCAGCTAGGATATACCCACAAGGCAATATTATTTCGTTTTGTCGCCATACAGTGATGCAATCAACATCAAACACAATGGGTACATGCTACAGTTCCTCCAATGTTTTAATGTGCCGGGAATACCTAGCACATACCAACATGCGTCAGCACCAACTTATCTATCCTGCCTCCCCATGCCTAGTTAGGAACACCATTAGTATTCTTGGACATTAGTATTCTCACTTGTTTCAGTGAACGGGTCATAAATGCTCAATTACTTTCCTAATAATCAACATAGGCCTTAACCACCATGGTAGGTTTTAACTTTTGATACGTATCAGAGTTCTGAACGAACTTTTTATAGCACGTTTATGCGTCATATGAAACTTTCATGGCCTTTAGCAGTAGCTCTTTTGACGATGTGACCACAGCAACAGCAGACACCGCACATTCTCAGCAAGTCCTGAGAGCAAGTGCACCAATGACAACACTGAAATAGGCGTTGGGGATGTTTGGAAAGAATAGAATACCAACCTGTGAGTAAGTTGATAAGCGCAAGGTTCATTTTGGATTCAGGCTCGTATCCGGCTTCACGCAGTAGGCTTCTTGCAAGCACTTGCTGATACAGCTCTGAAAGCCATGTCGCTGACAAATACACTAGCACACCACTTCCATGCACCTCGTCCACAAATTTTTCCTGCGTGCAAGCCATTTTATTAACACAAACACAAAATGAAAAGCTTCCAAGAAGTGTACGTGTAAGCTTCCAAAAAGTTCCAAGAAGCTTTTCTTCCAAAAAGAAGAAAAGCTTCCAACATTGTGTACTGGCATACATAAGCACACAACACAAAGCAGAATGTTGAACATGTTGCTGAAAGACCTTTATTATGTGCAGGTTGTGAAACAAGGCATACAGTTCTTGGTGGCCAATGCATAGCATGGACATCTATCGTATCACGTATCTCACAAGCCCTGGTGTTGGTTCATTAACAGCTTTGCCTGGTGCTTCTGCTCAATAAGTGAAGACATCACTTCACATTTGCTTTTGCTAGTGCTTAGCTGTCGAATTTGATAAAATACAACTTGCACCCCATAACATTTAAGGGAAAGTAAGAATAAGGGAAATATGCAGTAGAGTTTCTGAAAGCTGAAGGAAAAAGCAGGTAGCTTTAGCAGCATACCTGTAAAGTTCTTCATGTACGTGTTTAAAGGGAAACTAAAGTAAAATAACGATTCATGTAAGAGTGAAATTTCAATGTATGACACCGTCTAAAACAACAATATTATGAATAGCAGTGCCCTTCTTACCGAGCAATGAAGGTAAATGCACGAGAACATATGCACTACGCGTAGGACATTCTCAAAATGATCCCGGTGATGTCAGAGTTAGCATCTACAATTAGTCACTAGAAATTGAACTAGGTGCACTAAATTAAGAACAATCCTTTCATTTAGAAACATAATAAAATTCTGTTTGTTCATTTCTCTTTGATTCATGAAAAAAATAACCGCCAGACGTTACTACGGGGTATGGCACGATTGGTTCAAAAGTTCAATTTTAGCCTGGTTAAACTGGACAGGTGTTGTCATCTAGTGAGGCCCATTTGAACCAAACAAGCCTGCCATCTTGAAGGTCATGGCCGGAAATTCTTCAATGGTCGTTGTTGGTGCTGTGGCTCTCGCTACTTTCGCTCCGCTGCTACTAGCGTCAGCTGCAGCGCAGTAAAGCCGGGCAACAGTGCATGACAACAGCGACGTGAAAGTTTCCACTTGATGCGGGTAATTTGAAGTGTGTTAACACGGCGCGGAGCACTAAAACATGATTCTATTTTAAAACAAGCACTTTTTTGACACAAAAGCACCATTATGAGGTATCTGGACCACTATTTCAGCAATCAACATTGACTTAATAATTGCCTTTAGTATCCCTTTAACAGCTCAGTAACACTTTCATAACAGCAGTGCTTAGGGACAACATAAGCTTATCGACAATGTTTGATGTGTTTTCAAACGAAGAAACGAAGAAGACACGGTCTGACCTCAAAGAAAAAACACTGTTTGGAAACACAATAACAGCATTGGCATCACGAATGCACTTAGATTATTCATATAATCGCTACCGAAACTAAACAAAGGTGCAAGCTACTAACCTCTGTCAATGGTACGTCCCCAGTAAGCTTCTTGCGGTATCCACTGTGAATGAGCTTTAGGTCCAGCAGGAGGGCAGAATAGGTAGCAAGGTAGATTCCATCAGCATTAACGATCGTGATGTGCTGTGGTGTGCCCTCGAGCTCAGTGCCACTGTGTTGCTGCTGCTGTTGTTGCCACAGGGCTGAACGAAATGCAAAAGGCTATTTTACAAAGGTTTACAGACCATTTGTGATTCACAGATAAGTGATCCAAGCTCAACTGAAATGCTAAGAACAATAATCAAACGACAACCCATAATTTTGTTTACACACAACAAAATTGAGAATATTTTTATTTACAGCATAGTTTATCGATAAATTAGCCGTTAGCATGAAAAAATTACTTGGCATGGTACTCAAGGCTTGAAACACGACAATGTATGGCTATGCAATGCATGTACTTTGCTTCCAGAGTCTGCGGTTTATGTCACGTTGGTACAATTTGGACTCAAAGCAAACATTTCATTTAGCAGTGAGAAGTTGAGTGACATCATACGGTTATCGTGAGAAATCACTCACAGCAGCCATTATGCTAACAATATGGTGTCACATTTGAATGCGCGGGTACAGTACATATTTCTATCTGTTCAACTAGTGTTTCTTCTTTCATGTCTTTTTCTGTCATCCTTTGTTTTTTCAGACCACCAATTCACTGTTCATTATCAAAAACACATGTCAACAGTTCCCATAGAGGAACAAGTTCCATGAAGAAACAAGTTCAATGTCTGTTCAGCTTGGGTATGCACCATCAAGTTTAATGGAACACCACATTGGTTGCAAAGAGACTCAACCTTAAATACGTGCCTAGGCTCCCTGGAAGTTATCATTTCTCAACACTTTGCTTAGGTGCTTTCGATGCTGATTATGACTTCTTGCTGTTCAATAGCCTTATACATCCAAGGATTGTGCTTAGAGTCAGCCACTATGGGACCACTCATGTATTAAGATACACTGGCTAACACACAATGGTTATAATGAAAGGTTAGTGAATGGTTTCGCATTTCAATAAGAATCAGAGGTGAAGCAGAAACATGCAAATATGACAGGTCTCTGACATCATGAATGGAAAGTATTTATAAAGCATATATATTATAAGTATCTATATTGCAAATTAATTATAAGAAAGTATTATACATACTGAGGTCATATCCTAGAATATTATTACTTGTATGAGTACCTCTACAATTCAATAACAGAGCGCCTAGCACAAAGTTTGTGCTACCTAGCTTTTAAAAATCTTAGGTACAGGCATATAAACTCAGGCAAAAAATGGAGCAATGATATGTTTGATTCAAGGTTTCCCAGAGGGTAGGTGCCTAGCTCTGGTCTTCAGCGAAATTCACATACGAGACATACAAAATATGGGGCAGTATCACGTGCGCTGGTGAAGTTAAAGGTGAGTGCAAATTTGAGATTCCTCCATTATGACAAAATGTTCGTGAAAAGCTTCCTTTGAGACAGTCTGTAACTATGCTGCAACTTGGTAAGAAGTTAACACTGGTAACTGAGGCCAGTGACAGGTAGGCATACTAGATCATGCCTCAACTCAGCAGCGATCATTCATGTATGTACACCAAAGCACTAGATAGTGACATGACAATGAAATGATGATGAAAATTGTACCTGTTGCAGAGATATCATGTAGAAAAAAAGGTTGCTTAGGTGTGTTCCCATGACATACTTCGCATAAAAGCACCGCAAAAAGACAGAAAACCAGTAAAGGAGTACACGAACAGCTGTGCTGTGAAATGATAGCTTTCACACAGCTTTCAGAGGTCCATAGAGCCCTCCTGTCACAAGATACAACAGATTGAATTCTCATTCAAAAGGAATGTCTGCCCCACTCCAGTAATGCTCCTTTACGAATACAAACTCACTTAACTCTGAACTTTTTTACTACAGAGCACTAGTACTTTTGTTCAACACCTGGATAAAGAAAGCACTCACTTTCAGCGTAGTCGCTGGCAAACTGCTGCAGCTCCTGATCCGCCTCTATGGAGCTGCGAATGTGCAGAAGGCCTGGTAGAAAGGAAGCCAAGTGATCGACAAAGTCCCTGGCAGTCTTGCGCTCTCGCTCAGCAAACTCATTGTTAGACTCGAAGAACTTTTCCAGCCGGTTTCTCTCGCTTTCGTTGGCGTCCTTCATCAACGTCTTTGCTGCTCTCTCCATGGCTGAAGTTCTTGCCTCAGCCAAGATGTCTGTTTCTTGTTCCAGTGGCTTATCAGCCTACGTGAGAAAAAATAGCATATACAATACAGAAGCACAGTGTTAACACAATGTTCAATGTCAGATATTGTGTTTATCTTGTTTTTGCCTAAAATGCTTGTCAAGGCCTGTGACTGAACTATGTCTGCCCAGAAGTAAACTTGTATTAGCAAACTCACTGAGTTTTATTCCTACTCCATATACATATAAAACAACCAATGAGCTTTCTTAAATAACATTACCAACAAACATTGATTGATGATTGATACATGAAGTTTAACGTCCCAAAACCACCATATGACTATGAGAAACGCCGTAGTGGAGAACTCTGGAAATTTAGACCAACTGGGGTTCTTTAACGAGCACCCAAATCTGAGCACATGAGCCTACAGCATTTTTGCCTCCATCGAAAATGCAGCCGCCGCAGCCGTGATTCGATACCGTAATCTGCGGGTCAGCAGTCGAGTACTTTAGCCACTAGACCACCGCGGCGGGGCGTTCCAAACAAACATTTTACCTTGCGGTTTACCAATTGAAAAATGCATAAATATCTCATGAAATTAGCGAGCTTAATTCAGACACCTTGCACGATTAGTATTTCCTCACTTTTAGTCTTCCTGCTAATACACAAAAAGCGAGGAATTAACTAACTGTGCAATTTTTTCCAACTAAAAAAGTGACCCCTTACTTATTACGGCAAAACAAAATAAAGGAAAATTTGGAAATATTTGCATGACTTTCAACAGTTCCCAGTCATAAAAAGTAAACTTCTTTCATCTCCATTAGGTTTAGTGCAAAAGTCAGTCAGAATATTTATTGAGTAAAACATCCTGCAAAAAAAGCTACTGCCACGTGACACTTTATAAAAGTACACAAGTCGGTGCTACAAACCCAATAAAATTCCTTGACCTGTAAGACCTAATAAGAACATTACAGGAATACACCAAATCAGTACGTATTCAACTAAAAAAAACTGCCACAAGCTTTCAAGAATGAACGGCACTAGGTAGTTTATTTTCGGGCTATACTGGTGTTGTATACGGTTGCACTGTGTTCAATCTGAGTTATCAGTTGGAGAGTCGGTGTACTTTTTACACTGCTGTTTTAGTTAAGCAACACTGCTAAAGCCTAAGCAGAGAAACCAATAGGCGCTGAGACTTGGAGACACTATAACAAAATTCATTTCACCTGTGCTAGTAAAATACCCTTCCCCAAAACCAACATCACTCCACCAAGCGAAAGCTTCGTTAGCAAGCAAAAGTACAAATAGTATCGAAATATTAGCGGCCATGCTGCCTTGAAATGCCAACATCAGCTCCCAATGGACACCATTTTTTAAGGAACCTGCTACGGCTTTGTTGACTGTTTATACAAGATATAGAATACAATGTGTTCTAGAGGGGTCAGAGATCGAAGACACCATGTCCAAAACATTTTCAATGAGCAAATGTTGCCTAAAAAAAAATTGAAATCTGCTATGTTGTGAAAATGTAGAGGCACCATGGTTCTTACCTTAAATTTAATTTAACCAACTCAATTTATGTAACCAGCCTGTATTTGCAAAAATAACCAAAGTACAGTTTTCAAGGAAACTTTATAAGTATAAACTGATAAAGTTTCTCTTTGGTGTCCCTTTAAAGTTGCTATAGTGACAAATTATCACTGAATTATGAAAAGTACGAAGGTCCACCGCTCACCAAGTCAGTGTCATAAAGGCTTTCATCTGCAAACTCTGACACTTCATCACCTAGGCTGTATTCCATGTAGATGCCACTGTGAAGCTCTTCGTCTGGCAAACTGCGCTCTTCTAAAGAGATCGCCGCAGGCTCCCTTGCTTCTTTTGCCTCCAGCTCTGGCGTACAGCTCTCAGGATCAAGATGACCTTCTTTCTGCTCGTCAACAACTTCGTGCACGATGGGCGCTTGCTCAGGAGCTTCTACATCACTTCGCACTTCTGATGCTTCCAGAGCTTCTTCCACGAGCGAATGCTTCGACAAATCATGGATATCTTCAAGATGCACGTCAGAGCACTGGCTAATTCTCGTCTGGTGTACGACATGAGCTCCTCCAACCACGGGTGCAGGCTCGTTTTCCGTGCTTTTGATGTCCATCGCTTGCCACCCGTTTCGAAATGCACCTCGAGCTGACTTCTCGTACAGAAATGATGAACCTGCACAAAAAGAAAGAAACGTGAAAAACCACAGTAAAAGGCTGAAAAGATGAGTGATTTGGGGCATATTTATAGCTGCACATATTCACACAGTGTCAGAGAAAGATCAAAGAAGAAGTAAGGGCAGGACAGCACATGTCCTGTCATTCTCTCTTTTTTGTCCTAATATTGTCGCACTAACAAAAAAAAAAGCTTTGAAACGGCAACAACATTCTAGCTGCAAACATGTAAGAACCATGGCATCATGCAGAAACACTTACATTCCTTAAAAGTAATTCAGGAAAAAAAACAGTTGTGCCCGGCATGTTTCAGTGATAGCAGAATTGCACCCATCATATCTCTATCATACATTATAGACATAGACAATCACACCTTTTCCAATGTTGTAAGCATGTGCTTCATGCCATCGAAAAGCATTTACATTATACTATATTATTTTACCAATACCCACCCCCAAAGGAGCATAAGTTAATGCGAGGCGAAGTGGAAAGAGAGGGCAGACAAGGTGCCCATGCACAATTTGGTTAGGAGGTATTCTTCAGGCCACAGAGAGACATCTTCGTGAACTGAAAGAACTGGCATCAAAAGACACCTTGCTAGCCTTCATAGGCTCAAGGCAAAATGAACCATCCACACAAAACATGTCTTGGTAGCAGTGAACCACTTGTTGAGAAGTCGATGTGGAGGTCCATAAGCCTTTCAGCTCACCAGAGAAGTGGGAGCCGCCAAACTTGCCTCCCAGAGACCTGTACCCAGAAAGATTGTTTCTGTGCAGCTGTACTCACCGACATAGTCTGCACACTGTAATGTCGGAAAGGTGGCGTTCAGCCTTTCTGCCATCTGGTCCGAGATTCTGGAGCCCGAAACCAAGGTCTCCAAAGTTGACAGCAGTGCCACAGTGCATTCAACGCTGATGTAGCATACACTGGGTTCATTGCTGTGGCAGCACTCTCCAAGCCCATCGACAACGCTGCATCGACAATGTTATGACATGATAAAGCAAAGAAGGCAAGGTACAAACAAAGCATCATTTGGGCCTGTTGCCATTCTCATTCGACATCCAAGATAAGAAACTCTGATGCTATAAAAATGTACACTATGTACTGGGGGCAGTATATGCTGCCAAGCAAATATGTATGACCTATATGGGTTCAGTAATGTAATTAAGGCTTACAAATGCCTGAAGCCCTCAAGTAAGGCCTGTAAAATTTACAAGAGCTAGAAAGCCCTAAGGAAGTACAGGCCTACAAATAAGGCCTATGAGGCCCCACAAGAGTATTAAGTTTTAGTTCTGATGGGCATATAGTGCTTACAATTTTTTGACTATTTTCCTTGCCTATGCCACAAATTTGCTGGCTTTTGCTACTTTAGGTATATTCATGGCTACTTTTAATGTTTGGGAATTGGCAGTCAAAAGTCTGCTAACAAGATGGTTTAGGTCATTGCTGCACCTTAATTTTTGTAGACTTCTGAAAAGTAATCAACATTAATGAACAATTAAACACCATAAAACTGAAGGCAACACAGTGAGCCTCTACAGAATAGCTTACATTTTCAGCAAGTCTAGGCTGCTCAACCGTGGGTTTTCGGTGTCTTCCCACAGTGGAGGTCCTGCAAACTGCAGCAACTGCTCTGGGTTCTTCAGCATCTGCAAGTGTAGAATATTGCAGAAGGAACAGTAGTAGCAATGCAACAGCTCGGATAAAACCCAGTCGAACCCCTTTATAGGAGACATGCACCAGGGAGCAATTCTTGTGCCTTACGCAGGGTGCCTCTTATAAGCAGTGGCTAAGGCATTCGGCTTGATTGATTTGTGGGGTTTAACGTCACTAAGGCATTCGGCTGCTGACCCGCATGTGGCACTATCAAATCACAGCCGCAGCGGCTGCATTTTCGAAGGAGGCGAAAATGCGTGTAGCCCGTGTGCTCAGATTTAAGTGCTGGTTAAGGAACCCCAGGCGGTCTAAATTTCTGGAGACCTCCACTATGGCGTTTCTCATAATCATATGGTGGTTTTGGGACATTAAACTCTAATAGCTATTATTAGTGTATCTTATAAGCAGGGGACTATGTTCTCATTTTCTGATCAACCCCAATTTCGTTGCAGGCACACTGGTGCCTCTTACATCAGTTTGCCTCTTACAAAGAGGATCAATAGTAACCAATATGTACCACAACAAGAGGAAAGATAACATAATCAATAAGCTATACAAAGCCAGTTATGACATGTCCTATGTCTTTGTCTTCACTACAGAAGGAAACTGTGTGCATGTAATATGTATTACACTACTCTGAGCGTTTTAACACTATTTTGGGCCAGCTGCCTTGAGCTAGTTCTAGGCCCACTATGCCAATTCAACTGAAATTCAGACATTGTTATTTTTATTCTCTCCTGAATACTGTACATACGGTTTTAATGATGCAATAAACACACGAGTCCAAGTGTGATAGTCTGTGCTTTTCTTAGGCTGCGTTATCGAATACTGTGATCAGGAGTTCAATATCTTTTCTTAAACTGATTCTCACCCTCAACTGGGTTTTTTTCACATGTTGGTTCAGCGCACCTTCCCCATCACACAAGCTGGTTTCTTGTTATTACAACACTCGAAGCCAGCATTCATCAAGTCTAGATCATTTGGTCGTTTTTCAAAGCACAGATGGCTTCAAAACACTGACTCACACTACTATATGACCAAGACGAAGTGCAAAAATAAGTGGCATCAAGACGTGCTCCACCTAAAACCAGGAGTAATTCTAGACGCCTAAAGCACCACAGGAAGAAATAATCACAGAGAAAGAGCGTCGTTCCTGTGGTGCTTTAGGCGTCTAGAATTACCCCTCAGTATGACAAACCAACTAGCTCAACAACAAGTACTTCTAAAACCAGGAATTTAAATTGCACATAGAAGTTTAATATGCTTGGCTCACCCCTCTGTGGGAAATGCAGTGGGTCTGCAATATTTCTTTTTGTTGGAGCACCTTCAAGAAAGCTAGGCTGTGCACGCAAAACATACAAACAAGGGCATCTAAAAGAAGCCCGACACACTTGGAAAGTGGGTTCCCGAACTAACACGAGAGCCAGCAGCACAAAGCAAGTGCAGTGTAGAAGGTTGTTGCCGAAAAAATCACCTGCTTGACAAACTTGAGCGGCTCGAGACAGTGCTGTGGCAATGGGTACAGCAGCATTCTGTGGAAAAGAGACCCCAACACCGGTCGCAAGGCTCCAACCTCCCCCACGATGGTCACCAGCTCCAGGGCAATGCTGTGAAGTGCAATTAGTACAAAGGAAACTTATAGAATGGCCCAAGCTACAGCAACCATCAGCTACAAATGAACTAAGCTAAATAGTATCAAACTGTTGCATTAGCTACAGAGTAGTGAATGGCTTAGCACCTTAATACAATGCAAGATCAGTAAGGTTACAAGTGAAGAAAGCAACTCTGCACTAAACCGTACTTATATTATTATTCTGTTGTTTTTTGGTTAGTAAATATTGACCAAGTAAGAAGCACGATAGCACAATCCTTGACAAAGCACTTTCGATTAGTTGGTGGAGAATTCGTAGCATATGAGCCATTGTCATGAAATCTAGTTAAGACATTACAAACAACACCAAAATAGCCTTGATGTTGACTTATGCTGCTGAAGATGAAGTAGTACTATTCATATAGGCTGTGAGAGTTGCACTTATATTGGAGACAAGGTAATCTGTAAAAAGTGGAGCTATGCAAGTAGCAATATTTTGGGTGCAAAGTGAACTTGAATATTGAAGTTTGGACGCGAGTTCAATTGAATATTTTTCGAGTACTTCTGGAATATTTCTACAATGCTTTTCAAATAGTTCGAAGTGAAATTGCAGAAAAAAAATGGAGGGGATTCGATTCCTAAGCATCTTACGAGACAGCAACATGAAAATTTCTTCTTGCTAGGTTGATGAAGCATCGGCAAGGTGGTGTTTCACAGTTGTCTCATCAATAATGTGGCAACGCAGAGGCTGAATTGAATTTATGTACATGGCTTGGTGCAAACGAATGTTGCCGACTGCACCTTACACGTGAAATGCAAAAAACGCCCTTTCCTCCGCCTCTCCTCCTCTTTTAAACTTTTGTGGAAACCTAAATGATGTGAACCACTGTATGCTCCCTTCAGGTCTGGAGTTCCAAATCTGCCTCATAGACGTTGCTCTCACAATATGGTGAAAATTTTGAAATTTTGAATGCTAGACATTTATGGCGTCCAATTTTTTAGACTTGCTGCTGAAATTTAAGGTCCAAAACAGATTAAGCCCCCACCTATGCCACATCTATCGTCGACATGTTAGAACTAGCATATATTTTTTATTACATATACGACTGTACTGGAGCCTGAAAAGAAGCTTTGCTGCAACACGAGTACGATCTGAGCGCAAGAGCGTATTAAGCATAAAGGGGCTTTTTCGATTTGATGTTGACTGTCTTTGAAAAGTTTGACCGTAGCAGAGCCTGACACTCCACTTTGCGGCAATAAGAAAGTCTGATGAAGTGACGCATATTAAAAATCTGGGGTAGTCACCTTTAATCAGACATTGACTGTGTTTGTCTTTGGGAGGTTCGAATGCTAGTTCTAATAGTAAAATTGTCAGTGCAAAATGAATAAAATAGCAAACACTATTCGAAAAATATTCAAAATTTTGAATATTTGCACACCTCTAGTAAAAAGCACTTATGTGCTCAGTTAAAGGTGCCAATTAACAAATCAAAGGAGGTTAGGATTAATCTGTTACCCTGCAAAATGGTCCTTCTGCATTACTGCTTCAGTATAGTAATGAGTAAACAATCTTCCATGGATTAACAATTAATGACCAACCAATGAACAAATTAATACTAGACCATGAATATTGTCAAATTACAGAAGAAAATCTTTGCTTATCCAACTCAGAATTGTAGCCATAGAAAGGCACATCAACTAATCTCAAGTGAGGAGTAACTGACACTACAGTCGCTGATAAGTTGAGATCTAATAAAAAATACCAGGCAGTCATGAAGAGACAAGTCTAATAAAGCTGCGCTCACCCATAGACGAGCCTTGCCTCTTCAGCATGATACGAGGGAGCAGTGGTGAGGCAGCCTGAGCCCCTGCCCATTTCACCCTTCTCAAAACGCTGTGCGGACACTATGTTCTTGTCCTTCAGCGGTGAACCAAGGCAGCCCACCAGCCTTGGGCACAACTGCTGCCTGAATGTGGGAAAGCATTGAAAATTCTGCTCAGCTTTATCACAGTACAAGAAAAAGCTTCACATCAATACAAAGATTTCGTAATCACTAAGCATAGTTTTGCAGTGTTGCATGAAGTCAAATAATGTCTTTAGGCATACACAGAGATGTAGGCACGCATAGCTACACAATAAAAAAAGTTTCAATCTACAGGTTAACATTTGAGTGTTACTGTTAAAGCACTACCATTTCAGCATTTGTATTGTGACCAGTTATTTTTGTGCAATCACAAAGAGTGGAATTACATGTCTTATTATTTACACTAGCTGAATTAAAATGTGTGAACATTGAATAGCATGCTGTAGCTGCCCTAAAATCTGCTCACATCCAGGTTTTGCAGAAAAATCAATCAATCGATCAATCAATTTCATTGCAAAAATACTCATTGCAAGTATGATTCAGCTGAAAGTGCCCAGAATTAGAGTAAATAACCTGTAATGCCACATAATGTATTAGGTCATCCTAGTTTTAACACAATGCCACAAGACATCACTGACCCAGGACAGTCGAGTAAGCTCTTATTCGAATGCTTAAATGATGATGATGATGATTTATTTCCCACCTATACAATTGAGCTTGGTGGAAGGTGTGAGACTAAACGCGAGAAACGCTTGACTACGGTCTCACACCTTTTACAGTAGGCAGCGACAGTAAACATCATTAAGCTATATATACTTGTGTGCTGGCTAAAGCTAATATAATTAGGCTGAAGTATATTTAGTTCTGTCTCAAGTGTGGGCAAAGCCTGAAGTTCTACTGCTTGAACCACTTACCAAACAAAGTCTAAAAAAAGCTGACTTTTCCTAGCCTGGCCTCTAAGAGAGCTCAGGCCTGTCTGAATACAGTGCAGCAGCAGTGGAGCCGTTGAGCTAGAGCCATTCCTAAGAGAGAAAAAAAGTCGCAGACAAAGACGTAAGTAAGCCGTGCATGGCGAAACAGTGTCACGAAATGGTACAACAAAAAACGTTTATCACCGTTTGTCCTCTTTCAGCTTCTCGCAGAGAAAAAGAAACAGAGGCACAACTTCATCGAATGGGGAAATGTGGCCTGAAAAAACAAGCGGACATATTGATGTTACAGGTACGCCATTTTTATGGAGGGGTGAAGACATACTTAGCAATTAACAAGCCAATGTTGACAGTAACAAAAGCAATGTCATATCTCATCTTGACACTATTAATTTTTCTTTGTGATGGTATTCCTTTTGAAGTTATAATTAAACGTATTACAAACTGTATTTCTGTGTGTACACACCTAGACATACAAGTTACCAATGCTTATTAAACCACCATGAAGAAGAAAACAAAATTGTTAAGCAAACAGGCAGGACATTGAAAAACATGCAAAAGTTAAAAATAATCTTAATGCTCAACGTTAACAGTTGATGATAGTATGATAGATAGCAGTCACTTAGGTGATGTCATTTGATGAAGAGACGTCTTTAAGCACTTGCAAAGAGCCAATTTTAAAATCACATGCATCTCTATTACGAGCTAAACACATCTCCTTTAGAAAGCTCTGCTTCTTCGTCTTTGCTTCTTAAATGATTGTTTTTCAACTACAGCTAAAGAGAAGTATAACCTTTGTGCATCAATTCTGTACCCATGACGGCTCGGCATAAAAAATGTAGGTTTGCTTTAGAGCTTAGGTGGCTGTGGTTTGATGAATAAAAGTGGCAAAGTCAGATTAAAACATCTAAATTACTGTACCACTAAAATAGGCACAAAATGTAATATAGTGCCAAACTGCTCAGTAATTAAATGTCATCAACTAAGTGAAACAATCAGTGCATGCATGCTGTCTTACTATCATGTTAGACAATTATATATCCTAATGAGAAGATTAATCACTCTAGATGGAAGAGAGAGACATTTACTTATGGTATAATATTATTTCACAGGGCGGAAGGCTCAATGCGAAATTGTGTGAAGGCCATGAACAACGTTGAAAAACAGGGACAACAACAATAACCTTTCAGTGATTTAAGGCCTATTCACCAGCCACAAAGACAGCATTTTATTGTAGAGAATGACAGGGCTGTAATAACATGCAAGGTTAACATTAACTGTGTAGGACAGTACTTAATTGGGTGCTCTCCATTGCAGATTCTATCATAGCCCCAGTTGAATTTTGAGCTCTACAAACAAACAAAACAAATGATTTGATTAATTAACAATGTATTATAGTATACTTAATGAACACATTTAGCTTATCACCAGATAAGTTAAATGAATGCTTCTCGACAGGGCCTTTTCACAAAACATTCAGGCAGACTATAAGAAAAGCGAACACTACTGAAGGAAGACAAATACATTCAGACAAACATTTTTAGTAAAACTGCGTCATACTACAAAACATGCAGCTAGGTGGCACGTTAAAGCAAGGGAAGAGAAACAGGCCATGCAGTAAGTGCAGTAGGTGAAAACAAGACTCTTATGCTTGCAAAGCACCTAGAATTGTTGAGTATCAGCTACAGAAAGGTGTCCGGAGGTAGGTCGTAATACAACAAGACAGTGCACGCAACAGTAACAACACGTACCTTCATTATAGGGATCGCATCCTTCGTCCACACTTTTCTGTTTGAAGTGCGGTGTTAGTGAGCAAGTTGCAAAAAGAACATGGTTATGTTAGCAAGGCAGACATCGGACTCCATACAGTCCAGACACATACACAGCATTTTGCAAGCAGGAAGTCAGTAATTAATATCAGTAATTCATGAAATAATAATGAGACAAGAATAGTCCTGATAATTATTATTAGAAATTTGTTTAATGCCAAGGGCCAAGTAGCAAGAAGGCTGCAAGCGAAGTTCCCATGCATAGATGTGGTTGAAATTTGTCAATATACCTTTACCGAAAAATTTCCTCTTATTTTTGGAACTGCTCATTCTTTTATTTTTGAAGTTATTTTTTAGACACAAGTGCTTCATTACACCCCTCAGAGCTTATTCAAACGACTATTTGCCTGCTTTTTAGGTAACACCTCTATACCAAGAGTGCTATCATACCTGGTTATTTTTTTTATTCCATTTTCTTTTATAAATATGTTTGAATCACTCCATTTGCGAATATAACACCCAAAGCATGGTAGTTGCTTTGACACTATGTGTCAGAACTTATGGTTTGCATTACTGGTTACAAACTGGCACACTCTTGTATGTGGCAAGTCCAACAAGCTGTTCATAAACCACTAAGCAATAAAACTGATAACCATATCACATATCGAAAATTCTTTGTTAGCAAATTTTTCCTTTCAGCCCTAACTTCTGGCTAGAATTGTTGAGGCAATGAAATGATTCTCGGGTTTAATGCCAGAACATGAAACTGGACATTCACCAGTCAGTTTCCTGCATGCTTTCACACGCATTTTTTTTTCTTTGACACCTCTTGCATTGCGCCAAAATTCTACCGAGTTCTGTGATCAGTGGCATACATAGCGATAATCGCACACTTCCTACTCGGATCATAATTTGCTCACTCTGCCATTCAACATGGCTTATGGTACATTCGACTGGTCGTTTCCGGGAGATGCAGAATGCTGGAGAGCACTCTGGCGAGGTGCAATCCGCCAACTAGCTCATGAGTGAGCATCATGTTTGTGCAATCCCCCAACTAGCCCAAGAGTGAGCATCATGTTTGGCTGGTCCAAATCGAGCCCTCTGAATCCGTTAGGCTGGTTATCGAAGTGCACCATGCTACAACTCGTAGCCCTTTTATTGCTCTTACTTCGATTTCAGAGCATGACTGACGTCAAATCACGTGACCCCCACACTTCATCTGTCTGCAACGCAACGTATGACGCTCCAATATTTTTCCTCTTCCAGGAATTCAATGCTTTTGGCAAGTGGCCGCGCATTCGCCTCAGACATGAGTTCCCGGCATCAGATCAAGAGTGAGCCCTGCATTCTAGCAATCCGGGTAAAAGTTCAGTGGCGCCCAGCTGAAAGTACCGTTAGTTAGCCCTTCGTATATAAAACATGCCACTGTCTCACCCTCTCTTCCTCATCTGCTGCCTCCTCTGCGGCAGACTCAAAGAGGAAAGACACATAGCCCTGCACGCTTTGGCTGGCTGAGGCCACGGCAGCGGATTTGGTCCCAGCGGAGCCGTGGCTGTAGATGTTCAGGCACAGCGTCACGATGGAGAAGACCGCATTTTGCGAGAGGCACCAGTTCTGAAGGCAGCAGCACTGCAGGATAACCTGCGAAAGAGCTTTGCGCGTGAGTGAGCGAGCCAAGACACACATGACGACAGCAAAGTTCCTTGAAACATTAAAAAATGATGGTGTTGAATCAACCAGGAGTGAGCACCAATGTGCTAATAACCCTTTTGCAGTTCGTTGTCAAGCATCGCCCGAAAAAGGTGTTAAGGGGTTTCGATTTTGCCGTTTCTTTTTTCTTTTCTCACTGCAATTAACGCACATTCTAAGCTTAAATGATGCGCCATCTCTTCAAAAATATGTGAGCTTTGTTGATTTGATGGTTATTGTGTTTAAACTAGGGTGCAGCACAGTGTTTAGACAAGCTTCTGGAGCACAGAGCATTCTGTGCAATGATCACGAAGAAGCATGGCCGCTTTCTCACCATGTGCATTTTACGGTGATGTATTTAGTGAAAGCGATGATAGCTTTAGTGAGCAAGAGAATCGCATGCCTCCACCAGATAGTGATGACAGTATTTTGACAGAAACGATTGGGGAAGATGACAATGATGGTGGAGGCAGCACACCTTTTGATACTCAAGGGAACAGAGAAGGGAACAGAATGTTTCGAGTGGTACCACACGTAGTTCAAATACTGGTAAAAGAGTTGCCTGCAGAATGCAAGAGAAAAATAATCAGGATGCGAGTTTTTCTTGCACACTTGGTGTTTTTCCTTGTGGTGCCAGACACTGGCAAAATAGTTGCAGATTGGAACTGTTGGAAAGTGGATAAATGTTTCTGACCACAAAGGCTTAAGAAGCATATCAGCGAGTTGCTCAATGCAGTTGAACCCCTTTATAGGAAACATGTAGCAGTGAGATATTCTTGTATTTTATATGGGCTGCACGTGTGTATTTTCTTATCATCCCCTATTTTAGTGTAGGCACACTGGTCTCTCTTTTACCCATATGTCTCTTACATCGGTCTCTTATGAACCAGTTCAACTGTAATTACAAAAGGTTCCGATACATGAAGAAAGAACAGGAGGGCTTTAGAATCCCAAGTGTCCCTGCCTCTTCTCTTCTTATCTCAAGCGTGATGATGCAAACCTGAACAATGTCTCCAATAAATTTCAAATCAATCGAAATATTAACAGCTACTCGTTTTTCAACTTCTGGTGCAAGAGGAATCAAACAGAGATCAAAATAGATAATTCATAAACATATTAAAGACATCAATGATGAACTAACTGGTAGATTCAATTGTTTGTTTAGTGAACAATCAAAAAGGGATTTCATATTCCACAGCTATGTAACTCAGTTACTATGAAAGGGCCCCATAATGGAAAGTGCAGATTCATACTGACCCCCGCATTCTTCAATGTGCGTACAAACCACAACACAAAAGTGCTGTGACATCCCTCTACCATCATAATGCGGTTGGGAATAGAACAAGTCAGTGCAAGTTCAATAGTGGACAGCAGCATAGACGAAGCTGCAGGTGCACAGCTGTTATAAGGAAAAAGTTAACGGTAAAAGTTTGCAATAGGCTTCCCATGTGCACAAGACTTAATTAAATGACGCCCTAAGCCTGAAGTAGCATCTGTTGGAAATGCAGGGGAATAGTGAATGTCAAGCACTGCAACAAGTGCTGTCACGCATGTACAAGCGAAACTGGCCACACAATCCCCATTGAGTACTTCCACGACTGCTGCGGCTTGAAGCAGTAGTAAACCAATAACATTGATTGATTGATATGTGGAGTTTAACGTCCCAAAACCAATAACATTCAAACTGTTTCTTAATACTGAGAAGCCTATCTTTATGCTTGCCTGCATTACTTAAGTGAGACAGAATCATCTCGCACCCAAGTTGCAATCTAGCGCCGCTAGACTTCTTCACAATATGTTGAGGGAGGTTCAATGTTTGCGTCGTAGGTCCCTCCATAGGCGTAGAGTACAAAGAGGGCTGGGGGGTTCCCGCTATTCTAATGTTTTTTTTTTATTGCTATTGCTAGACTATCACTACATTACAACATAAATGAAACAAATTATGGCTAATTTTTACACTATTTAAGAATTATATTCAGAATGATACAAGATATTGCTGAGAGACGATGTACCTTTGAACATGGGAAGGGCTGCTACCAGGTAACAAGCACATGCAGTTTTCACAGCGAATTTATGTGCCTTTTATAAATGCACCGCTCATCAAGAACTATCACACGATGCCAAAAATTTCTTAACTTAAGGTTAAGCTCACCTTCAAGCCTTCAACTTGTGCTTCCTCTGGGTGGGAGGCCAGAGACGAAATGGCTCTCATCAGTTGAGACGGCAACCAAAGCTGTTCATCATCACATTCCAGGTTTGGATTGAAGAGCTGTTCTCGAAGTAGTTGCTGAAAGGATCGTGAAGTGATGCGAGCGTCACAAAAAGGTGTGACCTTGTGCAAGGTAAATATGTGAGCCATATGAATGAGCTATGAACTGCCCTCTTTAATTATTGAAGGTATTACTCTCTCAACTTGTGCACCACAGCTATTAGCAGCCAAAAAAGCAAGCCAGTATTGACAACTCTGCATATGTGGGGATATAGTTTGAACATGATGGTCACATCTAATGAAGGAGATCATATGCAACCAGAGACGTAGCTGTTCTTTTCATATGTCTTACAAAAAACTTCATGAACTTGAAGTACATACAGACTGCAAACAATTAGCCCTTTCAGTATTAACAAGAAACTAGAAAAAAATTTGAATGAAGTAGTACCAGAATCTGTTGCAGCATAGAACATTTCCCTTAAATGCTAGTTCAAACAGCAAGAAAATAAAAGTACATCTGTTCAAGTGTTCCCTAGGAGTTTTTTTAATATACCAACACCAAGATGTGGAATACTGATAAGCATTAACAGGTTTACGAAAGAGATTAAGAAATTTTAACAAGCTACACTGACTTGCAACAGATGTTTACAAGATTCTCAAAGATTTGGGGGTTTCACATACCAAAACAAAATATGAATAAAAGGCATTCTATGAATGCGGGGGGGGGGGGAGAAATCTGGAATAATTTTGAGCACCTGGGAGTGTATAATGCACACATAATCTCAGTACACAGGTGCTTTTGTGATAGACTCTCACTGAAATGCAGCCTCTGGAATATGGAGTCAAACATGAACTCTTCAGCTTAACGCAATGCCTTAGTGACAAAGACAGTATTTGACAAAAGCCAACTGATAAGCTAGACTTATTTCATGCATATATACAGATGAATAAAGAAATTTTGATTGACTATATGCTTTATACAAATGAATAAAGAAATTTTGATTGACTATATGCGTAACAGATTTCATGGAATGTCATTAAGAACATAGAGATTCTAAACACTGTGCATAAAGTTGTGCAAGCTGTTTAGCATTAAAAGCAATTAGTTGCATGTTTCATGTCTTTCCTTCCCCCTCTCCCCCTTCCCAGAGTATGGTAGCCTACCGGGGCTCAGCCCTGGTTAACCTCCCTGCCTTCCTCCTTATTCTTTCTCTCTCTCTCCCTCTCTTGTAAGACATCTTTCATGAGAACTTATTGTCTACCCTACAGCAGAGACAAAAGACATTCATGATGACCATTGCACTGTCTGATGTTGATTAACCAGTATAAGGCTGCCTCAGTGCCATTACACAGCAGACTCCTTTAACTTTTTAAACACAATGAGTGGGTTACGCATCAAAAGTTCACATAACAGTAACTTTCACAGGCCATCATAAACATGCTCCGAGACACATCATAATATCCCGTTCTATGCGTCTGCAAGCTGCTCAAATTTGGGTATGTCAGGTTAAAATAACGAAAAAACAGAGTGACAAAACGTTCATGGGCATCAAGACTAACCTGGTCATGACTTTCAGCAACATAATGCACCATCAGTAAACAGTTCTTCAGTGCAGAAAATGCGTAAATGTATAGCGGCTTTTAATAACAGTATATGTCAATGGATATTACAGGCTGTGGTGAGCGGTGCATCCCCTCTCACCCCTCCCTCCTGGCAAAGTTGGCAAAGGCTATGGAAACAAAGCTATGAGTACACAACAAGCATGTAGTGCATTTGCAGAAAGCAGGTTTAGTAAGCACACGTTCGTCATTTTGAATCAACTGAACCTAAAAATTATAAATGCAACCAACACAAAAAAGTAGACTGGACACAAGAACGCCCATTTTTCTTCTAGCATGCAAAACTACTGCTGTTGACAGTGGACAGACTACCAGAGAAGCACAAGTGGCGGTAAGCACAATTTACTGCAAACACAACACGATGTCACAGAAGAATAGCCATGTGAACTGGAGGGTCACTCTGCACAGCACGGAAAACGTTACCTTGCCCCGTTGAACACTTATGGCCTTTAATAGTTGTTGAGGTGCTATACATGTTCTGAGTTTGTCATGTGCACTTGAAGGGAATGAGCCTACACGAGACCCTGAATAGCCTTTGCACTGATCTAACATAGTCTAATATGTAATGATAAAGTAATCCTGTGTATGCCAGTAATGGTGATTTCTTTAATGTATGACAAATAGAAAAGCTCACATGGTGCATTTTCAATCATGACAAAGGCCCAACCGAACACCATTTCTCAATCATGATAGCTCCCTTCCTGAACTTGCACAATTGAGTTAACTGCTGAGAAATATCGCGATTGATTGTGATTGCAACATAACCATACAGCACCCATACAAGAATCCTAAACTTAAATCACACTTTCACATGAAGAAATAGCATAGCTTTTAAAAAATGCGACTCTGTACACCTGTTGAAGAAGTCACAATATTTGGGTCTGCTTAGGAGGGAGGAATTTCATTGCTGCAAAAACAGTGTACCCGTCCATTACAGGCAGTAACCATTATGTCACATGCTGTTGACATTTCTGTGTGAAAATGCCTTATTAAGGCATTGAGTGTAATGACCATAGATAAGTTTAAAAGGCCATCTGTTGTGTACACTATGAAGTGAGCACTAGCGAACCCTCATGTTGTAACAACCACGTGGTAAGCTATATGCATATCTCGTGACATGTCACTCTAGCAGCACTGGTGGCATACAACAATCTGCGCGGATGTGAAGAAACCACAGCGCCGCTGCTGTATGGCTGCTGCACGAACACACACTACGTTACGCAAGATTGACGCGAGTATTGACCTAAATAAGCAACATTTCAGCGACACTATTTGAGCGGCAAGATGCGCACACACTAACCTTCAAGCATATCTTCTTTTTGCCCTCGTCAGACAAACACAAGAACGTACCTGTAAGCCACTAAAGGACAGGGAAACAAGCTTCTTTTCTTTGGTTTCCAATGCCAGTTGCAAAGCGTCAAAGCATTTTTGCCTGAAACGAGTACAGCTGTGTCTAGGAACAAGTAACACGCAAAGCAGGAAGGTCAAACTGAAAAGCACAATCGTGTTTACCTGACTTCATATGGCGGGTTCCTCAACAAAGCATGCTTGTTTGCCAAGGCCTCTGCAAATGCAAGAATCAGGTTCATCGACAGCCCACCATCACCTATTACTGCTAACACCAAAGAGATAGGGAAATAGTGGCTAGCAGTTTTGTTGGTTTCGAGCTCCATACCTTGGGCTTCCTGGCATGCTTGGCGTAACGCAGGATGCTTCTGATGTGAAGCTTCCTTCACAAGTTTGTAGAATATGTCTTCCATGCTTATAGCAGACGCTGAGCTGCGTTAGAACTTGCCGAAGCTAACACAGCGTGCTCGAACTGTAGGTGTAGAGGCGGCATGGGCGCGCACCGCAGTCCACGAAGCAGCCACAAACACTTGACAACTTGTGAACACAGCTGTCAGGATAGCACGTCAAAGCCTTGACGAAGGGAATCGGTTTTTCGCGCGGTTAAGGGCCGTAGTAAAGGGCGTAAACGTGGAAGTTAGTCTATATGCAGCATTGTTCAAATCAGCACACATGGAAAGGGCAGAGCTGAGTGTAACAGTGGCCGTGAAAATTAAAAAAATGGACCGATCATTCGCTCCTCTGCCGGCGACATACGGGAAAAGTGAAACCAAAACAGGAAACGTCTAGCGACACCTACAACTTTCGTAACACAAATCGCTGAGCGGCTGTGCTAGCAGTCGGGAAACCGCATTTAATCAATACGTGAATGAAACATGGCACTTGTGTTAAGCGAAAGTGGCCGGTTTTCTTGAACGATTACGCCAAGATCGCTAGGAGAAGCTCCGAAGAAGCTACTTGTGGTTCAGACCTGCCTGTAGAAGTGTTTTCACCCCCTACGAGACGCTGGACTGTGATCGTGATTCGCTAATGAGGCGACCGGCTTCTAGTTTGCGGATTCTTTTCGGCAGTTGATAACAATTTTTATCGTTTAATTAACGTCAGCGCCTTAGCATGGGAACTCAAGAAAGCTATGTCTTCTTTTGGTTCGTCACGTTCTGTGGCATGTTCACGGCTTTCGTCCCATTCGTCGTCAGAATGGCAAGTACACATCATCGTGTCACTTCGTCGATTCCCGTAGTGTGTTCACTAAACTGCGAAATATTTGTACAAGAAGCCTTGCTGATGTTGCCAGGAAGCGTTTGCTGCCCACTGCGTAGCTTACTAATTTCCACGTTATGATTTCCAGGTGCTTCAGGTGATTTCACAAGAGACCGAGATGGAATCTAACATGCGTCGGCAAGTGTGCGATTTGAGGGCCGAACTCGGAAGCATGAACATAGTCGATGAGTTCGCCAAGTATGCAAAGATACAACGAAAGATTAACAAGATGTCAGAAGAGCTGGCACATCAAGGTAAGCCCTGTTGAGTGCTGTTAGCATGGTCCGTGTTTGGGCGTCGTAAACAACCTCGCAGATGTCAGGCTGAATGGGAGTATCTTATGCAGTGGCTATGACCAGGTTGTGCGCGTCGTTAACTAGCTGTTCAGGTGAAATTAGCCGAGTGGAAAAGAGTCCTGTTTGATTAACTGTTTAGTTTAGTGGTCATTGCATTTAGTCAACGGTCGAACTTGCTTAACCCAGGCATCCAAGTACACCTAGTGTTTCATGTGATCGTTATGTAAAACATATGTGTTACACTTCGCAGTTGCAACTGTCACATGTTGTTTAGCTGCACCATGAACTTTTAAAAAAAATGAGTATGCCTATTTCGATCAAGACGTGCTTTGGATTGTGGCAATTATATTTTTGTTGTTGAATTTTTCAGCCAAGCTAAAGTCAATGTACACATTCAAGGTCAGACTGGCAGCCACGGCGCTACTCTATGCACTTGTGGTGAGTGTTCTTTTTGCTGTATTTAGGTTTGCCTGAATAGTTAAGATGTTGCAAGCCGTGGCATTCTAGGAACAATATTCAGTTACGTTTACAAGCAACATTATCCCATGATGCAAGTGCATTTCACCAGCCATGTTCCCCACATCATGTGCATTCACTGGACCTTAAGGTTTGGCAAAAGCAGAATAATCTGAAATATATCCTCGCCTGAGAACAGGAGGCGAGACATTTAGCTCATGTCAGCTTGCAAAAACTTAGCACATTGCCAAATAGCCATAAAAAACCGCAGTGGAGGAATGTGCTTTGGAGCAACCTCAAAAAGGGAGTAGCTTCAACGTACCCATGATAACGCACTTGTCTCATGGATATAGTTATAATGCAAAGTATTTGTCTATAGTACTAAATGTACCGTTTTTTTCCATACTTTGGCACTTGCCACCAGAATTCAGCGATAGTGTTTTCAGTCACAAACGAGTCATTTTTTGTGGAATGCCTTTAGTCTACTTTATAAATATGTGGCGGTGATTTCTGTTTTGCAGGGTGTTGCAGTTGCTTACCTTGTTTGGAACTACAGGTCGCAACCTGTAGTGGTCTTGCCTGAGGCATGGCTCTCGCCTATTGGTTCACTACTTGCACCTGCCTCTGGTCCACCAGGTAAGTCGCAGATCTGTTCAGCATTAGTCGGCACTCTTGAAGTCTGTATACAAATCGCCCTTTCCCGGTGCCACAATGAATGTGCTCCTGTTCTAGCGAAAAAGTCGTGAAATGCCTCTTGATGTCAGAGACTTTCTTTCTGGTAAAACTGGTTGTCCTGGCCCCTACCAGAACCCTACAGAATTGGCAGGGAACAACACAGGAAAATGAAGAAGGTAGATCGCCTCATGCACTCAACATGACAACTTAATTCTGATGCTTTGGAGCTCAGAAGAGCATAGAAAACGGATCTATAAAGTGCAAGCACCTTGCTTAATAGACATTTTTTATTCTATTATTTTTGGCTGCCGCATTCCAGAGTGCCATGACTGGTGACAAAAGCATGGAACCCGGCAAATCCTGAAGGGACACGTTAATGTTTTGAAAGCAAGACACTTGCACAATCTCACCTTTGATATTATAAGCAATTTGCTTGGAGGGATAATTATAATCATCTCTTGCACAAGCTTTGTTAGTCAATTCAATCATTACTCGTTCAATCCACAAAGCAATGAGATCAACCCATAGGCTCATGTTACCAAAAGCTGCCTCAGGTTGCAAGACGTTGTTTGATTGTAATCTACACAGTAGTCATAGCTGTTGAAATAGCTCTTTCTTTCCCGAGCAAAAGACGTGGACATAGCACTTAACAACCATATTGGCTCTATTGTCTCTGTTGAGCGTCTCATCATGCTTCAAATATATAATTTGATATTTTATTCTTCCGTTTAGCAAGGATCAATTGAGTTGAAGTAGTCCTGCCTAGTACCTAACTGGCATTTCTATTGTAAAGTTATTGCCATTGTGCTCACGAAAACAGCAACGTTCACATTTCACTGTGACATCTCTTAGTTGTTGCTGTGGAGAACTATGAAGGTTTGCTCGAAAGCCTGTGCTTACATAGGTAAATTACCTCTAGAGAGCCCTATAAATGCACAATATTGAAAGTTATTGAGCAAGCTAAAGAAGCTGAATATAAAATCGCATTTCTGGTTTTAAAGAGACTTCCCATTTCCTTGAGCGACGGTGTAAAACGACTTGACAAGTTCAAAATGTCAAACAATTTCAGATACATCAATAGAACAAAGGTAAAAGCAGTTGTGAACCATTGAATGGTGCATTCACAGCTTTTAGGCATATCGTCAAGCAGTTCAGGCCATCACATGTTTCATGAATAGTATTAAAACTCCATACGGTCCTTCAAATAACAGTACGCACAACTGGCTTGCTTAGCATTGAATACCACAGATGTCTCCAATGGGCAAAATGATTTGATCTGAGCGGCTATTGCTCGCACACACAGTAGTGACT
Organism: Rhipicephalus annulatus; assembly: GCA_013436015.1. NCBI lineage: Eukaryota > Metazoa > Arthropoda > Arachnida > Ixodida > Ixodidae > Rhipicephalus > Rhipicephalus annulatus. The sequence goes on from WOVY01004386.1 coordinate 85,042, forward strand.
AAAGCTTGTTGCAAGAGAATATAAGATTCTTTTGAACAACTAAAGTGCATCAAAAAGAAAATTGCTATGTTGTCATTGTAGTTATCTTTTGGATATAGTTAACCAGAAAACATTGAATGGAATTCCTACAGCGATGCAGCTGTGTGCATAATTGAGTGCCAGAAACCCACTAGAAACCAGTGGTGACATTTAATGATGTAATGCATGCACACCACCCAGGACAAACCATACATTTATCTCTTTAATTGATGGGTAGACATTGCAATGGGGTAAATACACTTCTAACTGCAAGATTTCATGATTCTGGTTCTTTATCCAACGATCAGCTATGTTCAACTCTTGACTAGCTTCTGGTGAAAGGGAGGCCTGCTGCAGGAGCTTAATGCATAATTCAAGCAAAATCAGGCGCAACAAAAAAGAACAAGGCAATACAAACATGTTGGTTTTTTCAAGTTAAAGCAAAGCAAGAATTTAAAAATTTCTAGGTAGCATTGCCACTGCCATGGCACCCCAGATAATTGAAAGTAGTTATTATTTAGCAGCCTGTGAACTACCTAGATATCTAAACTTATTCCGTGCACATGTAAATGTATGTTAACTCTTGTAATGTGGGCTAATCTTTGTATATCCACAAGCAAGCTGCCAAAAATGTATACTTAATTTGTGATTGAACATTTTTATAAAGACGCGAGAGGCCCGAGTTGGGCAAGTGGTGCACTCGCGGGCCGTGATGTAACAATATGCTTGCTGTCTGGCAAGTGCTTTCCGCTGATCAATTTTTTTCCATGATAACATGCGTGTGCACTTGAGTCATTTCAGCTTTCATCAGTTTGGTATGGAGATTGAATTATTTGCAGTAGCATAGACTTGTGTAGAAGACGACGACTCCGCTCATGCAACACGTGGTGTTAAACATGTCATGACAAAATGAGAGTCGCCGGCAGTGGGCAGTGCTTATATCTGCTGACTTCTGGTATTTATTTTGTACGGATATATTCTTGTACAGTGCCTTTTTCTCGTATATGTATAGGCACAACAGACCCTCTACTTCGGTTTTTTGATGAGCAAGTCAAGGCCTTTTTAACCTAATTACTTTTTACAAAATGGACCCTAAAAATCTTACTACTGCGCATTTCCTCAAGATTGAAAAAAAATGTTTTCTATATTCACTTTTAAACTGTGTGACAACCACATTTTTTTAATATTCATATTTGATTTAAGAAATTTCGTTGTATGAGCACCCCTGCTCCAGCACGATATGCATAGCGCATCAAAGCATGACTTGCAAAGCACGGCAAATCAACGTGAAATTTTAATTTACATAAAAGAGAGAAACTTGCTTTAGGCAGACCAATGCTATTTATTGAGAAACTGAGCACCAATTATACTGTGGAGAATGCTACAGTGGACTATGAGCATTCGATGTTAGGCAATATCTCGTGCAAGTCTGAGAATGCATCTCTAGAGCTGTGTTTGGCATTTTATGTTTCAGGTGGGATCGGGCTCACACCTTGGCTCCTAGTGTCAAGTTCAGTTGGGCGACAGATCGCAAAGCACCTATAGTTCATCTGGCATCATCAGTGGCTGTAGAAATTAGACTACATCCATTCCCGATTTTTCACTTAACTTGTGCACATTATTATAAAATGGGGGAACCTGGCATAAAATTGTTGTGTGGTGTGTGCATGTGTGTTTTATTATACCATGAATAAAACCCTCCCTTTATTGAAAGGCCTTCCTTTTAGTGTAGTATTGTGCAACTCTTCACACACCGAAAAAGCTAATAGGCTACTTGTGAACCATGCAGCCAAACTTGTTTCGGAAAGATCAGTGAAAACGGTGGTCCATGTGACCAGCATTTTGTGATGTCACTTGATTGCAACAGCACACTTAAAGTTGCAAACCATTTTGTTTCTGATCCAGAGCTTTGCTCTACAGTAACAAAAGAGGGCCTGCAACACTTTTTTTTTTTACGCAGACAGAAAACGCTGCCAATCTATAGGTCAGGCTCCTGTGAATATGTGAGGCCAATACCATCGCACAGTGAATTTTTAACTTTGTGTTTGAACAACAAAAATCTTATTGTCTCTTTGCCAGTGTTGTCATCAGATAGGAACAAGCAGGCCTGACAGCTATTTTCTTTTTAATTTACAGTTCATCAGTGGAGGATCGTGATTGCCTTCAGTTAATGCCATGCTCATTCGAACTAGAAGTAGCAATCAGTGTGGCCAAAGAAAAAGAATCGCTTTCAGCAAAGAACATAGTCTGGGAAATAGTACTGCAAGATGAAGCTGTGACATACATACGAACGTATCTGCACCTAGTTTATTTCACCTGCTGAAAATATGGCCATTCTTGATAGTGGCTGAATGGTGACCAACTCAAATGCATATCGGCAATTGTCCATCTTGATTCTCACTCTGAAGTGACATACACTGTCACTGTTTAAGAATAGTAATACTTTCAACATTGTGATCTGTGGCATATACCAAACATGGAGGATAGACCAGCAGTCATGCTTGATCAGAAAATTGCATAAATTGTGCAACCATAATAACGCAATAGCGTTAAAGAGCTCATTTTGCAGAAGTTACGGCATCGGTGTCTGCGTCCGTGTCGTTGGTCGTGAGTGAAAAATCATCTTTGCGTGACCGAAAAATTGAGATGGATGCAAGTAAAAAAAAATCCTGGGTGCCAGTGGAGATCGAGCCCAGATCGTTATATACAAATTAGGTGGCAAGGTGCTGACAATACAAGGTGCGGCACACAAAACTTGACGGTGGATCACAACCAAAGTTCTTAGTTTATAGTCATTCAACATGCAAGATGAATGTACATCTCGAGAAGCTGCTCGTGTCTACTTTATCGTAAACAAAACATGATTGCTTATCAGTAGCAGTTATTCTCAGTTTGTGGTGTATGACAGCATGCAGCGTATATACGCAAACAAAGCGCCTCATCAAGGTACAATACCACAATCCTGCCCAACGTTGTTTTCTGCTCATCAGTGGTTGGGTAAATAGGTACTGCAAAGAATTCCTTGCAGAGCGGCTTGCGATTGCAGACAACAGACATTTAGAGCTGAAAGGTAGTTTGAATTTGTTAAGAGAGCATAATGCTTGATACTAAATGTCCACTTAAACCACGTCTCCGTAATCAAGCCGCAGAAGCACGATGTCGATTACAGCAGGCCTGAAGGCGGGCGAAATCGCAGAACGAGTATTGTCTGTTTTTGCGCGAAGATGACTGGATACTGTTACAGCTGTATGAACCAAGCACGTGCACTTGAACTGTTCCCAAGAGTTGTGAGTGTGACCACACTGTGGCGTCCTCAACTCTTCTTTCTTTTATCATTCTTCGTCATCGGGATCACTGGTGGCCACCATGTGAAAGATCTCATTTCTCGTCAGCTTCCGGAAGGATCCCTTCGTGGATGACCTTCTGGACGAAGATTGCGGGTCGACTTCTCCAGGCGCTGGAACTCGCCGTCTGTCGGCAAGGAAGCGCTTCTCTCGCCCGTAAAGGTTCCCGAGTCGACCGCTGAGGAGGAACACGACGAAGTTGAGGCCCACGCCGACCATGAGCAGAATGAAGGTCGTTCCGTGCAGCGAGTAGTTAAACGTGCGTTGGTCATAAACCCAGCAGTTGCCGCGCTGACCACAGCTTTCCTCCCAGACGACGCATGTTGAGTCCACCAGTGAGCCGTACACCAGAGGATAGGGCAGGAACGCTAAATATAAGTAAAGAACGATGAAACTGTGAGCCCGGACCAGGGGCGTAGGCAGAATTTTTTTGTGGGGGGGGGGCACCTACTTGATATTGGGGCGCGCACCCCATTGTAATGCTTTTAAGTTCATTTTGTTATTGACAGGTTTCTTTGCTGGTAATTCATTCAGTGCCAGGATTGGCTTAAAAATGCTATTTTGAACAATTTTGATGTAAGATGTGCTTCAGCAAATACAGATGACGTTTTGAAATAATTCATTTTCCATGTATTAGGCTTTTGCTTTCCAATTCTAATAAATGCTAATTAATACTTAAACCACGTTGATGAACAATAAACTACTACATAGTTGATTCATGCCAATAAAGTTGAAGAGTTGCATCTCCGACAACTTACAGAACAATGCCAGAACTCCTTCCGCAAAGCCGAGAGCGAATGCCTTGTCACACGGATCGACGCACCTGGATAAGCGAAAGGTGAAGACTTATAGTATTCCTATTTTAGGTGCTGAAAGAAACAGCGTAAATGGCAGGGACAAACGAGCAGTTAATCCTGTGCTTTGCTCGTCCAATGTTCAGCAATATCCACTTTTACAGAGCTACCACCAAATGTAAGTCAGACATAAACCATATCGAGATACAAATTACTTGCAAAGGTACAGACTGGTGGACTAACTGGTGCTGCAAAACTTTATACTATATAAAACTTTATACTATATAGCGCTATCGAGGACGCAAAATGCCAGAGCGGATATACGTCTTCGTCTCCTATATTCTGTCATCCCGAGCGCCCGTTTGCACTGGAGGCCACATGTTCTGTAATATTAGAAATGCTGCATTTTTTTTAACACCATGTGGCGATTGCATAACAGAAACTTTTATTTCCATATTATCTTTTTTTGTGAAAGCATTGAGCTTTCAGTAGTACCAAGAGTACTACATTTAGTTTGATCATTATTCCTATCAGAGTAAAAATCTAACGCATTAGTGACTTCATAGGGAAAAATGTTATTGAATGAACGGTGTAAGTTTCGTGGCACGCTGCCTAATGAGACAAACAACAGTTACGTAACTTTTGTGTGCGATAAGAATATATCGCTATACATGCAGTGTTAAGACATCAAGCGAATGACAGTCAATGCACTAAGAAGCTGTTTCCTTTCTTCGTGGTGAATATCACGCCCCGCCGTGGTGGTCTAGTGGCCAAGGTACTCGGCTGCTGACCCGCAGGGCGCGGGTTCGAATCCCGGCTGCGGCGGCTGCATTTCCGATGGAGGCGGAAATGTTGTAGGCCCGTGTGCTCAGATTTGGGTGCGCGTTAAAGAACCCCAGGTGGTCTAAATTTCCGGAGCCCTCCACTACGGCGTCTCTCATAATCATAGAGTGGTTTTGGGACGTTAAACCCCACATATCAATCAAATTTAGAATATCACGTTTATGCAACAAAACTCGTTTTATTATCAACGCTGGATTAAAATTGTAAGTATATCATTAAAAGAAGAAACATGTTTCACCTGAGCGGAATGACTATCTGAGCAGCCTTTGTGCTGAATGAGAACCCGTAGGCGATGCACAGCAACAGGATGTAAAAGGCCAAGAACGGACAGTCGCTCTCACAGAATCCATCCCTTGCTCTTCGGGCCAATCCGTCATTGTCGAATGCGTCGACGCACATGCAGTTGTCGTAAGTCTACAACACAAGCATATCAAGTAACCGTCCTGTCAGATGTCCATCAACAAATACTGCGGCTATTTAAGATTATGCCAGTCAGCTTTTTTTTTTCTTCATTGTATATGGGTGCCGAACATTTGGCGATTGTTGTTTCGTGACAAAGCAGCTTGAAGCCACGCGAAACCAGAACGAACGTAACGTATGATGACTAGGCAAAATCATGTCATAGCCACAATTGCCATGCTCGCTGAAGCGTCATGCGTCGCAGCTCCCATAGACACTAGCGCCAGAGTTACCGCTAGTGTATATTTAGGAAACTCTATGGTGCAACCACTAGGCCGTCGGTACTCACCCCTCTCTGTGCGGTGCCGTTTGTTCCCTTGGTGAAACATCCGGCGAAACAAGGAGAAAAATAAGTTGTTCTGCCTTCGCATATTGGATGAAACACCTCAGTCGCGCACGAACAGTTCTGGTTGCAACTGTTTACAAGATCCAACCTGAAAAAGAAAAAAAAAACATCACAGAATACTCATGGAGTGAATGATGATGAGTGGGGCGAAGGTCCAGTCCGTCCGTTTGTGCATGCGTCCATGCGTCAGATCGCGTTCGAGAATGCAGATGGCGCGCGGGTAACACCGACGAGACGTGAGCCAAGGAAGCCGAGCGCAAGCGTCTTCAACGCGCCCGCCGATGGGCTTCGTCCATGCTCCACCAACGTTCCGCCACGTACGGCGGCTATTCCAGGAAACTGCGAAAAGCACTCATTCTCCGCGTACCCAGGCACAGCCCGCGCAGCAGCCAATCGGAGAGTAGCGGTACAGCGCCATCTAGAATATCCTCACTGAACAGCTGTTTGTATGTACTTCTATAAGACAGCGCCGTATATTATATTGTTCGGGAGACACTGCCTTCTTTTCTTTCTCGTCTCTTCTTCTCTCGGTTATGCGGGACACATGACAACCTTAGACTAAGAGCCTCGCCCCTGAGAAACACGTTCTTTGACTATTCTTAAAGGATAATTCGTGATTTTTTTGTTATTCGCACTTTTATTGCTATGGCTGTCGGTGCTTCTTTTGGAAGGTCCTTCCGATTGTTTAGTGGCAAATGCGTAGCAGGTATTTGAATAGCACGATCTCAAAGATCCTATTTAGCTTAAAGTCGTTTTTAAAGAATAAAATCGAAACTTAGTTTTTTTTTGCTAAAAATTTTTAAGCAGATGACTAGCAAAGCTATTTCTTATATTGAGCGTTACTCTAAATCATAACCAGATTAAGCAGTGAGGCTTTTGAAGATAATTTAACATAGCTGTACCCTGTGACGTTCGGATCCATGCACCTTGCGTATATAGGTGACGTTACTGCTTGTTTTCTAAACACTGTCGATGCGGTCTCATGAACTGTGAGGCGCACGGGACGGCTTTCAGCTCTCCAACAGTAGAGTACCGAGTACTCTAAATCATTAACCACTTTTTCTAAACTCACATGCTAATTCAGTATAGACTGGGATGGCTTTCTGTTCTACAATAGTAGAGCACCAAAGTATTTTAAATTATTAAACACTTTATCTAAACACACAGCCGCATATGTGGGAACTTGATACGGAAAATGTGCCAAATGCGCTCGGTACATGCTCGAGTATACGCAGTGTGGTAGCAACAATTGCCAAATGATGTAACTGTATGTGTATATAATGACGTTTTCAGTGCTGAACCGCTTAGCACTTATATGTCGAGCTTGTCGTCCGTATACTTCTCACACGGCGTGATCACGCACAAGGAAGTGGTAAATACAGGATAGAAACCAGGTATGCAATGATCGAAATTGGATTAAAATAAAGAAAGTCCAAAATATAATAATGAACAAAAATGATGCCATATCCACGAAGCGAATGATAATGAAGGAGCGTATTCCGGTGGTTAAATTTGGCGAACCGTGAATCGTCCGTACATCCACTCGACCATATACCAAGACGTGCACTATCAGGGGCAGCGGTGGTTTTAGGACGTTAAACTTTGACAATAATATTATAGTGAAAGTACAGTGCCTAGTATATTCTATGCACCACAATGAAAGTTTGTTGCAGCGCCTCCCCCCACCCCCCACACTCTACGCGAAAATCGGTGGATTCGACTAGAAGCCGCAAGCACGCCGTGCCTTGGAATGGTTTCAACTATGAGTGCGTCAATGGACGCCGATCGCATCGGTTGCGTCTTGCATTGAAATTTGCGTTTTCCTTAGCGTATAGATTCGCTTGCCCAGCGTGTCCTCTCATGCAAGAAAAGTGACGCTCGCATCGCGTTCCATTCTGACCCTGTCATTTTCTCTACAAGGAGCGGGGCTACAATGACAGGATGAATGGACAAGATTCGAGCATAAAGAGCAAGCTTCCAAATTAAGTAAGAATAGTGATTTCAATAATTTAAAACGCTTCAAGAAAGTGCGGGTGACTCCCGCGCCGCGCAAGAGAGGGTGCCACCGCCTCGCCAAGTACGCTATTGCTCCTCCCGTTTACCGAACCGTAGATGACGTCAATTTTTGAGGTAAGCACGCAAGGTTTCCCCGGCACGAGTACAACCTTATAAGAGAGACTAGCCAACTCGCTGTGCGACACCCGCACTACTTTTTGCTACGCTTTATTGAATTCCTGCTTGTTGCGGCAATTGATACGTGTCGTATGCAGCTGGTTCCGTCAGTTGTTTCAGATGTAGCACAGGTGATGCGGTGGTGGTGGTGGTAGTGGTTAGACCATCACCACCACCGCATCTCCTGTGCTACATCTGAAACAACTGACGGAACCAGCTGCATACGACACGTATTAATTGCCGCAACAAGCAGGAAGTCAATGAAGCGTAGCAAAAAGTAGCGCGGGTGTCGCACAGCGAGTTGGCTAGTCTCTCCTATAAGGTTGTACTCGTGCCGGGGAAACCTTGCGTGCTTACCTCAAACATTGACGTCATCGACGGTTCGGTAAACGGCACAGCGGGAACTCCATGAACGGGAATCGCTGCGCATCCTTGCAACGCACTTTTCGAGGTTTCGCAGTTGTGGAGTTTCATTTTAGCGTAGGAATTAGAACTACACCAATCTACATGCATGGATTTTTTTTTCACTGGGGCAGATGGAGCTCCAAAACTCTAGAGTGACTAATCATTTTGCACCAAGCAGGATCTGCCAATAGAAACGCTTCTTGTGGCGAAAGAAGAGCGACTTTCGTCGGGGGCATTCAAAGCTATTTTGTGTGTTTTGGGGACTACGGGTCAATGCGAACGCCTCTGACTTTACCGAGACGCGTTAGCACATTTACTCTCATTTCTTTCTGTTCTCTCTCATCTTTTTTTTATTATACTTCCCTATCCTGTTTCTCCAGCACTAACCGGGCATGTCCTGGTTAACTTCCCTGCCTTCTCTTTTGTTTTTCTTCCTTCCTTCCCCTTTGTGAGATCATGCTGGAAGTTCTTTGTGTACACGCCACATAAACTGGTTCATGAATTTTCCCAGCTTCCGTTCTGTACGTTATGGCACCCGTGGTCACTGCAAAGCTCGACTACTGTTGCTTGCAAACTGATGGAAAGGGACTATGCCACTCGTTTCATTTCAAACCTAATGTCTTAATTGGTGGCTGAGAAAATGAGAGTGATCCAGCGCGGAGTGAGTTGCTCTGAAACCATCAGTCGGACGCACGAACGCATTCCGGTTCGACCAGTGAAGAATGAACTCGCCGCTGCGGAGCAAGAAATTCTGCTCTGGATCTATCAGTGAAAAACGCCATAAACTTCATCTGTTTGCTCTCTACAATGGTCTTGCGGTTATGTTCTTTGGCTGCTTACTCGAAGGTCACGGGTCAAAGCCCAGCTGCGTAGTCTACATTTTCGGTGCAGTAGAAAAGACTTGAGGCCCGTGTGCTTAGGTTTAGCTGCACGTTAAAGAGCCCCAGCAGGTCGACATTTCCTGGGCTCTCGAAAACAGCCTTCCTCGATTATACCCTCGTTTCGGGACTGTAAGCTCTACCACTTACTATATTACAAAGTTTCGTCAATTTTTCTACGACCAACTACGGACTAGTGGTACATTCGTCTGGAAACCACCACGTTGTAACTCACATTGCAATGATGTGGAGTGTGCTCTTTGTCCGAGCCAAAGAGCAATCGCTAGCGTAAGGGTGGCCATTTTGGGGGTCCACGTGCTTGCCACAGGCGCATAAAGCTCGAGCTGTGTCCGAGATTCGTGCGGCAATTTGAATGTCTTAAGACCTCCGGGACACCTTCTGCACGCCGAAGCATGGACAGCAGGACGGCGCGTACAAAGGGACCTTCAAAATGGCGCGGCGATGGTGTTGCCTCCTTGCGAATCAAAGCTCAGTGCATACCCCCATTGCAAACAGAGGAGGCGTGGGAGTCACGTGATCAGATAGTAGACAAGCTCTAAATAGAACTAAGTAAGAAGCAGGTAGTCCAATGCCAGCAAACAGACACTACACAACATCTGTTATGTGGTATTGAGTTCCTGATAATCACGAAGCTTCGTGAAATTTCGCACGGCAAGTGGTACCTTGATCTGAGTTCGCCCTTTTCTCTCAATGGCGGCTGAGGGCAGCTGAAAGCCATGAGCGAGATGAATATCAGCGCTGTTATCAGCTCCGTTGCGAAGATGATGGCCGTAAGTATGCGAGCAGAAGGCCGGAACGTCTTCATCAGGAATGCACCACCTAGCGTGGCAAACATGGCGCATCCTATTGGAAATGTACCTGCATTGGAGAACAAGACATGAGGAGGAGGAAGTAAATAGGAAAGGAAAAGGCGGGGTGGTTGACCAGAAAGTCTTCTGGTTGGCTACCCTACACTGAGGGATTAGGGAAAAGTGATAGAAGGACTTGAAATAGAGATATTTCAAAATGAAGTATCATGGTATTCCAGTACAGACACTACTTAGGTACGATGTAAATACACAATTATGGTGAATGACATTGAATCCAGTTTATTTCAAAATTGCATGATGTTCATTTGTATGTTGGGCACCATTCGCTGGCCCACGCATGTATTCATACCGGTAATTTTTATGTGATGCAAGGTAGTACTGCTGTGCGACGCAATGAAGGACTCTGCTAAGACATGCTGTCGTGAGCTTAACACAAAATAAGTGCGACATTCTGCGCTCCATGTAATGTTATAGCGACTTTTTATGAAATGAAGCCTGCTTGGTGTTGATGAAACGTACTGGACCCGTGCTCACAAAAACGTGTTGCGCTAAGAATTTTCGGGGAGAATATTTCAGCCCAACACGATGCGGCACATATAAATGGCGAAGCCGGCTGACCGACCGGAAAACACCACTTACGGAAAATAAGTTTTATGAATTCGGAAAGGCATACTTCACCTTATCACTAGTGACAGGAAAAGAATAGGCTCGAGCAATTTCGGACTACCTTTGAAAATGTCACCTCCTTGTTCTGCTGCCAGAGGTAGCGGTAACACGCGAATGATAGATTTGTCTACGCGGAACAGGCAAAGGTTATGACAACTTGCTCCTTACCGCTTAAAACTGAGGCAGCGCTCGGAGACTGCTGAAAATGCTCTTGCACGTATTTGGGCACGTATGTACAAAATCCCAGTACACCGAACCACTTGAACACGTGGGCGCACATCTGTGCGACGAATATCGGGTTCTTGATGAGACGCTTTGAAGCCTCGAATGCTTCTGCAGAAGTAAAAGCAAACAAATAATAAAAATGAGAGTCACATTCGGTATAATAGCCGTACTTCGGAAAGACAAGATTATCGACGCTGAGGTGAATCAGAATGAAACGCACTAGGAAATGTGTGTTCGGAACACAGCATTAACTCTGGTTGCTGGGTTGGCTGGCTAGCCCTTAGGGATCGGCCATGAATCGGACGGTAAATTAATTAGGATATATATAGCCTTATTAACTATACGAATTTTTAAGTAAACAGTTCGTCATCAACTCGTTAGTTGCGACTCCACAACAGCCACCACCACCAAACATTGGCTAAAAATGTCGTTCTCGTGTATCGATTAGCGCAGTTGCATATACTGCGCTAAATGAAGCTCCTGTTCTGTGACACCTGAGGAGGCGTTTAGCACGGGCACCCAGCGGTTCCCGTTTGTAGAGTTCCCACTGCTCCGTTTACCAAACCACCGATGACGTCTCTGTAGAGAGGATCTTTTAAGCAAGATTCGCCAATTCGGTATGCGACGTGTGCGCTATTTTTTGCAGTACTTTATCGATTCCCTGCTTGCTACAGCAGTTTAGATACTTGTCATTTGCAGCGAGTTCTGTCAGGCAGATTTACCCCCTCAGGTGTAGCAACGAAACCACCACAGAAGTCGCTGGCGGGGGAATGCAGTCGTGGGCTTGGCGGGGTGGGGGCGCCCTCTCTCGCGCAGTGCGAGTGTCAGTGACGCTGTCTCCGAAGTGTTTAAAGCGATTTTAACGCGCGCAGCGTTAAAGAGCTTGTGTCGCAGCAAATCCGCCGCCGGCGTCGGCCCCGTTGGTTGTGAGCAAAAAATCGTCTGTGCGTCTGTGACCGAAAAATTAAGTTACCGAGATAGCCATGAGAGGCCGCTACTTGTCCACGCGTGTGCGCGTGATCACACCGAAAAGCCGTGCATTATAAGAAAAAGTGTTCAAGGTCACAAGGCGTGGTAGCTTTTTTGCCCTGCCACCCCTCCCTACTTAGCTTCCAGTGCTTTCGTCGGGACGAAAGAAGAGACAATGCAATTGCAGCATGCGGCAAATCTTTGTAACTCCACTCGCACTGAACGGATTTTTAAAATTTTTGCGGCGTTGAATTCGTGAGGCAATAAGCTCTTCTAGTGATTCCATTTCATGGTTACATTGAAGTTATTTGTGGTGTCACGTCTCGCTTATTTCTGTTAATTATATCATTTTGTAAAATGGTGGTTTATTTTATCCTGGTTTTGAGCCTTGCTAGCCTTGTTTGATTGTATTGACCACTTTATTTTGAGCGTGACCCTGCAAAATGGGACACCGGACGACATGCCGTGCGCTAAAAGTCTTCATCATAATCATCAGCCTGACTGCGTCTACTGCATGGTGGTCCACTGCGAGGCAAAGACCTCTCTCATGTTCCGCCAATCAACCAAGCGCCAAAAGTACTACGCACGTAAAATAAGTAACGTTATCATAACAACACGCATTAATCGAAAAGGAAGCTTAAACTACTGGAAGGGCACATAATGACATTTTCGCCTAAAGAAAGACTGATGACAGGAGATACCCCTTATGTTCATGTCCTTTTCTTCTTCGGTCGGCCTGTCAGATTCGTCATCAGCCAACCGCTTGGGGAAGAAGAAGAGCGGCACGGCAAATATCAGCTGGAGGAAGCCCAGAATGACAAATCCCAGCCACCAGGCCCCTATCCAGCGTGGATCTTCGTCGGCAAATCCTGGGTTGTCTGATTTGGTGAATACGTAGAGAAGAATGGGATAGGTCAATGGTTTATCACTGTATGTGCTTCAAATACGTTAGGAACATCTGCTGGGGCCACAAATGGCGTCGACTAGGGTTTCGATGAATGCCTAATTCTGGAGAAGCTTAAGAAGAACACGGAAATAAAGAAATTAAAAAAAAGACCAATAAATAAATAAATAAGGTAATAAGGAAGGAAGATAGAATGAAAGGAAGAACGTGATATCGAGTTTTGTGAAAAGTAATGAGTATTGTGACTCATTAGCAATAAATATACAGCAAATTAAATATTCATGAGCGTTAAAAAATACGGATGCGAATACATGCTAAAATATACTCAATGCAAATATTGCATGAGTAATGAGCCTAAAATGTGTTATTACTTCATTCCGGCCCTACAGTCAGCTTATAAGTTTACTGCTCGTTTATGAGACAAATGGCACACTCACACTCGTGTTCTACAAAATTATGATTTTGCTTACTAGTAATATCACAGGACTATATTTCCCCACTATGAAGCATAGTTTTTGTCTGGTCTGCACGTTTTCTGAACCCAGCATTAGCGCTAAGAAAAAAAAAAGCTGTCACTACTTACAAAATGGGTCTTCGTAGATTGCGAGAATAAGCGCCGAAATGATAAATCCAAGGAAGGGTCCACAACCTCGGACGACGGTCATGATTGCTGTAAGAATTGCACGTCAATGCTACATAAGTCGCCCAATGAACAGCTGCTGTGCTCGCAATATGTTACCGTCGTAACAACATAATGACAATCGACATAAACAAACTCTGAATAATATTTGGGACTTTTAGAGCAACTTTTCACTACGAAAAGTAGTTTTATTAGACTTCTTTAAGAAACAATCACATGTACGACAATTTCAATGTCTAATTAAAAGGTTGTGTTCAAATTACACAGTTTTATTTTGTGCTGTCTTAACTTTATAGAGATTGCTCTAATATAGTCAAAGCAGTGCTGTTGAGAGAAGCACATCACTTGATGTTCATTTTACATACACTCTGAAGGTTGCTTTCTTTCAGACTCGACCAAGTTCGCCTCAGCCCCCGCAACGAGTTAGGTAATCGAGGGTTGCCCTTGAACCGTTGAGAGATGCACTCACTAACTCACTCACTCACTCACTCACTCAAAAGTGGCACTGCCCTCACACTCTCACCCATATAGACGGCCGAATTCTTCCTTTTAATGAGCTCGTCCAGATAAGCCGTGCCGGCCGAATAGTAGACGGCAGTGCCGATGCCCGTGAGAAAGTTGCAGCTGACCAGAAGCAGCAGGGCGGGAAGAGTCTCTGACTTGCGGGACTGCCGACAGTTGAGCTCTTGAAAACGCCTCTCCTCTTCCTGGTCGTGGCAGAAGTGGTTCAGGTCGGACTCCACCTCGGGGTCTGTCATGCTGAACGCCTCGTCCGCCTTGCCGAACAGCCAGTAGGGGAGCGAGGCAAGTAGACACGACGCGCCCATGAGGATGGCAGCGACTCCCACCCATCTGTGGAGCAGTGTTTCCGTTTGCACATGAGTTCAGCTGAATTCCGTAATGTGAAATAACGGTTAAGAGAGGACAATGGACAAGCGCCCGTTTGTAGCACGAAGGCACAGGAAAATCCGTGCGGATTTCTCGGAAGGAAATCTTCTTAGTTGCCGAAAAATTTGTCTGGGTCCAGGTATCTAACCCGGGACCAAAAAGACGAATGCGCTCGTGTAGTCGTCTTCTCGTATTGTGCCTCGTCTTTTTGTTCTCAAATCTCTTACTGGTCTTGCCACCGGCACTAGTAGTAGTAGTAGTAGTAGTAGTAGTAGTAGTAATAGACTTTTATTCAGCCAAATTAGTTGTGACAAGACCGAGAGGTGGGCTAGTCGGTGAACATTCATGTTTAAAGCAAAAGCTTTTTAAACGCATGAAAAACGCAGACGGGAGAACTATAAGAATTTTACAGGATGGTACAAGAAAGTTAGACACGTCCTGGGAAATTTTTAGTTCTTCTGTCTCCGTTCCTCGTGAGCCAAATCTTTTGCTTTAAATACGAATTTCGCAAATCTAGATTTTGTTAGTGCTTGTTGTACCTGTCACATTGTTTTAATAGTTGTGGTACTTGTCGACGTCTTTCTAGGGCGGTCATTCTATCAAATGGGCATTAAGAAGGTAGTTAATGGCAGTGCGAGAGCCATTTTTCCGGCAGCCAAACTTTCTGCAGTCTGATAAACACGTGCGGATTTCCCCGTGGCTTCGTACTGCGAACAAGTGGTTCTCCAGTTTTCAGCCTCAGTTGCAAATGAGAGACACAATGATGACACCCACCACGATTTTGTTATCACACACGAGAGAAACTGGTAACGAAAACCCCAAACAAACATCCGCGCTTTAGATTGAACCACACTATAGACTGCGCGCTGTATTATTACACCCTCTCCCCCTAACCCCCCAATACAGACACACACTGCGGGGAATGCGCAAGGTTCTACAAGGTATGAGCATGTGCATGCGGATTACCTCATACGCATAACTAATCCCACCACACTGCATTGAGGTCCTGTCCGCACGAGACTATATACCAAAAAGTCTAACTGCTGTATCGAGAGAGAAGCGCTGAAGCCACTTGGCTACTGGACTAAGTGGACCACCTACTGCATAGCGGAATAGCTATCAACATTTGCTTCTATCGCATGCTGTTCTGCATCAAATTTATTCTCTCCCACTCTACTTCGTGAAAGTGATCTAAGTGCGAGCTTAGTATTGTAAGCGTGGAACATACGGTCATGTCTCGGGCGGGGTGCAGGTTACAGGCTGAGGTTTCGGACTTCGCGGTCATCTTTTGGCTTCCGGTAAAGAGCAGCAGGAAAGTGACGTGTTCCCTTGTGCATTCCCCTAAGATGACTGGAAGGTGAAAGCCATCTCTGTTTCCTTATCAGCCGATTGTAGAAATCTCACACCTTCTTCCTGAAAGCTTTCTGCACTCGTCGTATCGTGCCTGCGGGATCGGCTCATCTGTGACTAAGCTACGATGTCCTGGGAGGACGTAATCATGGGACGTGATGTTATACGAAATCATGATGACATTACACACTTCGGCAACGTGTTACATTATTATGACGTCATAGAGTGACGTCATCGCAAGACGATGATTTTTTGCATCACTGGTATTGACGCCGACGCCACTGACGGTCACTTTCCGCAACTGGTGAGGTATTTAAGGCTTTCGCTTAAATAAGGCAAACTGTACCACTGACCTGGGTCTGTGTCTCTTCGGACTGTACGTGCCGATGAAGACACCCAGAAGGATGGGGCCGAAGTTGTCCGCGAAGAAGACAAAGCCCGCCGTGCGACTTCCGTAGGCAAACCGCCGCTCGAGCGTCGTGTTGATGCCGATGAGGTAGGAGTAGTAGCAGCCTTGCAGAATGCCAAGCGCCGAGAAAGAGATCATGTAGCACACTGGTTTCGTGAAGAAGTCCAGGAACGCTTGCCACGCTCCTTTCTTCTTGGTGGGCTTTGAGTTGCCTCTCTGCGCCGTCGCTGGCGCCATGGCTCGGTTTTGTAGGTATATAGACAAGGCCGGGAATCGCGATTTATTAGTGTTGTACGTCAGGGTTCCCCAAAATTATAGACTTGTTCACGTTTCTCCTGTTGCACAGGGCCAATAACAGCTGCTGCGAAAGAAAGCAATGACGAGAATCAGAAGTGTGGCTACTAATTAAAGAGCGGAAAGAAAGCAACGAGAGCTAGACAAATAATGTCTGTAACATTATTTCTCACATAGTTGTTTGCAGTAAAGATACGCAAGCCACTGGCACTAGTTGTGACAAGACCGTAAGGTGGGCTAGTCGGTGAACATTCATGTTTAAAGCAAAAGCTTTTTAAACGCATGAAAAACGCAGACGGAAGAACTATAAGAATTTTACAGGATGGTACAAGAAAGTTGGACACGTCCTGTGAAATTTTTGGCTCTTCTGTCTCCGTTCCTCGTGAGCCAAATCTTTTGCTTTAAATACGAATTTGGCAAATCTAGATTTTTTTAGTGTTTGTTGTACCTGACACAGTGTCTTAATAGTTGTGGTACTTTTCTGCTCACCCGAAGGCTTCAGGATTGAATTACGGCCTCCGTTTTTGCATTTCTGTGAAGGCGAAAAGCTAGAAGCCCGTGCCCTATAGGATCTAGGGTCACGTTAAAAAGCTCTAGGCAGTCTAAATTTGCAGTTCCTTGCACTACAGCGTCTCTATTCTTATCGTGGTTTGGGGGATGTAAAACACCAACAAGAATTACTATGAATGCTTGTTGCAATCTCACGCGACACTACGTCCGAAATCCTTACTCGCAATGTAATGAACCCATCGATTGCTGCATTCATACGAAGCATACACGCTCGGAAAACCACAGCGTGTTTTTCGATGAATACATTTAGCAAGCTCCATAATCGTCACAATACAGATAATAAAACAGTTTATGTTTCGATTATAAATTGTCCCTGGTAGTGGCCCCAAAAGAAATTTTTTATTGTCTATTGTTAGTTCGTTCTGTGAGAAATGAATATAGCGAGTAAATTGTTGTTACTGCAGAATGCAGAGAATTGACATTTCAAGCTATCTCCCAAAGAACGACCTGTATTCTTGTCCAGTAAAAACCTGAGCAGGTATCATTAGTCCTCAGGTATGATTTCTGAAACCCCTCGCGGCCTTACATTTACTCTGACTCGAGATAAGCCATCCGGACTTTTCTATCTGGTCTATATAATCTCGAAAGGAGCGGCGGATATAGACAAGGAAAATCCGGCTGATGCATCTCACACTATCCCATGGTTCCCAGTGCACATAGGAATCAATATACCAACCCGAATGAACAAGTTCATGACCAAACGCGGGGTCTTCCATTCCGCGATGTTTCCGATACGATAGACAATCCAGATTGGGAGTATAACTCCAACCCATTGCTCTATTTTTACGAAATAGGAAAAAACTAACAGCTTGGGCGCAGCGAATTCCCTCTCCCGCACCCAAAGCTGACTGGACCTCGATCTTCCACCCTGAGAGTGTTACTAAAGGGATCGTTCCCGTCGAGAAGAAGGTTTAGTCGCTTTGCTACGGACGTTGATCCACACTGCCCTGAGTTCCATGAAGAGTATTGCTCGTTAGCTCACATACTCTGGTAATGTTCGGCGTTACAATATGCCTCTTTTAATGAACACGAGGACTGGGAGGAATCCCTCAAAAGCGTTGATCTTCATGGACAACAAAGGGCTGTCTAAAGGGCTCGCGAATAGTCGGAGGACCATGGTCCTCCGGTCCTAAGTGGGCGTGACCCGGAACTAAGATTCTGTAGTTCTCTATAACGTGAATAAAGTTTGTTGACTGACAGAATGACTTGAAATATGACGCAATTAATTTGATGGCCCAGGTAAGATTTCTCGCGCCATTGAGACATAAACGTATGCGCTCATTAAGGCATTGCTTAGTAAAGTGCCCAATGAACCTGAAAAACGTTAATTGAAGATGTACGTTTTGCTCGCACTCATTGCAATGGCTACGTTTCCAGAAAAAAATTCAGCACAGTGCATCCAACACTAATACGTTTTAGATGTCTGTTCAACACATGGCGCCAAAAACACACCCTTGAGAACCATTTCAGGTGCCCGAGGTCGAGAAAAGGCCGAAGAATGCTAGGATAAAGAGGGTAGCAAGATTGGCTTCCAAAGAGCCCTACATGTTGGTTGTATGTGTTCTGAGAACCTTCTTGCAGGGGCATCGTGAATGTAAACTGTCCTTGGCGAAACGAGAAGCGCCCGAGGTCAGCCGTAAGATGCACTTAGGGAGATATTGTGCCTCTTTGCTAATGTCAAGCTTCGACAGTACCCTGCAAGCATGGGTTTTACGGGAGACACGCACACACTCACGCACAAACACACAAAACAGAGCAGCTGCATAGCACGGAACACTCAACCCAAAGTAGGGCCGGCGTCATCGACAATTGTATCAATGACCCAAGTGAGCATGTTGCGGTTAATGTTCCTAAAGTGCACTGTAAGATTGCAAGTACGACAGCAAGGTGGAGGCGGGTAGTGGTTGAAGTGGAGGAGGTGTGAAAGATAATGTCTTTTTTTTCTTGTCGAAGATCTCAAAGCGACGAGGCCGCGCTTGCACTGAGCGACTGTGAACTGAAACACATTATGTAAATCATATCTGACGCACTCGTCACAAAACGAAAATAATTAATGTTCTTTTACACGCGAAGAAGTGACAGTCATCAGAAATGAAAAGTGAATTTTCCTATATAGAGCCCATCACGATGCGTTGTAGGCGGATTTTGTTTATTTTGACGTCTTGGCTTCGAAGTATGAGAGGTCGGAGTCCAAGATTGACATCTTTGGAACATAACAGAGAACAGCGCGAACACACGGGACGAGACTGACAGAACTGTTATGAAGCCAAGCAAACAAGCTCAAGTATATATCCTGTTAATATTCTTGCAAGTTTCTCAAAGAAAATCTTCAGAAAGGGACAACAGCATCAGCACATAATGAAAGCTCTTGCTACCCCCTCCCCATTTCTTTAAATGAATTATAATAAGCGCTGCTGGAATTTGTTTGTGCACGATGCTGTGTGATGCGAAAACAGGTACGAAAGAGCATAAAAGTAATGAACTAGGGCTGCGTTTTTGCTCAAAATATAAAGAGGGAAGGGGGGAAGGGGGGAGGAAGTACTACAGAAACATTGTACTGCGCACAATGCACCTCTCGCTTAGTTAGAAGATTGAGCGCTGATGCAGATGCAGAATAGTAGGTTCATGGTGCAAATTAATTTGGAGTTGCATGAGCACTGAACATGAGCGGGTCATCGATTTAATTAGCGTCGAACAGAAAAGGCACCCAGTTTCACAAATCGTGAATGTGGTAGGTGTCGGGCACTGCCTAAACTTGAAGCCAGCTTGTGATGCCTCGCCGACACCCACATTTTGGCGAGCAGACATAACCTTTAGACCATTTTTGTGGCACCCATCAAATGATCCCCCCTTGGCTATCGCTTTATCTCTCTTTTCTCTGAAAGCAATTTGGAGTATCACGATGTTCACTTACATTACGAAGTCTCCCGTCAAGTCCATCCGAAGTGCAGTCAGGGTGTCTCAACGGCGGAGGGGCGATTTCCACGTTGATTATCTGCGAGACGCGAGATACGCTATTGTGTCGTCTGCGGGGCAGGGCGCATCGAAAAAGAAAACACGCATGGCGTCCCGGTCGAAGCACTCGAGTCCGCACCGATCTTTTTATCGGTTCACCCCGCGAGATAAGAGTACTTGCTCCTGATCTGCTTCCTCGGGCCGGCCGGTTTCTCGTGATGAATGTCTGTCTCCGCAAGCACGACGCTCAGATATGCGCGTCGAATTGCAAAAGAACTATAGAGTCGGTTACAGCGCAGCAATAATCGTTAGCTCCATTCACAGGCGTAGCTGTACCCGAAGCCCTTAATTCTACAGTCAGCTGTACTACATAGAGAGAAACTTCACTCAGATCCAACCTTATTTGGTCAAACTTGTAAGGTGGGGGCCCCTTTCGAGTAATTCAAGTAGGTGATCTCCTCACGCAGACACATGTTCACGTCACTCACTTGAAGTGGAAAATCTTTCTGACGAACTTCAGCAAATATTACAGTGTCGCTTCTCTGGTAGGGACGACAAACCTTTATTGAGTGACGTGCGCACTTGCAGCGATGAAGCACACTTGCAGCGATGAAGTGTGCTTTTGACTAAAACTGAAACTACGAATATTTCGCGCAGATGACTGGCAGGTGCGCCGAAGTTCTTGGGGTGGAGCTTGTACTTGCTCTGTAGTTAAGTGAAGTTTATTTCCTTTCATACCAAGGAGAGAGCCGGGGCTAAAGGCTGGGGTGCCTGACAAAGGTCTAGGCTCCATTGTGTAGTCTGGTGACAGTTAACGAAACAATATAACTAAACGCATGACATAATAAATAGATAAATCATCTACACTTGCAAGTACAACAAAATAAACTGTTCTTAAGCATATAGCAGTGAAAATGTTATACCTAACAGAAACCAGAGTTGAGTAAATATTGCTTTGTTTCTGTTTTTAAATATTTTCATTGAAACATCAAAAATAACATTTGTAGACATTTCATTTATAGTCACATTCTCCTGATAAGTTATTTTTTGTTGGCCATAGTTAGTACGCGTCTTAGGGACTCGCAGGCTTTGTATTCGAAAGTGGTATGCACCATTAGTCAGAGTATTGTTTTGAGTATGTAAATGATTGACTTTAATATGCTTCAACATACGAAAAAAGTAGACTTATTTCACTTTAAGCAAAGCAAAGTGACGAAACAATGGCAAAGTGGGAAGATCCAGTGGACTGCCGCGGGAACCATGAATGCACCGCAAAGCTCTCTTTTGAAGTACTTGTAGTTTCTGATAATTAGTAGTCATAGTTGTTCCCCGGTGCAGAATACAATAGGTTAGTTTAGAAAATACAAGCGCATAAAACATCTGCAGTCTTAACCAGAGCTTCGTGTTTTCGGAGTTCTGCAGTTTCGGAGTTGTGTCTCGTAGTTCGCCAATACGGTGCTTAATTTCCCATCATAAGTAGTTGCAATTTCCAGCGGCGTATCCAGGGATTGGCACAACGGGCCTGTGCACTCCCCAATTTTTTTTTTTCGATGTCTCGCGCAGAGCGCTGAATTTGCATTGACCTGCTCGATCTAGGGCCGTAACCAGGATTTTTTTTTTTTTGACAGGGGGGCACCTTCATTATTTCAGGGAGGGCACCCCCTTGAAATGGTCATTTCACGTTCTCTCTGCCGTGGTGAGAAAAATTGGGGGGGGGGGGGAGGGCACGAGTCTGGTGTGCCACCCCCTGGCTACACCCATGGCCCTATCCCCCGTTCGGATCACGGAGTAATGTATGTATGTATGTATGTATGTATGTATGTATGTATGTATGTATGTATGTATGTATGTATGTATGTATGTATGTATGTATGTATGTATGTATGTATGTATGTATGTATGTATGTATGTATGTATGTATGTATGTATGTATGTATGTATGTATGTATGTATGTATGTATGTATGTATGTGCGCGTGCGTGCATGCGTAATAACTACTATAGGAGTTAACACGCATGCACGCTAGTAAAATCTGTACCGACCATCACGAGGAACTACGGCGAAAGGTTCATTTCTCTAGTTTGGTGAGAATTAAAGCAACATTATCGGGTGTTTACAACGACGACAGTACGGTACAGTGACGTCAGTATGGTATACGGTACAGTGACGCCACTACGGTACTGAATACCACATAATAGCGCCATTTTGTACCTGTTGCGCACTCTTTACAATAAGATGCTTCTGCTAAGTGTCGACATGTGCGAAACACGTACGCCTCGAAATTAGTTGACGTGGTCTGAGAAGTGATCCCCTATTTATTAGTGTACAGGACCCAGTGTGTCTGCTTTGCGACCGAGTTTTGTGTGCGAACACAACGGTTAACATTTGATGATGATTGATTTGTGGGGTTTAACGTCCCAAAACCACCATATGGTTATGAGAGACGCCGTAGTGGAGGGCTCCGGAAATTTCGACCACCTGGGGTTCTTTAACGTGCACCCAAATCTGAGTACACGGGCCTACAACATTTCCTCCTCCATCGGAAATGCAGCCGCCGCAGCCGGGAATCGAACCCGCGACCTACGGGTCAGCAGCCGAGTACCTTAGCCACTAGACCACCGCGGCGGGGCAACGGTTAACATTTGATGAAGTGGTTCGGGTTATATAAAGGTCACAGCGTAATAAGAAAAATCCCGCCAAGTTATCAAAATGTCGTAACCTAATCTAGTGCTTGCAGTATTAGTATTAGTAAGGGCCATATGATATGTCGCGTTTTTTTTTTATTTGCCACTAGGGGCATTCTTTTTTGTTATACTTGTCAGTGGCCGTTATCAGCGCCGTTATCTCGGCCTAATGACACTCATATACACTGTCACTCTTCCAAGACGCTATCAACTCTGATGCTTCTGCCCTAAGACTCCTGTAATCCGTTTCGTACGAACCTCCGTGGAGTGTCATACTGCGAATTAGTTCTTGTACCACACAGGGAATCCGCCAGGGTTGTACGCAGAATTTTTTTTCGGGGGGGGGGGGGGCGGAGAAAGGGCAACTCCTTGATGTAAAAAGAGAACCGGGCGGGCAAATCGTCATTTTGTGTTTTGAATGAATGGCGAAAAAGCAAAACATTTTTTGGGGGGGGGGGGGGCGGGGGGCACGGGCTTAGAGTGGCACCCCCTTGATACGCCACTGGAACTCGGATAGTGTGTTAACCTATCCATTGGAACACCATGATCCCGTTTAGAGGAGTGATGTTTTGTTGCTTTTTTAAAACTTAAGTTAGTATAAAATCCCCAGCGGTCCTTTCTTATCCATATTATTCTCATACCTCCTCGTCAGCGATCTTCGCGATCTTTCTGAAGTTCCTAAATTAGTTACGAATTGTGTCAGTTTTTTTTTCTACGTTTCAGCACTCGGCCTATACCTGTTGTTATGATTTATGGCTGAATATTATTTTACTCCCAAACCGCCACTACGCTTTTTTTTTTCATTGAATTCATCCTTTCTTCACTGACCTTCCCTCGGGACCCACCAACGAACACAGCAGATGTACCCAGAAAATTAGAGCGAAATGTTGTAGTACTACAGGCTGGGCAGAACCATTTATCCGCCAGCTCACCCCAGATTAACCAGGGAAGAGGCAGTAATCTTCAGTAAACAGCGAACAGTGAAGAAGAGTGGCTTCAGCTGCATCGATATTATATGTGCCTCGGCGTCATCACCATCGGCATGTGCTTGAGCTTGCTGTGCCCGGCTGACCGCTGCCCGTTTTGCTGCTGACCGCTGCGATTCCCTGCCAATAAACCTATTCTACGTCTCGGAGCCCCGGCGCGGTGGTCTAGTGGCTAAGGTACTCGGCTGCTGACCCGTAGGTCGGGGGATCAAAGCCCGGCTGCGGCGGCTGCATTTCCGATGTAGGCGGAAATGTTGTGGGCCCGTGTGCTCAAATTTGGGTGCACGTTAAAGAACCCCAGGAGATCGAAATTTCCAGAGCCTTCCACTACGGCGTCTCTCATAACCATATGATGGTTTTGGGGAGTCAAACCCCACATATCAATCAACGTTCTCGGTGCACTATTTTACCGCGTATCACCAACTCGGCACTCTTACATCTGCAGGTACTGTGATGTCCCGAACACTCTGTGTGCTGTAATATGGAGATGCTTACAAAATCGTAGCACCACTACACTAACCAAAGACCAGCGAGAGGCAAAGTTATCGGACCCAGACACGAACAATCAGCGAAGCCTGGTTCGCCGGGCACGAGAGAGGGCGAACGCCCACGGCTACCTGTATATGGAATAAGACGCTATACCTGTGGGAAGGCTACCTGTGTGAATAATGCAGGGTGTGGTGCCAGAGGGCTAGTCAGGTGACTCATAATGTCGCCTTTCATCTCCCGTACCATGGCAATTATGTATTGTGAAAGAAATAAATAAAAAATGAAAATTAAAAAAAAGAACAGGCTGCCCACCTCGCACGCGCAGTATGCTTGTTCACAATCACTCTCTGAGCGGACCCTTGACGTGTCTAGCATACTAGATGTCCTTATCACGGGCATGATCAGCAGTATAATAATAATAATAATAATAATAATAATAATAATAATAATAATAATAATAATAATAATAATAATAATAATAATAATAATAATAATAATAATAATAATAAGAATAATAATAATAATAATATAATATGATTATTATTATTATTATTATTATTATTATTATTATTATTATTATTATTATTATTATTATTATTATTATTATTATTATTATTATTATTATATTATTATCCTGTTGGATAAGGGCTTGTGGTTTTGTGGTTATTAATTCACTGTAGCAAGGGCTTTATACCAGCATTTTACAATATTATGCATCAAGTACAGCGCAGGTACAGCAACGTGCCTTGATTATCACCTTCGTTAATAAACGCGCATCTAAAAACTTCGCATCAGAAGTTGATGGTAACCTTAGTGAAGTAGTCTTTATAGCATAAGTTAACCCCCTCTGTTAAGTGTGCTCTTTAAGCTGTACCAGTTACCCGCCACGGTGGCCCAATGGTTTGTGGCGATCCACTGTCTCACTCGAAGGTGTCGGGATCGAATTCCGGCCATGGCGGGCGCATTTTCGGTGGAAGCGAAAATGTTTGAAGCCCGTGTGCTCAGTTTTAGGTGAACTTTAAAGAACCCCAGCCGGTCCGAATTTCCAGAGTCATTTACTTCTTCGTTTCAAGTAAATATATCGCGTATTGGGACGTTAAACACCAAAATTTATTATATTAACTTGTACGAGTTGATCACGCGAAAAAAAAGCAAAACAAAATAAAGTAAGTCTCACCTGCTTCTACAGCGAATCTCCAGAGCCCTCGTGAACGTCGTGAAAAGCCTCCGTTATACGCAGACTATTAACAGCAATGTGCAGTCATCTGAGCGAGAAGTCAAGGTGTCCGGCAGAGGAACTTTACAAGACTTGCGTCACGTTCCATCATATTCGCCTAGAGACGGCGCCATAACTCTTCCGTATTCGGGCAATACGCCGGAATTCGTGAGCGAAAGTGGTCCAGCAAGAACCATGTCAGGAAGGACAGCTACACTCTCAAGATACTAATCTTAATTGAGGTGTCCGTATATGACCGAGGCTTGATAAGCGCCGCGCGCGTTATCAAGAGTTACTGTTTGTCCAAGATAATTTTACGTAGAACAAGTGGCCCGAATCTCGTGTTTTTTTTTTTTTTTACGGCAGTTGCATTTGCTCAAGCGTAAATGCGCAGGCTTTACACTTCCGAGAAACCAAGAGATTGGCAGATCCCACGTACTTGGAAATCTACGTTATGCGAAGCATGCGGAACGAAGATGACCGTTGTTGCAATTTTTTATTGGGTGACAAGTCATAAAATGACGCTAAATATATGTACAAATGTTGCATAAACATACATACGTTGAAGAGTTGCTGGTGTTCATATAACCAGTTCTTTGCACTTGCACAATGATGTCAACTAGAGCATGCTTATGAGCAACACCAGAAGCTGATATGAAGCGCTGATGCTCACGAGGATGTTGGCCCTGCACACTGCTACATAAATCAACTTCAGCGCGTGGCAACTAACCACATTTGAGGTCAACCCGACATTGAACAATTGTATCGGGCCAGTTGGTAAGGATCCATCTTGCTAGGAAGCGCAGCCACTATTACAAAGAACACACAACACAAGCGCTTGACTTCAACTAAACCTTTTTTGCAAACGTCAGAGTTTATAAAGGAGTGAAAAGAGAAAAAGCACACGTGCCAGTCCCGTACATTACTATCCGTTATTGTCTATCACCCCATCCAAAAAACATAGTTCTTTCCGCGTGAGCGAGATAGAGGGTGCACTAACACAATCAAAATCATCGCGTGTCATTTCAGCCGCTTCTACTATCGAACGGGTTAACAAATCTCTGTCCCGATACAGCACGCACGTGTTATCGAAATAAGGCACACTACCGCACTCCTTACAGTGGATCGCCAAGTGACCATCGGTACACTTCCGCACTTTATTGTGGTGCTCTTTTAGCCTTTCATTATTGCATCTTTCAGTTGTTCCCACATAAACAAGACCACATGACAAGGGCACTCTGTAAACAACCGACTGTGCACACTCAACATATATATTGCGATGCTTAATTTGGCAACCTTTCTTTCTTTTTGAAACAGCACAAGTTTGGTGACATATTCTGGACAGTTTTCAGGAGCAGACATAACCACTCGGACGCCCACCTTATTACCAATCTTTTAAGGATTGTGTGCCACACTATAGATATAGGGGACAACAGCCGTTTTACGCTGCTGCAGGGAAGTGTTTATACGCTGCCTATTTTGTTTCTTTAGGTCCCCATTTCACACCAAGAATTCTGAGCAGATTGTGATCTTTTTGGTATCGAATGCCAAAACTGTCGTTAAGGCGTTGTCCATAGATGTGAAATATTTGTACTATTCTTTACCTCATGAAACGCTTCTAGAATTTGTCGAGCAGTGCATACTTGAGCATGGTGCAGTGACCTTTCAGAACACTTGTGGTATGCCAGTGAGAGGCTTTCTGGATTTACTGACTTTGTACTTAACGTCCACATTCGTTAATTGGAATGGGAACACCTATATTCAAAAACAGGGTACCTGTATTGGTTCGGCTATTGCGCCCGTCCTTAGTGATATTTTTATGGCCCACTTAGATCGTATAATTGATGAGAGGTTGTCGGGAACAAGGTTTTAAAGATCTTCAGGTTTGTGGATGATTATTTGGTTTCTTGAAGTGTGATGCCAAAGAATTTCAAAGTGTTGCTGTTTTGACACTTGGAGTATTTGAGACGGTTTGTCAGCCTCTGAAATCAACACATGAAGTGCCCTATGGTGATACGCTCAGGTTCCTAGATCTGTCGTTGCAATTTCAAGATGACCACGTTTGTTGGCTTTATGAGCCCAGGAGCAAAAAGTCATTGTTGCGTTTCTCTTCTGCCCATACCAAAGTAGTGAAGAGGTCTGTTGCACGAATGTGCCTTTTTAATTCGTTGAAGAAGTACTGCTTTCACCTCATGAAGAAGAGCTTTGAGCAATAGGTTTTGCGACTGAAGGCAGCAGCCTACCCGCAACGAATGGTTATAAGCGTCACTGAATCGCTAAATAGGGACCTAAATAACACGTGCGTGCTGTATCGGGACAGAGATTTGTTAACCCATTTGATAGTAGAAGCGGCTGAAGTGAAACGCGATGATATTGATTGTGTTAGTGCACCCTCTATCTCGCTCATGCGGAAAGAACTATGTTTTTTTGGATGGGGTGATAGACAATAACGGATAGTAATGTACGGGACTGGCACATGTGCTTTTTCTCTTTTCACCCCCTTTATAAACTCTGACGTTTGCAATAAACGTTTAGTTGAAGTTAAGCGCTTGTGTTGTGTGTTCTTTGTAATAGTGGCTGCGCTTCCTAGCAAGATGGATAACCGGACATGATGGCTGTGTCAAAGGAGTACATATGTAATGTTGATAAAATTTTATAGGCAGCACTGCAACCACTATTGACGTTTCACCAAGATTACCGTATATTTGAAAAGTATATTGTTCCTAGACCGGGCATAGCTCTGTGGTAAAAGGCTTGATTGCCGTATACCCACCCGGGGTATGTGCCACTGTCTGGCGTGAATGTGTTTGACGACGCATGCGATGGGATTGTGTCATTATTCATGTCTTGACCAGCGCGTCACATTCGTCAAACCATCTTACCCTCCACTACTAATTTTGGTTCACGACAAGTTAAGGGGGTGACCACGAAAGCACCCAAATGTAAGCGACCAGATAAATAGATAGGTAGATAGATACGCGCAAAGTCACTGAAGTTTCGCGAAGAAATGCTTTACATTTAAAAGATGTCGGGTCTTTTAAGTGTCAAAAGTATATACGGTATATTTACGAGCCAAGGCATAGTGAGAGGGGTTGACTTTGACCACTTGGGGTTCTTTAGCCTGCACCCATATCTTCTCCGACTGATGCAGTCAATCGCCAACTCTTTGCTATACGGACGTTCTAATTTGGAGACGCGATCTACTTTTGCCATTCTGTGCAGTGTTGGGAAGAATGAGCCCACAAACACTGAGTTGGGGTAAGTTAAGCGTTTTTAATTTAGTGCCTAAAATTTCCTTGGATCACTTTTGGTGGCAGTGTTTGCTTCACACAGCCTTGGGTATCGGTAGATGCACTCTTGCGGGATTCAAAGTCATGTATTGACTTAAACCACAGTGCAATAGAGGGAACTCAGAAAATACACGGCGCTGTCATGTTGCCAAGGTATGTTGCATGACAGAGGTGGGGGAGGGTGGAGGGACAAGCTCTGGTGTGGCTTTTGGGGGGGGGGGGAGGAGAGGTCATGATGCGGCTTCACCCACCTTCCGACAGTCTGCACACGATCACTTAGTCGAAGGCGGTACAATGTTTGACTACACGTGGTACAAGGAGTGTTCTGGCAGGAATTTCAAAATATATTCTCTTAGGCTGATTTATCAGCGCAAAAAGACGGAACTTTTAGAAAAGACATACACACACAGCACTGTTCCGTTTTTTTTTGCGCTGATAAATTAGTCTAAATAATCATAAACCAACTCGCCGAAGCAAAGCAACAGTTTTAGTGAAATATATTTTCTACTTTTTTAGGAATGTTGGTTGCCAGCAGATAAATACCTCGTTTACTTCGAGTGGCTCATTAAATTTGGTTTGTGAGGAAATGTAGCATATCTCGTTCAATAAAGAGATAAATATTTACATTGTGAATAAGAATCGTTGCTCTAAAACACACTATAGTTTACCATAACACTACCACCTCCTTTAAAATTGCTCTCCATAACTTTGGCGTGCGGCACATTGTACCAATTTACCTACAGTTGATCAGAATACGAAACAAAGCTGAAAGGAAGGGACTGAATGTGTCCCGGAATGGTTAAAGACGTAACCCACGTAGACGAAAAAATAAAGGGACAAGATAGAGAGTCATGGCAATGTCGGGAAGTTATCACCTGTGGGCAAGCAGTTCAACATCCCGAGTGAGTAAAACATTAATTAAAAAATGGGAAGATTCCGCGCTTTCTGGCAGTTGGTGTAATGTGAAGCAGCCATGGAGCAAGAAGCTGCATGCATCACTGCGTATGTATTTAGTTAAGGGAAGTCACTCAGGTCATGACATGCAGTGCACATCGTATCGTTGTCATGCATGCATGTACAGGTGGCGGGATCGAATCCCGGCTGAGGCGGCTGCATTTCCGATGGAGGCGGAAATGCTGTGGGCCCGTGTGCACAGGTTTGGGTGCACGTTAAAGAACTCCAGGTGGTTGAAATTTCCACAGCCCTCCACTATGGCGTCTCTCATAATCATATGGTGGTTTCGAGACGTTAAGCACAACTCCTCCTCCTCCTCCTTTTGATCATCATCATCATCATCTTATAATGCATGCATGTATGCAAAACATATAATCGAAACATACATTGCATGACTTGTCATTTATATTCGTGACGCAACACATGCCATGTCATACAAATCTTGAGCTCAGTTAACAAAACGGTTAAAAGTGCGGCGGGGCAGTGTTATCGAAATCATGTCGTATATGACAGGCAAGGCATCAGTTTCATGTCACCAACTTGCATTTTTGTTCATTATAGATTCACTGCCGCAACACTAATTATGTGTATATCAAGCTAGCGAACGGCCGTGAGCACAACATGAGCGGGGCATGTAAGTCATACCGTAAATGACACACCCATCATGATTTTCATGTTACCACCTGTCATTTATGTTCGTCATTACAGTCATGTCAAACTATACTGGGTTTTGGTGTACATCAAGCTACCGAACGACCGCCACAACACCATAAGCGGGACCTTGATTGATATGTGAGGTTTAACGTCCCAAAAACCACCATATGCTACTGAAAGACGCCGTAGTGCAGGACTCCGGAGATTTCGACCACCTGGGGTTCTTTAACGTGCACCCAAATCTGAGCACACGGACCTACAGCATTTACGCCTCCACCGAAAATGCCAGCCGCCGCAGCCGGCATTCGATCCCGCGCCCTGCGGGCCAGCAGCCGAGTACCTTAGCCACTAGACCACAGCGCCGGGGCCATGAACATGGCCTGCAGGTCACGCCCTACATGATATGCATGTAATGGTTTTCATGCTACTACCTGTCATTTATGTTCTTCATACAGACACGTCACGCAACATCACTTACGGCGTTAACCAAGACTGCGAAACGGCCCGCCCGCGAATCTTGTGCGTGACTTGTTAGTTACGACCTAGGTGACATGCATATGATGATATTCACGTTACCCCCGGTTATTTATATTCGTCCAATAAAAGTGTATCCTCATACCTGCTTTGGTATATATCGATTCATTTATTCGTCACCGAGTGACCCGATACCATGACATGCGAGTTATGACTTACATCACATGCATGCCGTTTATAGCACAGCATAATGCTAATTAGGGCCAGTAACTTACGTTCGTCATACACCCATGTCACGCCTCATTGATCTTGTTTATATGTGAAGTTAACAAAGCAGCCGCAAGATGACCAAGAGCGTGGAGTGAAAAATCATGCCGTTCACAGCAATATTAATATGTGGGGTTTTACTTCACGAATCCACGATATGATTATGAGAGACGCCATAGTGAATGATCTGGAAATGGAGCATCTGCTTTTAACGCGTAATCACGTTTTTTCATGACATGTATATCATGGTTTCATGTCATGATGTGTCGTTCAAGCTCGTCATGCCATGCCGATTTCGCTATGCATCTCACTAATGAAACAGTAACTAGAGCACAAAGTCGTAGGCTAATAATAATAATAATAATAATAATAATAATAATAATAATAATAATAATAATAATAAGAATAATAATAATAATAATAATAATAATAATAATAATAATAATAATAATAATAATAATAATAATAATAATAATTATTATTATTATTATTATTATTTCTAGCACTAGTGGTAGTAGTAGTAGTAGTAGCAGTAGTAATAGTGAAAACCTTCATTGACTACAAGTTTTTTGGGGCAAGTGGGTGAGAGTTTGCCGTTCTTCTCACCAAGATAATATGAACTGGAATTATCGAAGTTTTTTGACGCCTTAGTAATCAAAATTGGGTGTTAGCGGCCGTCGAGAATTCCACCTTCAATATCCCAGGCTGAAAACTGAGAACGTCTTCGGCGCACTGCCGCAATCATAGACTATTCAGTCGATTTTTCAGAGCGTGCATGATGATGATAATGATGATGATGATGATGATGATGATGATGATGATGATGATGATGTTCATCTTGCATTGGTGGCACTCGCCCTCAGAGGGGAATCGGCCAAGAACCAGGAGGCAGGATATTTGGGTTTGTTGGTTTTGTATTTCAAAGCATCCAATGAAGTTTCAGTAAAACACAAGACAAATCGTAAATGTCGTATAAAAATGCTACACGAGCTGGCAGTCAGGCAATCAGATAGAGTCGGAGCGAGAAATAATAGCATCAATAGGCTAACAAGGTAATCTTTTTGTTTTCACTATGCACGCACACACAGTAGAGCAAACCTCCCTGTGTCTATGACCTAATGTAATTGCTCCATAGGATAAAATTACTGCCACGTTTATTTGCATAGGCGTGGCACAATAGCAGCGCGAGCTAACGCGAAAAGAAGAAAACCTCGCTCGCGTGACACCCGCTTCCTGTGGTCCAGAAGAAGATGAATAGGCAGCCAAGCAAGATGTCCCTGCAGAGCATGGCCACAGAGAGAAGCACTTGGAGAAGCTTGAGCCTAAGAAGAACCGAGATGGCTGGCGTCGACGAGCCTCCGTTCGGCGACGGTCGCGTACAGCTCGTGAGCCTTCTCAACGCAGCGATCGCGGCGGCGGTGTACATACTGCACTACGAAAAGCTTCAGGATCACCGCGGGCGTCATGGACCACTGGTGCAGCCGCCCCGAGGAATTCGGCAACCTCAGCGTCACGCAGTGGAAGGAGCTGGCCATTCCCATCGACGAGAACGGCGTGTACAGCCGCTGCACCGTACGCGAACCGCCTTTCGGCGTAGCGAACAACCACGTCGTTCCCTGCGCTTCGTGGGAGTTCGACCTGGACAAGTACGGAAACAACATAGTCAGCGAGTGGGCGCTGGTATGCGACCCGAGCGTGGCTTATCGTGCTAGCCAGGCTCGCCTACGCCGCCTCCTGCATCGTCTCCACGCCCCTGGTGTCCAGGCTCGCGGATCGCGCCGGTCGCAAGCTGGTCGTTTTCGGCACCATTCCCGTGGTGCTCATCACGGGCGTCGCGAGCAGCCTTCCGAACAACTTCCAGTTCTTCGTCATCGTCCGCGCCGTGGTGTCAGCGGCGACGAGCTGCACTGTGCCACCGCTGCTCGCAATCCTCTGGGAGTGAGTCCACCGCGCAAGGCACCCTTGTACTGCGTCATCTCCATTCTGGTCACGTTGGTCGTCTCCGACAGTGCGGTGGCCGCCGCGGAGGCGCTCAAGACCGGCTGGGCGACGCTACAGCTATTCCTCATGGTGCCGACGTTCTGCTTGTCGCCCTGTACTTCACCTTAGAAGACTCTCCCAGCTGGCTCGTTGCTACAGGCCACGCAGTAGAAGCTGAACGGGTATCGGTGCATCTGGCCAGGTCCAACGGAGTGACCATGACCCGCTGCCGTGAACTGTTTGCCCTGCAGTACAAGACGCAGCAGCGTGATGAGGAGGAGGCGGTAGAACAGACCAACGCCTGCGGCCCGCGCCTCAGAGGCCGTACCGTCCTCATTTTATACATGTGGACGGTGTTTGCCTACGTGCACGACAGCTACGTCACCAACGACGGAATACCCGTGAGCGGCCCGGTAAAGCTTATCGCCGCCGTCAGTTCCCTCAACCGTGTGTCTCTTGTTCACACGCTGGGTGGTTCAGTACGGCCCCAAACGCACCGTTGTCGCCAACGGGCTCCTTTTCAGCGCCTCGTTGGCCGCCACTACTGCCACTTCAGCCGAACGATCAGATGGTCCGCAACGTGCTAACTGTCGTCACAAGAGTGAGCGGCTACAGCCTTCTCTTGAATTTCAGCATGCTGACCCTCCAGCTGTACCCTGTCACTGCACGTTGCGTCGCCATGGACCATTGCTATCGTCTCCAGCCGAGTGGGCGACACCTTGGCGCAGACAAGCACCACTCTCATTGGACCTACTTGGCACACGGGCAACGGTCTTGTCATCGCCGCTGTGACCATGGCACTATTCGTGATAGCCGGCGAGTACCTTCCAGACGAGAACAAGACGAGTGCTTTGGCCGTGTCTTTAAGTCGCAGGCGCAGCTCGGCAGGTGAAGAACTAAGGCGAGCTTTTCGAGATACTCTCAAGCCGCTGCAAATGAAACGCCTGAAACCGAGTGAGAAGAGGCCGCGTAAGAATTAATAGAATATTCGGCGTCGATGATTTTGGTGTGCCCATCATCTCCTGCACACGATATTTGAAGACGTCACTGCAGCTGAATTTTCATATTTTTTCTTCTTTCGCGTTTCGCAATTCCCGCTAATCACATAAAGGTTGCTTGAACATTCCTAACCACAGCCTAACTTTTTTTTGTTTCTAGAAATGTGTTTTTCTACACTAGTGGCCTGGCAACATTTATTTCCTGTGGTATAAGGCGTCGCTACCGACTACAGCGCTGTGCGGTGGCACGCGCTCGGTGGCCGCCACGGAGAGAGGAAGAAGATGGAATAAACAAGATGTCTCCGTTTATGCTGTGCTATTCATTATGTACGATGTAACATATTTTGGCGACGAGGATTCACCAGCCCATGTGCTACCGGCCTGAAACCTCATCTGTGCCCTCGTTTATTGCCTACCATCTTCTACGATGAGTATTTCGGGGCTACAGCCGCCACCCTCCGTTCCTGTCGTCACCTGGACACCCGGACATTCCATGGGAGCAATGGATCCAGGCTTTCCAAGGAATTACATGGTTGCTTCGGGCGCCTTCGACCTACCTGCCATTCGTCGGAAGCGATCCTGCTCAACTGCTTGGGCTTGGAAGGACAACGTATCTTCCAGACTCTGACGACTACTGACGACCCGTGCCTCGTGCCTGCGAGCGCTGCGGCAGGTACACTGACGTCCCCTAGTCCTGATGTGTTCGACCCGCGCCATCGCGACGCTGGGAAGGTCACTTCAAAACCACGTCGAACGTCACTGCAGCGCGTCACCGTTTCCGTCGACGTACGCAAGGCCCCAGGTGAGACTGCGGCTGATTACGTTCACCGCCGCGCTGAGAAAGTCTTGTAGGAGCATGCAATTTCGGTGATCTAACGGAACGACATGATACGCGACCAGCTCATAGAGAAAACCACAAGTGGATACTTACGTGAACGCCTTTCTGCTGGAAGAGTCTCTCACGCTTTCCTAAGGCTCTTACCATTGCCAAACGCATGATCAAGCGACTAATGAAGCAAGAGAACTTGCCACAAAATGACTTGCAAGTTCATCGTGTAAAAGATACTTCAAATCACAGAGAACGGCATTGTAGCACATGTACTTGCTATAACATGCACGGTCAAAGTCGCATATCTCCGAAAGAGCAAGTATGTTATCGTTGTGGTTCTACGGCACACCTTGCAAATAGCTCTCTGTGCAAGGCCAAAAGCGCATAGGTGTCGACAATGTGAGAAAATTGGCCATCTTGAAAAGGTGTGCAAGTCATTGCGGAAGTTTGAGAAGAATGTTCAGCATGTAGCGGAAGGTAACGATACAGCTGATCCAGACGACCATTTAAGTGTTTGTCAGATCTGGAGCCGTAAGAAGGGAATTTACGCAGCGTTGGAAATAGAAGGAATTTCTGTACCATTTTTGATCGATACAGGATCATCGGTTTCGATCCTGGCCGAAGAACTTTACCAACGCTATTTTTCTAAAGCGTATCCACTGAAGTCTACATCCGTCCAGCTTCTCGATTATTCGAAGGCAGCAATTCCTATACAAGGATGCTTCATTGCTACTGCCTCATTTCACGGCCGATGCACTTCTGTTCTACTATACGTTGTGCCTGGGGGAACAACCATTCTGGGATTAGACGGCATCGCTGCTCTGGATATGAAGATCCAAGGGTCACCGCTCAGGTGTCTTCTAATGACGCAAGAAACTCCTGTGCTACCTCCAGAATTACGTTCTGAGTTTGAGCACCTATTTGCAAAAGAGCTGGGAACTGTGAGAGGTTTCACTCACAAGGTCAGAGTTCGCGCGTCTGTACAACCGGTGGCCAGCAAACTGAGACGACTGCCACTTGTCATTCGCGAGCAAGTCTCGGCAGAAGTTCAGAAATTAGAAGCTCAGGGCATCATTGAGCGTGTCGACTCTTCTGAGTGGGTCTCCCCTATTGTCGTAGCCAGAAAAAAAGACGGCTCGATTCGCATGTGTGTTGACTTACGGGAGCCAAACAAAGCTGTGGTAGTAGACAGTTTTCCTTTGCCACAAACTGAGGAGCTCCTGAACAGCCTGGCTGGGGCACAGCGTTTCTCGAAGCTAGACTTAGCTTCTGCATATCACCAGTTACCGCTCAGTTCAGAGAGCCGTGACCTTACCACGTTCATCACTCACGATGGACTATTTCGCTTCAAGAGGGTTTGCTTCGGACTAGCGTCGGCGCCATCAGCGTTCCAGAAAATGATGCACATGATCTTGAAAGGGTGCAAATGTGTCCTATTTTACATTGATGACATCATCGTGTATGGGCGATCCCGAGAGGACCATTTGGGAAACTTGCGCGCTGTATTGCAACGTCTTTCTGATGCTGGCCTCCGGCTCAACAACAAGTGTGTCTTTGACGTGGCAGAGTTGACTTTTCTAGGTCACGTTGTGAGCGCCAAAGGATTATTTCCGTTGATGTCATCCATTGAGGCGATAACAAAGGCACCATCACCTACAAATATTAACGAACTCCGCTCGCTACTGGGGCTTGCAGGCTTCTATTCCAAGTTCATTCCTCATTTTTCGGATGTTGTCGAGCCAATGCGCGCCTTGCTACGAGGACAAGCCTCTTTCGTTTGGAGTGCGGCAGCACAGAGCAGTTTGGAGCGCCTGAAATCTCTGCTCACATCTTGCGAAGTGCTTCATCTTTTCGATCCTCACTTGCCTGTGTTCATTACAACTGATGCTTCAGGATATGGATTAGGTGCAGTACTTCAGCAGGACAACGGGACCTCACTGCAAACTGTCGCATTCGCCTCCCGCACACTTCAACCGCATGAGCGGAAATACTCAGTCGGCGAACGTGAGGCCCTTGCCTGCGTCTGGGCTTGCGAACACTGGCACGTTTATCTATGGGGACGACCTTTCATCTTACGAACGGATCACGCAGCGCTGGTTACGCTCCTTTCGACGAAAGGCACCGGTCACCGACCATTAAGGATTGCGCGCTGGTCCTCACGGTTGCTCTGCTACAACTATACCGTCGAATACAGGAAAGGTAGCGAAAACGTCGTGGCTGACGCTCTCTCCAGGCTACCCGTCCAGAGTTTAATCCGCGATGCACCAGAAGAGGAATTTATCTGTTTGTTGTCTCCCGTAGTTACCATGCCAGAACTTCAAGAAGCAAGTGCCAATGATCAGATTATCTGTGAAGTTAAGCACTTCACGACTACTTCTTGGCCTGACAAGAAATCACTGTCAAAAGAATTGCTACCTTACTTTTACGTGAAGGCTGAACTCTCTGTCGTAAGTGATATCCTATGCCGGGGTGACAGGATTGTCGTGCCTGCAACTTTGACACGCCGCCTTATGGATCTGGCCCACGAGTCACACCCAGGCATTAGTCGTACCAAAGCTCGCCTGAGAGAGTCCTATTGGTGGCCATGCATGGATAGTCACATTGAAGAACTGGTGCGCACATGCGTGATTTGCCAGTCTTGTGACAAGTCCGCACGTACCTTTCCAGCGCCACTGCAACCTGTTCCTCTTCCTGACGCGGCGTGGGAAAAAATTGCCATCGACATTGTGGGACCATTCTCGCAAGCTTCGGCCGACTACCGTTATGCAATTACTGCCATTGACTATTATAGCAAGTGGCCTGAAGTGGCGTTCGTGCGAGATGCGACCACTTCTACAGTGAAGAAGTTTTTACTTGAACTTTTTGCGCGAGAAGGCTACCCACGTAGTATTGTATCCGATCATGGACCACAGTTCTCTTCAGCAAGCTTTGACGAGTTTCTCACGGAGCGTGGAATAACGCACTACAACTCTTCCGTGTATTACCCACAAGCTAACGGCTTGGTGGAAAGATTCAATAGGGTGCTGAAGTCGTACATTCAACTAGCCCTGCTTGAACGTCGTGACGTACGAACAGCCATGCTTGATTACCTGCAAGTATATCGCTGTACGCCTCACGCGACTACTGGTGCGACACCCGCTGTTCTTCTTCATCGACGCCAACCTCGCACCAGACTTGACATATTGGGATTGCCCGACAGATGCTTCAGCACGGACCCGTCAAGGGCGATTGAACAGTTGCGAGAGCGCGTACAAAACAAGCAAATGATCTCGAAGAGCTACACCGATGAAAAACGTGGAGCCAAGGAACCCAGTTTCGTCGTTGGTGATTACGTGCGCGTTAAGACAACTGCAGCTCACGGTAAGCTGTCTTCACAATTCTCCGCGCCCAAGAAGATCATTGGAAAACGTGGACCGGCCTCGTACCTCTTGGAAGATGGGCGTGTGTGGAACGCATCCAAGTTAATCGCAGTTCACCCCGGAGCGGTCAACAAAATGAAATCGGGCACCCCTGCTGTTATGAACTGGACACCTGCATTTAATCGGTCTTCTCATGCATTACAGCCTGAAACCTCTGCTCTTATGAACTGGTCCCCTGCATCTGATCGGTCATCTAGTGCGCCCCAATGGGACACATCAAGAGCGGATGGTCATGAAAGGGCAGACCCCGTATCATCTCCACTAGACGGCACGCAAAGCTTTGACCAGTCCAGGATTTAATGCGCCTGCAAGGAAAAGCAAGCGTAAAAGGAAGACCCCAAAGAAATTGAAGGACTTCATTAGGAAGTAGACAAAAACAGTTTTGTGTGTTTTCTACCATTTATTTTTTATTTTATTTTATTTTATTTTTTTTGCAAG
This sequence comes from Rhipicephalus annulatus, assembly GCA_013436015.1. Taxonomy (NCBI): domain Eukaryota; kingdom Metazoa; phylum Arthropoda; class Arachnida; order Ixodida; family Ixodidae; genus Rhipicephalus; species Rhipicephalus annulatus. Next base: position 123,679 of record WOVY01004386.1, read on the forward strand.
AGGGGATATGTGGTATAAGGCGTCGCTAACCGACTACAGCGCTGTGCGGTGGCACGCGCTCGGTGGCCGCCACGGAGAGAGGAAGAAGATGGAATAAACAAGATGTCTCCGTTTATGCTGTGCTATTCATTATGTACGATGTAACATTTCCTAACATCAATTGCATTCGAAGGACGTTGAGCCCCACTGTTCACTCTCTATGGTAGAAGAGCTGAGTAAAGTTCCAAAAGCGTATAGTTAAATAAATTCGGCAGATCCCACGTACCATGGGAGCTTGTCATGCGAAGTTTGCGGAAGGAAGGTCACTGGGATGTATTTTTGTTGTTTAACGAAACGTTATACGGAACGACGCTAAACATGCGTACAAATGGTATACGCACAGGTATGCATGTTGAACAGTCGCGTATGCTTCATACAAATAAGCTTCGCCTTGAAGAGTTCAACGCGATATCCTGTACCCAGTACGTATTTCGAAATCTTAGTGCATTAAATCTTTTCGAACTTGCTATGCACCTACTACGTGACCTAAAGGGAATACGCGCAGTGGCGTGTGTGTTTTTCGTAGTGGGTTTCAGGCTTTATACCACGAAGTCGTCATGATAATCACAAGGTCTGACACTCTATGAATCCGTTGGCTTGTATCACGTATTATTACTGGAATAGTTTATGTTGTATTGCGAAACATGTATACAGGGCGTGTGTGTTCGCAAAGCATGAAAGTTACTTTCACTGCAATTGCAAGCGGAGGAAGTTAGCTTCACTGTATTCTCGCGCAGACGGGGGAATGCAGTGAAAATAACTTCCCTGATTGAAAATGCAGTGCAAGAACCACTTTGGTATTATCCCCACCAGAAGCGGTAAGCTGAAATGTAGCACTTGTAAAAAAAAAAAAAACTGGAATCCCTCGGTAGGGCTACGTGGACAATCTTCAGTGGATGGCACTTAACTACAATTGAGGCCAACCCGACGTAACGCCTGCATTATTGGAATACAAATGTAATGTTTAAAAATTTTAATGGGCAGCTCTACAACCACAACTGACGTTTCACCAACTTGATAAGGTCTTCTTCCAAAGAAGTTCCGAGGACTGGCGTGGTTCAATCGTAAAATACTTGATCGCGACGCAGACTGCTATAGTGTTCGACTCCTGCTGAGACACTGGCATTTATTTTTCGCATTAATCGGGCCAACGCTGCCGATGTCAGCTTTATCTTCACGCTCGCACGTTAAAGCTGTCCATGTGTATTCTCGCCGTTCCAGGGTAGATGAAAAGTGTCAATCACCTATGGCACATACCCGCATACCAGTGGAACATACCCACCTGCGAGTATGTGCCACTCTCTGGCGGAAGGTGCTTAACGACGTACGCGGTGAGGTTGTGACATCATTTATGTCATGACGAGCGAGTCGTATTAGTGAAACCATCTTACCCTTCCATTACACTAATTGTGGTTTACCACAAATTAAAATGGTAATCACGAGAATACCCTGACGTTTTAATAATTTCTGGCTATTCCCATGCCCCATCACCTTCAACAATATTTTCCCCTTTTTCATTTCTCCTGCGCAGAGTAGAATTAACTCTGCGTGGCCTCTCAAAAACTATCATCCTCATAAAAGAATATGTGTCACACAAATTGGGTAAATCCAACTGTACACAACGTGAACTGCACAAAGATTCCGGGGTAGCTTGCTGTCTGCGTATACACGTTGAACCGCCTCATGCCGCGTTCTCGTCTCCGGAGTAGAAGCTTCTTGTCGGCGTTGCTGCTTCGGGTTGCGTGGGCGAGACCGCTTTCACATTCGTTTTCGTCTGCGGACAAATAGTATATGTGGTCTGGAACGTGCTTATACTTCATCGTCGTCAGCGTCATAGCCATCGTCATGACGTATAGTGGGTACCCGGCATGTGCTGTTTCGTGATGACAGAAAGAAAATGTGTGGTCTGAAATATACTTCTTCATCCTCCTCATCGACGTCGTCATGGTATATAGTGGGTACCGTGCATGTGCCGTTCCGGACAACGGACAACACACAACGGACAAGCCTAAACCACATGATGCTTTCTTTGCCCAATATGACCAATTACATAGATACAACTTAATGACCTAGACAGACAGACAGACAGACAGACAGACAGACAGACAGACAGACAGACAGACAGACAGACAGACAGACAGACAGACAGACAGACAGACAGACAGACAGACAGACAGACAGACAGACAGACAGACAGACAGACAGACAGACAGACAGACAGACAGACAGACAGACAGACAGACAGACAGACAGACAGACAGACAGACAGACAGACAGACAGACAGACAGACAGACAGACAGACAGACAGACAGACAGACAGTGAACTTTTTATAGTCATGAGGGGGGACTATGAGAGTCTCTTTACGGGGATGAACCACAGCGGGCAACTCCCAGGTCGCAAAAGGCAAGCGGTGCCTGACCGCCACGTCGTGGGCCATCCGGATGGGCCATAATTGAGCGACGACGTCGGATCTTTTGAGCGCCCTCTCCCACTCTGCTTCCGTGGTGAGACGACCGTCGTGTTGTTACAAGGGACTTCACCAGAGCATGTGATCTAAAGTGGAGGAAGGATCTCCGCAATCCAGACAATCGGGTTCACATATAGCACCCGAAGGCCTGCATTACACACCTGCAATGTGTATGCGTGAACATGTCCCAACACGCTCGTTGTTTGGACTTTCTCAGCCACGTGCATGAGCAATGGATCACCGGGCAGTTTCTCTTTCTTACGTATACAGCGTAAACGAAGGTCTTGTGACGCCATCTATAGATAACACAATGCGCATCGTGCCAACACCGACAGCTCGGTTTCGTTGAGCTGGAGGTTACTTTCGTTATCGAGCCGATACAAGCCCTTTTCAGTTTATCGGAACATGCACGCACATCGACCTGATGAGAGCACTTGAAAGGAAATCTTGTTTCTGTCGCCTGGCGCGTTGACAGGCGCCAGCAGTAGTTCACCGTGTCTTCGCTTTTCCGCCTGCCCACATAGAAAAAAAAAATTCCGGTAAAATTATGCCTTCGAAATCCGCAAAGTTTCAACCACTCCCTACGTCGGATACCACCGCGACATTCCAAGAGACTGATCGCGACTATCTTTGTGGAGTGTTCAGTTTCAGGCCGCGATGGATGCAGCGATTTGCAAGAACCCAGTATTTCCTTGTGTGCTACATCATCTACGGAGTGTTCCAGGGAGCTCTGAAGGCTTACCTCAACGGGTGCATCACCACCATAGAACGCAAATTCGCGCTCACCGGCAAAATGTTCAGTGCCATACTCATAGCAGACAACGTGAGTTCCCTGTTCGCCTGCCTTTTGATAGGTTACTATGCCCGAAAAGTGAGTAGAATAAGGATGATAGTGTTTTCCGTGTCAATGACCGTACTGGGATGTGTGCTGGCGGCCCTACCGCACTTCATCTACGGACCCGGTTTCATCGGTGACACCAAGGTACAACTTCCAGGAGAAGATCTTCAAGGAGAAGATCAGACTTCCCCGGTGATCTTGGACACTACGAAGGAGTTCTGCCGCCGTACTGACGACGGTGAAGCGTCCGTGGCTGGAGACCAGTCAACAGCAGCGATTGCCATACTTGCCGTGTGCATTCTCTTCATTGCGAATTTTTTCAACGGCTTCGGTGGAGCGGGCTTCTACATATCGGGCACCACATACACTGACGACAATGCTAAGAAGACAGACTCCATCGTCTACTTTAGTAAGTTATTAATTTTTCATTATTGCTTACTAGTGAACGCTTTGCCACTTGCTCGGTTAGTAATAATCATTGGACAGTAGCAAAAGAAATTCTGAAACACTCACAATTATTTTTGAGAAAGTATTCAAGAAAACTTCTCGTGCTAAATATTTTCATGAGAAAATAGTTCAGCCAGTCACAATTCAGGGAATGGTAGTGAAGAGTGCTGACCACTAGTAAAATGCACTTACGAAATAAAAAAAAACTCTGTGCATTCAGACCCTGATGTTACGGGTCCATCTAGAAACTAGTAACGCACAAAATTTGTTTTAGATATGAACAGTGAGTAGTCTTATTTACCCCAGAAACATTTTTTCACCTCCAAGATTATCCGTAGTGTTTCCCGATGGTGCATTTACCGAACTGTTAACACGTAATCGATGGCGAAGTAGCGAGTCTAAGTTACACAAATTCAACAAGTAAGGCATCACTTGGCTATATTTTGCTGCAGGCTTTGTGTTTTCACTGCGATTCCTGGGCCCGATGCTTGGATATGTCATGGCGTCAGTGTGTCTCCGAATCTATGAGTCACCGTTTGGTAAGTACGTTCAACGTTGCTCCAAGAGCGAGACCGTTTGATTGACTCTATTCGCTAAACTTCCAGAACCTGCCTGCTGACTTCTCATCAGGTTACGATGGCAGAAAAGTCGTTATTGCAATCAATCAATCAATCAATCAATCAATCAATCAATCAATCAATCAATGAAATGTTCAACAAGAGTTTGCGTTCCTTGGGCGAAAGGCAATTACAAGCCACTTGACCCTTTGAGACGATATGTACACTTTTCGCTATTTGCATCAAGTAGAGGCTAAAAGTTACACAAATTGAGCCTTCTGTATAATACATTTGTCTTCTTCAAACTTAATTTTGAAGTGTACTTACCCATATGATTTCTTTTTTGAAGGCACTACCACGTTCGACGAGTCGTTCGACGTGCCGCTTTCTGCAAGCAATATGAAAATCAGATATTTTTTTTTTGCTCACAACTGACATAACCAAATATGAATTTTCACTATATTCATAGCCTGTCATGAGATTCTGTTTATGCCAAAAGTAAGCATCAATCACTTCAGGATAAACAGATATTTATTTGCAACTTAATTAAAACAAGTTACTATAACACCCGTATAATCTACAATTACCTAATTCTTATTGCACAAGAATATTGAGTGCCATGAAGTAACTTTGTAGTGATTCGACACATTTACAGACAGTTCTCAATAGTTGGTGTCTGAAAAGGCTAAAAGTTGTACGTTGGAACCACTTGAACCACTTAAGCGAAAAGTAGCAAAATATGAGTCTGCTTTCTAATGTAACCACCTTGTGCATGCGGTGTTTGCAGTTCCGTTCTGCCAATGAAATTAAGCACATACTTGCCTTTGATTTGAAACTGAAGAGCAGACACCTTGTAATCTCTACTCATTATCATCATGATCATGGTGAACCTGACTGTGTTTATTGCAAGACAAACGCCCCTCCCATGTGAAGCTAAACAGCCCGGTCCTGGTATATTCTCTCTGCCATGTCATCCCGGCAAAGTTCTTTATTTCATCCGGCCACCTAATTTTATGTCTGTCTGCTCATATCTTAGTAATTATTTACTGTGATAAACTGCTTAGGTTTTAACAAGAAGCAATAGGATTCGTTAAACTCCAATATGAACGTCCGCCTAACAGAGTTCGAAAATTCAGCCCCTCTCTCGGAAGACGTTCCATTGTACGTAGCTAACAGTTACCTTCTAAAATAGATGTGCTTTGTCACAATGTGTGAATCAATGATGTTTTTTTTCTTTCATGGCATTACAAAACGTTACTTTTATAAGTGCGAATAACGAACATCTATGTTCTTCTCTCATAGAGACTCCAAGCATCACGCCGAAACATCCGAAATGGATTGGGGCTTGGTGGCTCGGCTTCATCCTCTGGGGTATATCGCTCTTTGTCATTTCGCTGCCGATGTCTCTCTTTCCCAAACACATTAAGAGACAATCTCAATCACCCGAGAAGCAAGAGATGCAAAAGGTATCCTCTATGGACACGACTCCCGACTCGATCCGAGAGAAGGTTATCGGTGATTTTGCAGGTACAGTGTTTCATATGTATATGTTTTGCAGGTGCAGTGCTTCACATATGCTCATGCTCGCATTCGCCTGAATGTGAGTGCATGTACCCATACATGTACACATGGATCCACTACTTAAGTAAACGCTTGCGTGAAGTGCCTATGCAGATTTTGCTCGCTTGGAAAAAAAAATTGCCCGCAGCTTCCCTCGGGGGAACACTGAGGAGGATGCGGAGCATATAATTGGTTAACGGGGTGTTAAAGTGCGACTTACTTGGGTCGATGGCTAAATTGGTTACCGTGGTTGTGAAATGGGGTGTTAAATTGCGACTTACTTGGGTCGATGGCTAAATTGGTTAACGTGGTTGTAGGAGGGGGTGTTAAATGAGTGAACACGTACACACGTATGCGAAAGGGCGGCGCTGGTCGAAGGGACGTCGATCATTGTGTTTTTGGATTCGTTGGAATTAATTTCACCGCGACCTTGGACGTCGACGCGCCGTACAAACCAACCGACGAGCGGCAACTGAGTGAGCGAGCGCCGACCTTGAGTATATATACAGCACGACGGCGCATGCACTGTCAGCTGTTGAATGTTCTCGAAGCGCGACGCCACATGCGCGTCCACTGGAGAATCAGGAGAATTGTAGATGTCGAACGCGGTGTGTAGAGGAGGAAGGGTGCACAGATGGTGGAGGAGTGAAGCGCGCGCGGTGTGTAGAGGAGGAAGGGATGCACAGATGGCGGAAGAGTGGGCGACGGCGCGACGGCGCATGCGCGCGCGTCAGCTGTCGAATGTTCGAGAAGCGGTGTGGACGGCGCGGACGGCGCGGACGGCGCACTACAAGGCGCAAGTATAAGATGCTCCGCATCTAAAACACAGTGGCTTAGATTTGCATAGGACTACTGGTATATTCGCGAGTTCTGAGTCTTTGACAGACTACAACCGTGCACAAACCATGTTTTTTTCGTCCATTTTCATTTAATGGGCCAGCAGTATGAAATGTGCTCATTCGAGCACTCCCTTTAACACTGCACCGTACTGTACAGAACACGGCACGCAGACATGCTGATACGCGTCATATAAATCGTACGTTGGCGAATGGTTGTCCTTGGAGCGGATGCCAATGAAGGGCGGCACAATATTCAGAAGCCCAACAATGAAAAATAAAACACGTTTAATTTCCCAGGTATTTAGTTTAGGGTGTGTGGGACCAATACACTAATAGCATGCCTATAATATCGAAATATCGAAGAGTTCGCTATACCTATAGTATTCATCTAGCTCCCTCAGTTTGCGTGTCAAAGGTGATTTATAATGGGTAGATGAGCTATCGTGGTAGCAACTTCTTTCGTTATGTAGCCGTGTTTACGTTGTTGTTTGACCCTGCGTTGGAGTTCAACGTAATAAGGTGGGAAATTCGCAGGAAGGTTAGCTCTTAAAGTTATCGACATCAGGCCAACAGCGTAAGTCACTTTGTCGATTTGCTGTTCCTTTATTCACCTATTCATCTATTCGTCTAGTCTCGTACAGTGTCGAAAAATTATGAGCCAACCGATATATCCTATTTTTGTTTGTGACTTTTAAACATACTGGAAGTGCGCAGGCTAAATACGTTCAGCCGCAACCAATTCTGAATATTTATACATGCGTACAATGTGGTGGAGGTTCATTGTGGTGGGAAGACCGTAAAGTAGGATTGTCGCTTGAAGTCTTCCTCAAGAAAATTACAATGTATGGCGCCAAGGATAATTACATCGTCTTGACTTTTACATGCCGAAACCAAGGCATAACAGGCCGCAGTAGGGGGCTCCGGTAATTTTGACCATATCGTGTTTTTCAACGTCCATTGACATTGCACAGTTCACGGACTTCTACCGTTTTGCCTTCATCAAAATTCAACTGCTGTGGCCGGCATCGAAACCGTGACCTTCGAGTCGCAGCTGAGTATCGTAACTCCTCTTCCACCGTCGTGCACTGTGGTTAAGTCTAGGTAGTCACGGATATATGCTAAAAGAAGTTGTCATCGTCAGTGTAGTAACGAAACCCGTGACCTTCAATTCCGCAGCCGAGCATCATGACTCCTCTTCCATCGTGGTGGACAGGGGTCAAGTCAAGGTGGTCACGGATATATGCTAAGCGAAGTTGTCATCGTCGATGTTGTAACGAAACCCGTTACCTTCAAGTCAGCAGTTGAGAAGCGTAACCCATGTTCTAGCACGGTGGACTGCGTCGAGTAAAGAAGGTCACGAATATATGCCAAGAGAGAGAGGTTAAACATTAAAAGAGAAAAGCTAAGAAGTTGTCTTGAATCAATTTTTTGACCAGGTAGTCATCATTAGCTAAGGAAAGGTAAAGAGAGTAGAGAGAAGAAGATGATGAAAGCGATGATGAATCGAAACCTCGAAAGCTCAAAAACTTTTAAGTCTTTTTTTTTCGAGCTCTGTTTCTCACAAAAACTTGATGAGAGCTTTGAAAACATTGCGTTTATGACGACGTGGAGGTCCCGAAAGAATTTTTTTTATACTTGTTGCTTCATAACATGCAATAAAAAGGTGGCCATCTATTTCATTTGTGTGCTAGGTGTCAATGCGGTGACCTTTGAACATATTTTGTACGTGTACCAAGAAAAGTTGTCATCGTCGAGGTAACACCGAGCACCAATTACCCATTTTCAAGGCTTCGCCTCCGGAGACAATTCTCATTCGACCAATTCTCATCACTTCAAGACTTCATATTCCCATGTAGTTCTGCGTTGTTCCTACTTGCACATAGTGCAGTGTTACATGTGAGTGAAATGTGATTCATATTTTAATGTTTATTTTACTAACATCTTCTCACATTTTTATTTCGGGCAGAATTTCGAAGGTCGATCGCAAGGCTGTGCAAGAATCCTGTGCTTATGTGGAAGATGGCAACCATCATGTTCGTCTTCAATGGTACTGGGGGCTACATTACCATGTTCCCCAAATACGTCGAAATCCACTACAGGGTTTCGGCCGCAAATGCCAGTCTCTTCACAGGCGAGTGAAAATTTCTATGTCATCCTTGTCTCCTCCGGTGAAAACTTGCAGTAGAAATATTTTAATATACATAGATGAACATGTCCGAACACTACGCAGACAAAATTTTTAACACGCATGTAGCTTAGCTAATAACAGGTAAATCGACTCAACCCTTCGTCTGTTCCTGTGATGAACATTGACTCCCCTACAATTGGTAAATTGCTCATAGAACATTCATAAAATATATGCTTACGGAGCGTTAACATAAATGTCATAGAATATTAACAGGGTCTTCATAGAATTATAAGGATGTTCAGCTTCATTCTCAAAAGAAAAGCGCCGTACACCAGTACTTTGTGCATACACGAACTCTCGGACTTTTTTTTAACACGAAAGTGTTTTATGCCGGGGTCGACTAAAAATTCAGTGACGTACTTCCGTCACGGAAATGACGTCTAAAAATAACACACTAGAAGACAAAGAAAAAAGTTCAGTTATGGAAGTCGAAACCACGACCTCTTGGTCGGCGACAAAAGCGGCCGGCCATGCTATACACCACGCCACCACCACATTTTTTTTTTGCTTTATTGCGAGATGTAACAGTCATACAACAGTAAGCACACTTCAACTAAGCTTCAAGCTAAATTCTATGGCTTCAAGGAAGATGATCAATTTGCCACACACTCTTAAAATAGTTTCAAGTGACATAATTCTTTCATGAAGTTTAGCAGTCCATTGCAATGTCTTGCAAAAACTTCTCGCAACTTGCACATAAGTTCAATAAAATAGGGCACCACCACCACATTCTTTACAAGCTTTGAAAATTTGTCTTTTGTATTTAAATAACCGATTAGTTCCTTCAGCGCGTCGTTTCCACGCGTCCATCCTGCTCGGTGTTTTTCCAGTAGAAGTGTAATTTTGCCAATGCCTTTATATACAGCAAGGTGCACACCTTGCTCAAAGCGTCGGCGTGGCTCATGTAATCCATCCGTATACCAAAAAAAAGGCAGCATATCCACGGAGTGAATGATGGAGAGTGGGGCGAAGAATTCGTCCATCCATTCGTTCTTGCTTCCGTCCGTCCATGCGTCCGTCAGTGTGACCGTCCATGCGTCCATCAGCCCGTCCGTGCGTGCGTCTGTTCGTGCAGCCGCCCCTGCGTCCGTTCATGCGTCCATCCATGCATCTGTCTATGTGTCCGTTCGTCCATCTATTCAACACTCCAAGTACCACCATCTCGCATCTTTTCATCATATATTCCCCATATAGAAGCACCGCCATCCAGCGGACATTCCAAGGACTAAACGAGAGGTGGCACACGCACACTTTCTTACGGCTTGCGCTTCGGGTCCACTTCCCACCTTTAACCACCTCGAGTTCATGGTATATACTAGTTCATTGTATTCATGGCACTGCGGCCGAACGCTCGCTAAACCTTTCGAAAACCAAGGAGGTTACGCCCAGTGAGTATGACGTAGCAACCCTTTCTTGTCAGATAGTGCTCAATGTGCATGCCAATGGCTGCTAATGGTGATCACAGCCTGCGCGTTAACTAAAATCCGAATGCTCCTGTCTCTCATTCCCCATTAGCAGCCATTGACATGTACATTGAGCACTATTTTTTATTGTTCAACTACGCACAGAAGAAGTCTCACCGGCACCACCTTGGAGGTCAAAATGTTATACTTGTTACATACTACGGGGGACGAACGGGTGCCGCTATAAGAAGCTTCGCGCCTGTGCGAAGCTTCTTCGCGCCTGTGTCTGTGCGAAAAGTCGGCTATACTGTTTCTTGTTTATTTTGTAGTTCCAAGTGAATTCTGCGTTTTGTTGCTTCATTGTTTTTGTTACATTGCATTTCATTGTATGTACGTGAACATTCTTTTTTTCTGCCCGTCCTGCTTGGACCATTAAATTGGTCTGCAGTATTGTATAAATAAATAAAATAAATAAATAAATAAATAAATAGTTCTGCAACGCATAGAGCAACGTGCCTGCTTCAACTGGACGTAACTCGGCGTCCCCCGCTTATACTCGCCAGGGAAGACACAACGTTCGTTGCGTCCCCACGAGTAGGCGACCTTAGCCTAAGTGTGGCGTACAATCGGTTACACTTTTCTGGCTGTCGCACCACTTTCATTGGTTCCACTATCCCCCTCAGCTACTACAGCTTGCACAGCAATCCATGACCACTAGGACATGTTTCATCTATAATCGATTCCTTATCATTCGCAACAGTCGTTGGTATTGAGATTTATCACTAGGTGTCGACGTGGATACAATTACCTAAACGGCGTTTTAACTGTCGAACACCGTGAAACGTTGTATGAGATCTCTTATATCAGTGTATACAATAAGAACTAAACTACTTCTTTAGGAAGACGTCTTACTTTCGCGTTATATCGATTCATATGACAAATGAATCAACCATGTCTCTAATGCCTGATTGTTCAGAGTCCTCTTTTTTTATTTCATTACGCCATAACGCCATGTTACATACCTAGATCATTACACAGTAGGCTAGAACCCAACGCTGCGCCTTCCTACAGTATTTAAGTACTCTAGCAGTCGAGCACTTGAACCACTGGACGAACGCGGTGAATAATTATGATCTTTGTATAGTACACTACCTACAGTTGTGGCTTGGTTGTTGCATTCACTCCTCGCAAAAAAACAACAGAAAGTATAGATTGGTCGCAAGCCTCGCAAAATATAATATAAAGCTATTAGCTTAAAGCACTTGCCAAATTTTCTCACTTTTCCAAAAGTTATTAGTCTGTAGTAGTATGTGGGGTTTTACGCGCCAGAACCACGACGTGACTGTGGTGTAAGCTGTGGTGGAAGGCTCCGGAAGTCAGGACCACCTCATGTTATTTAACGCGCAGTGACATCACACGTTGCGTGGGCTCCTAACATTCTGCTCCAACTAACTGCGACCATCGCGGCTGGGATTGATTCCGCGAACTTCGGTACAGCCCCCGAATACCGTAACCAGTAGGCCACCGCGGTAGACAAGTTACTAGCTGTTGCCGATGAACAGTTTTAAGTTATCATTGTAGCAAACACGTTAACGATTAAGCATTACCACAGCTGTGTCCTCGTTCTCTCGCTCGTTTGTTGTGTGTGTGTTTTTTTGCGATGCACTACATAATGATCGAATGAATTAACCTGACTAATTATGTTTTGGATATGGTGGCGCGAGATAGAGCACCGACAGAATACTGCACGTGGAATAAGCACAGAGGCCGCCAGCTTATGCAGGCTTACGCCGTGCTATACGCGATTTCTTTTAAGAGCCTCCTCGTGCTTAGTTAACAAACAAACAAACGAAAGGTCATTAGATACAATTATCATAGAGGAAACCGGGCGGGGCAATTGCCTGAAATTTATACAAGGCTACATCCGCCGGCTACCTACAACATCTTAATTCTAATCCTAATGTTTCGCTTTTTTGTGTGTGTGTTTTGAGACAGGTCCGACAAAGATTCTGGCCATGATACTGGGAGTTTTTCTCGGTGGTCTCATGATAAGGTTCTGGAAACCTAAGGCCCGCACCATAGCCCTCATGGAGGCAGCCAGTGACTTGATTGAAATTAGTTTTCTCGTCGCTGGTATGTCCCTCTCCTGCTCTGGTTGGCAGCTCGCAGGAACCAGCATGAGCACGTCCAACAGGTACGTAACCAGCATGGGAACATGGCTATATGACGTTGTTCAACTCGCTATTGGCAATATTCAAATGTTCGTTTCGGCACTGGTCACATGCAAGTTACTCTTGATATAACGTGCAGCGTTCGGAAAGTTAGTTGTAAACAGTGCGCTTCGATTAATGGTTGCGCCAACAGGCACGGAAACAAACCCTTCCTCGGAGCGTGTTGCACACAATATGTTAGCACAGGCACACACGCTCCATACAGCCACGCTGCAAGCTTATTCTTTATGCTCAATACTTTTGTGGCTTGGATATCACAGCAAAACTTCACAAGAAAAAAGGAAACAAAAAAAGGAGGGGAGGCAGCTACGTTCAGTGGTGCGAAGAGTGAGGAAGCAGCTAACAAAGCAGCTCGTGCTGTCCTCCTTCTTGCCGTCCTCCTCATACTAACCTCCCTTTCCCATCCATCGATTTCCTTACTATACAATACTATGCCATGTCCTACCCTCTCACTCACTTCTTTGTCTTTCCCATTATTGCTATACTGCACTATACTATAGTATATTATAGTATACCATCTTAGACTTGGCTCTGATAGTATACTATAGTATACGTAGTTCTGCTTCCTTTTGTTTTTCTTTTTTGTGTGTGTTCTTTATCTCTTTCTTTCTCGGTCTTTCTATCTTTCCCCCCTTTCTTCATTCCTTTCGTTCTTTACCTAGATTTTTCTCTTTATGTCTCTCTCTCTCTTTCTCTCTCTACACTCGTTCTATCAGCTTCTATTTTTCTCTCTTTATTTCTTTCTCTCTCTACTTATGCGTTCCTCTTTCTTTCGATCTTTCGCTCTTTGTACTCGTTCTCTCACTCATCAGAGCTATCGCGTCTCACGCCGGACAAATGGACATACGTGTCCTGGGAGCAAAGCAGAAGACGATGATGAGGAACGAAGCTGAAGAAGAGGACGGACAGAGCGCGTTCCGGATAATGATAATTTTCAAGTTACACCACTTGACAAAACAAAAACAAACAAACTTGGCAGTTGCACTGTAGTTACACTCATACTAATATCACACAACTCGTTAACTGTCGGCTAACGCATCAGTATTGAAACGTTTCAGCTTCTTGCCTTACCGGGCACGCGTTGCAATTTACGTTGCAATGTCGTATTCTTATCCGCTAGTGGTAGCAGGGATGCTCTACCAAAAGAAAAAAAACAACAACAATCGTAGTTTACGACGGCCTTGCCTTGTTTACTTGCATAAACCAGCTCTATTGCTTGATATTGAATGATTTCGGCTAAACATGTCATCGAAGACACCACGACCTTATAGAAGGTATTGCTTACACATTTATCTCGCGCTTACCACTTGATCATCAGTGGATTTACGTCTCGACCTTCAACGTACAGAAATGCATCAATATTATCGTTGAGCAGATGATCGATCACTCTCTAAGTAAGAGAGTAAAAGCATCCTGCATATAATTCACCCCATGCGCATGCTGTACTCAGCGTTAAGCGTACGCGAAGTACACGTTCCGTGAGAGGAGAAGCAAGCCTTCATGTATAGGCTGCGTTCAGGTATGTCATACTTAAACGAAAAACGTTTGTACCTGATAGCTTGCACGAAACGGCTATGGATTCAGGGCTCTGTTATTTTGTTCCGAGAGATACACTCAAACCTGCGGTTCCGAGAGATACACTCAAACCTGCGGTTCCGAGAGATACACTCAAACCTGATTATGACAAAGTCGCAACTTACACGAAAATAACTTCGTTATGACCAAAAAAATACATTTTAATGGTGTATTTCATAACACTATATATATTACGAGATTAGTCTGAATGTACTTCGTTATAACCAATATTTCGATATATCAGGGTTTGATGTATTGAGCTTTAAGCGTAAATACTAATTTGACAGACGCTGCGCTCCGTAAATATTTCACGGTGTTGCAGGATGCGTAAGTCTACTCTTTGAATAAGACAGAGCTGAGCGAGTTTGCAATTATTCATTTTAACAGACGGGGCGTGCAAAACCGAACACATGGTGTTTGTGGTGTCTTGACTTCTATCTTGCGTCTGTGTTGACTGGCCCCGTCTTCATTCGTCTATCATGTGTGTTTGGTGAGGCTAGATAGACCATGATCGCTGATTGCATGTCTGTTCACTAAGTGAAGCTTAAGAAGGCGTCAATTAAGTATTTGACTATAATTGAGCGCAACATGCTCGATCCGTGCTATATTTCAGTCTGTCCATAACCAACGAATGCAACAAGGATTGTGGCTGCATGGGCAGCGCCTTTCAGCCGGTGTGCCACGTCTTAGAAAACGCGACGTACTTCTCACCGTGCGCAGCTGGCTGCACTGAAAACGTAAATGTGAGTAATCACACAAACTCTTTACCACTCTACTACACGATTCGATGTCTAGAACGTTTTGAGGGGCACTATTCTAGAGTCCATCTAGAGTCCAGATGCATAACCGCTTTTCAGTTATTTGTGATCATAATGCCGTTGTGGTCACTTTCAATGCATGCAAAAACATAACTATGTGCTTTTGTTCATAACCAGGCATATTTTCGCGGCAAAAAATTAGTAAGTGATTTTTTCGAAATCCTCTTCCTGTTTGAGTGACAAACTTTTTATTTTTGTTCTAATATTTTCAAAAATAAAAAAAGTTATAGGTTTCCCATTTTCTTTGGGCTTATTTTGTGATGAGTATTTATTTGCTTGTTTACCCTATATCACCTGGCAACACTGGAGCTGCCATTTCCCGCGCATATAACTTTGAAACGCACGAGTGGCAAATTTATTTTCATCTGTGCACATGTCCCGACGTTTGCGCCACTCAAAAAACATGGCCTCGTTGACTGTAGAAAGGACACTGTAATCTAGGAGTGGATGAAAATTATCGTGGGCACACATAAGCCACTTGGCATTATGTCACAAAGCTGGATAATGGATGCATGATAGTACATCGTTTCAAGATCTGTGTCGCAATAGCATGCCAATAGTGAGGCAGCGATGAAAATGTTCCTTCCTTTATCACCTCCCCCCACCCTTCTTCTTCCTCGTTATTTCAATGCTATACGAGCCGTTGCTAGCCGTTTTTCGAGGAAACTGCTGTCATGTTAAGTGGAGCAAAATGAAGAGGGCTAACATGCGAAATGTGGAGACCACCTATTGTGAT
Source organism: Rhipicephalus annulatus (assembly GCA_013436015.1). NCBI lineage: Eukaryota > Metazoa > Arthropoda > Arachnida > Ixodida > Ixodidae > Rhipicephalus > Rhipicephalus annulatus. Next base: position 139,379 of record WOVY01004386.1, read on the forward strand.
CGAGTGGTTCGGCTACTCAAATAGCTTGTCTGATACGCACGTGCCGCGATAAGTCAAGTAGGAGCTGGGCAATCAGGCTCAATGACTTGAAGAAAGGCTGCCGCTGTCGACAGGTGTACGCCGACGCTTGTGAACTTTATTTTTTGTTGTTATTTTGAGGCCACGCTTTCTCGCGGCTTCTCATACACGCCACGCTATACAGTCGACTTGTGCCCCGCCTTGTCGTGACTAAGCGTTTTTTTCATTTTCTTCAATGACAGTATACGTAAAGTAGCAATGGGACAGAGACGTCTGATCCAACGGTGCTTCTGATACCTAACAATAACTACTTGATATTGTCGTTCATAGTGTTATAGGACGTCTGATAGCTTTTGTGGTACCGTTGGCTGACGTCTCTCCCCAATCCCAAATCTCTCCCCCCCCCCCCCCAGAAAAAAAAGCTGACGTTTCTTGCAAATCACATCCCCCCCCCCCCATTTTATGACTCTCTCACTAACATATTGCGATTTCGGGACGAGAAACCACGAGAAGTTTTTCCAGTACAGTCTGCTTTGCACAGGGAACAATGCACTGCAGCTGTCTGATGGGCAACAGCACCTCTGAAGATGCCGTGGTGACGGACGGCTTCTGCGAATTCGGATGTGACAGCCTTTTCATCCTCGTTGCACTGACGAGCGTGAGCAAACTCCTGGCGCAGCTTCCTCGGGTCGGAGGAATAATCGTCACTTTGAGGTCAGAGTGCTCGTTGTCATAATCTTGATGGGTTCTGGAAACTTTGTTGTGACGCAACACTTGTCGTGCTAGTTGGTAGACGTTCATGCAGCATGATGAGCACCGAAGGCTCCGGCAATATAAGGGGACGGGACAGTTCTCACCCTTACAATTGATTCTTTCTTATTAATTAATAAACAAGACATTGCAACAGAAACACGAAACTTCAGACAATTGCAACAGGGCAGAACACGCACACACAAAAAGAAAGCATTCATGTTGGGATTACCACATTTTTATACGTTACATATAATACAGTCACCTCGTATCTAGAAACGTGTACTCTTCATGCAGCAATGTCCTGGCGTAAATAGCATAAGCTGTTTAGTTTGACGAGATCCTGGCGCTCAGTATTCCTTAATATAAGAACACTGCGGCTTACGATCGCACTATCAGTATAGAGCTTCGGAACGTAGGCTGTGTTAACGCTCTGATATGTTTGACTGCGCAGCTGACATTCCTATGCCAGATGATAATTTAAGAGCCTAAAAGAGATTATATTATCATGTAAACTGACATTCAGCTCAAACACGCAGTGAGATTTCAACGAAAATTTATGGAACCAGCTATTAAATTTATCATTGGCAGTGAAAACAGTAGTTAATATGTGGCTGACTGGCATTGCTTTCCTTTCCAGATGTGTTGATCATGCGGACAAAGGCCTTGCAGTGGGGATGATGGGAGCAGCATTTAATCTCTTAGGTCGGTACGCTCTCATTACGTCCTGTCACTTGTAATTCGGATTCACAAAACTTCGCTAAGGATGTCTGTGGGGAAAAAAGTCAATCAGTTCTGATGGGAGACATATCACAAGCGAAGTCTGCTGGCCAGTTATAGAAAACAATTACGAAACAAATTTTGTGCTTACAGTGCCCGGGCCCGCATTCGCAAGAAGTTCTCACTTAAAGCTAGTAAGAAGAAGAAAAAAACGTCCAATATCGACAGCGGAAATACAAATAAGTTATATGACAATCCAGTCGGAAACTGCTCGCGCGAATAAAAATATTTGTCCGTTCAGGCCCTGGTGTTTACGTTCTCAGTACTACCTTGATAACGTGATCTCAAGTCCACATCCATTACATGCACCCTGCTATCTATCTACAAAGAACACGTAGTGTTCTTTAAATATCAATTAAATACGCCACTGTGGTCTAGTGCATGGTCATGGCGCTGTACTGCTCACCCGAAGGTCACAAGATCGAATCCCCTAAACCAGATTTCTGAAACCCTACATACGGTGTTCCTCATCATAATATCGTGGTTTTTGGTACGCATAATCTCAACAATTTTTATTGTGCATTTGGCTTAACTACCAGTACTTCATACAATTTTCCGTATCAGTAAAATGGCCACTAGTGACCCATTTTGCCACCTTTCATCGTACGACACATCACCTTTCGTTATGCCATGATATGCCTATTGAGTCTGTACTGATTCATCTTTTTCCCTTGTGCTATCATCTGTCCATTTAGAACGCCACAAGCTTCCGCTTACTGTTTTTGTGTATCTAATTAACTCAACCCCGAACTAGTGTGTTTTGGGAATCATAGAGTTTCCCAAAATTAACTAGAGGGCACTCTGGCGCTGCGATCGTTCAGCGACCATGGGAATGATGGGTAGTACACACATTTGCCTAGTCTTCGTACTTGCGGGCGGCGAATCATACTTGCGGCTTCGTTTATTGCTGGGTACGGTTTTGTTTTGAAAGAAAGAACAAACCCTTTTAAACTTAGCGACTTGATTCGAAACGGTAAGTAAAAAAAAATAAGGTTGTGAAGCGCAAACGGTGAAAATTTGCTAATTTATGTTTTCGTGAGAAAACAGCTCCAAGCCACACGAACACACACGGAGCCAGAAGCAGGCCAGAAGTACGAAAATTAGACAAATGTGCGTACCACCCATCATTCCATGCTCGCTGAAGCACCGTGCGTTGCAGCTCCCATAGACACTAGCGCCAGAGTTCCCTCTCGTGTATATTGGGAAACTCTATGTTGGGAATGATATTCTACTAGTAAAATACACCACCGACGCACTTAAAAGTCATTCTTTTTGAACTGCGCAGGCGCCGTGCCGTACCCGCTCATCTATTCCGCGCTGTTCGACGCCACCTGCATTGCGTGGGACGAGCGAGGCGGTCACCGTGGAAGCTGTTCGTTCTACGACGCGGACAAGCTGCGCATACTCTTCCACGGCGTGACCATAGCGTTCCTCAGCCTGGGCCTCGTCAGCAACCTGATCGTATCCTACTACAGCAAACGCGTCACCAACCTGTACGGCGAAGCGGACGCGCGCGCCGAGGAGACTGCGGCAGCGGCGTCCGCCTGGGAGGACAACTGCCTGCGCATGGTCGAGCTGGACGAAGACGCGATGCGCAAGATGACGGCCGAGGGAGAGAAACCGACGCAGCAGCAAGTGCGCTGCTGACGGGAACTTGTGTCTCGTTCGTCGAGAAATTACGTAGTCGGTTGTAATTTAAGAATAAATTTAACCTCCGCCTACACCCTTCGCCGAGATGGTATTTTCTAATGCAAGCGATGTTCAGCAACACTTATTTATTTATTTTTATTTATTACAGTACTGCCGGTCTGATCTTCAGACCTTAGGCAGGAGTGGGTACAATGAGTACAAAAAATAAAGGGTTACAATAAACACATATGAAGCATTGCGGCGATAATAACAGCGAAAGAAGAAGGGTACAACGAGTTCATAGAAGCACAGCAGCAATATATTTAAATAACTAGTGAAAACATGTGTATCTCCTGTCGGTGATTTTCTCATACATACATATGTTCACTTTGCTGGTTCTGAATATTGATAAAGCAAAACTTGCTTGCATATGTCACCAAAGATTCAAGCTTCAGTACTCGGAGAACTATAATATTTTAAGTGGGGACGAAGAACATCCAGATGATATTATGCACAATGTCCACATGCACAGTGGCAAAGAACTAACGGTTACGACAAAAAGCCAATAGAAACGAGTCCTTTGCACGGGTGTAGAGTGCTTCGATGTGGGCGCCCTAAAGTCCCTAGATCAAAAATTGGCCGCGTGTCTCAGTGCTTTGCTGCAAAAGACGTCGAAAGACGATAGCCTTCTGCCTAGAGGCGTTGCGTGAGGTATGGTGCCATGTGGCAGTAATGTAAAAAACGAAAGGTTTTTCTATAACGCAGAGGCACTGGTAAAGGGCAGCGTCGGGTCGTTCGTTTTTTTTTTTAGCGAAGCGTAGGAAACACCCATTTTTTTTCTTTCATAGCGTCACATTATCAGCGCAGCACAACAAAAACTTCGGTCTCAAGAATTACGTATCCGTGCATCTTTTCAATAAAATACGCTTTGCTTAAAACTTACGTATTGATGTTACGCCTCAAACATGCGTTGAAGTTCCCAAGAAGAAGTATCATTTTTAAAGAGTTCTTTTATCCATGGACCTTAAGGTGCCCTACACAGGTGCGGTACAATGCGCCACAGTTCTGGGGGTGGCGCTTGCACTTATTCTTAGGTTGTAATCGACTTCAAGAATAAACACGAGCTCCACCCACCGACATCACTGTACCACCGTGACAGAAATTGCATGCACGTTCTATTCAATCAGTCTTGTTCATTTCCCTGACGTCAAGCATTTTCCGACACGTTCCAGATATTTGAAGTGGTCGTGAAAAGAAAGTGAAGCGGCCCTGCTGTAATTTTTCCTGCTTCAATAAGAATTAGACATGCTGATTCCGGAATATCTAGGTACAACAGTCAGTCTAAAATTAATGAAGCCCGCTTGAAATCGCAGTTTTCTTGGGCTGCTAAACGACCATGCGGCACTACCAGCCACCTAGGCAGTAACGTTTGTGGTTAGTGTGACGTAATGCTTAGAGAGGCTATACGAGCAGCGTTAGCTTGTTTTCTTTGCTATATAATCATAGATTCAAAGACTCTCAGAAAAAATTTAAAAGAAACACATCTGTTTTTGTGCTCTGAGTTGTATAATGCGCAAGAACAGCAAGTTCGAGTGCATCCGGACTTCGTCACGTGTGCATTATTGCCTTCGCAGCTGGTTTCGCTCCTTTTGTGCAGCATTTCAGTTTTGTTTTTCTTACTGGTTACGTTCGGTTATGTTTCAAGGTGTGTTTTGAGTGGCTTGGTCTCTGCTACGCCAACCATGTTCGTCATCACTCATCAGACAGTGCCACACAACTTCCGAATGTGGATAGGAAACGTCTTAACGACGACGCCTTCGAAACATTATGATGCTACGAATCTTGGTGAACTACGACTCATCAAATATCTCTGCATTGTCATGTTTTGTTGACTAGAGAGAGTTTTTATTGGCAGGCGTAATGTGACGTCAGCTATACCGTTAAGGAGAATAGGAGCCGAGGAATAGTTTTTAGAACAAATTCAACGATTTAAAGTACAGTGTACTCTATGGGAGAACTTTGAGCTGTCCAAGAGTTGACAAAAAGTATTTAACAATAGGATACTTGGTACATTACTATGGAAGAACACTCCATCAAAAATAGGTACCGCGTTTTCGAAGAAAGGTTAACGATTCAGGTTACTAGGTACTCTACTATGGGAGAGCATAAAGCCGTCCCTTCACATCAGATATGACTAAGGCTTGCTTCTCAAGCACGCGAACGAAGAAACAGGCATAGCGCACATAGCGGGCATAAAATCAACGGCAACACTTTTAAAACTAGAGTAACTAAGCAACTTGGTTGATGCCCATGCGGCATCAATAATGAAATTTTGGGGCGGTAGGCCGGCATTCGCTATGCTATTTTTCGTCATTCTTCTGAAAAACGTGGTATCCGCTAAACTATTGAGAGGAATTTTGTGCCAATTGTCCATGCAGTGGCTGACGACGATGAGAAAATATGCCTGAAGAGGGTATGCGCCACAGTTAATAGCTGAACAAAAACAAGCTTTTGTAATAGGTTGCAGCATAGGACGGCCCAATTGTTACGTTATTTGCATTGTGCGACGACTGCTTGTTCTTTAGCTGTATTGAAGCGTTTTATAAGTCGTATTAACGCGATTGCTTTCCCGACATCAAGCCTGCCTAAAGAAAGTTTGCCAACAAGTCCCAAGCATTGGCGTGCTCAGTGGTAGAATACTGTGTGGCACCCAGTGGACCCGGGTTCGAGCCCCACTGTGTAATTAAGCTTTTTTTTCTAATTTCGCGCGATGTGGTTACGGACACCGGCGGCGGCAGCGGACAACTACGGCTCTGTGCGAGACCCGAGTTGTGACCTTATAACCACTTTCACTGTAAAATGACGTCTAACATTGTGGCAATAGGTAGAGTGTTTCACTGTCCCTGCAGAAAATCTGGGTGTACGACTACCATGCGTATTGCGGGTGGACGATAAAAGTTTTCTCGTGGTGTTCCACGTCTCAGTACAGCTCAGCGGAAAAAGTCAATAATAATAATAATAATAATAATAATAATAATAATAATAATAATAATAATAATAATAATAATAATAATAATAATAATAATAATAATAATAATAATAATAATAATAATAATAATAATCGAATACCTCTTGCAACGTGGAATTGGCTGCTAATGAATAAAGGAGTGGATTTAAAGCTAAAAACGAACACCGAAATCAGTGATATTATGATGGTGGTGAACAATTGTTTATTTTTGATGGGATAGGAACAAAACATGCGTGTAAAAATTTTCAGAGCCCTGAGGATAATAAACATAGAGTTACGAAGATAGCCCCCACAACAAACGATGTCTATATATCGACCATAATAAAGTAAATTGCTGCTAACTCTACAGTACCGAAAAAAAGTGTTTATAGACACGTAGGTGTAACTTCGAGTGCTATTACACAAAACTTTGCCATCCTGTTTATTTCAAAGCGATAGCCTTAGATGTCCCATCAAACGCCAATAGTGACCGTCGATGCTGTAACGGTAAGTGTGAGAAACATAGAGAGCGATTAAAACAATCATCATCACGTGATGGTGTCACAGGCTAATGACGTCAGGCCAAGAGATGTCGCATCATGACGTCATCACATGACATCGTCGCCTGGTCAGAGGTGACCCCATCACGGAGGCAATGCAAGGCCACGCGAGGAGCAAATGGCGTCGGATTCCTCCAATCTTGGAGGCCAAGCAAAACCATGTAGGATGTGGAAGCATGCCAAGCGGTATCACCGCTACATCACATTGCATAGCTTACTGTGACACGATTTTCTTATCTATGGACACGAGTCGAGGAGCACTCTGAAGTGGAACATGGAGTGATCTCTAGACGGGACAAGCTCGTAAATCGAAAGCAGAACACCGATGGACGAGGGTACCGACTGAGCCTTTGATTGTTCCGCTTCTCCTTGCTTATCTTGCGGTGGCTTGTAACAAAGCGTTAAACATGTCCATGCTCTGCGAACAAGAGTCTTGCTCAGGAGTGACTTCAGATTTCTATGCCCACAAAAAAATGTTGCGCTTGGACTATATTAACCAGTTCTCGCCGGCAGCTACAGGTGGCAAGCGCCCGAGCTGTCGGTGGGCAGCCATGTTCCTTTCCGTGTAAAACAGGTCACTGGGCGCCTTGTGGATGTAGAAGTTTCATTAGGCACAATCAGCGCCAAAAGTATAGAGAATAAATAATTATAGCGACTAGAGATTAGTGACTAGAGGGACTAAGGAGTCTAGAGACTAGAGAACTTCGCAGCAATCAAGGGGCTGCATTTGGTTAAAACTGCACTGCACATGTTGTCAGGACGTCTTAGAGCATGGCGGAAATCTAGCTTCAAGGCTCCCTGCAAAAGCAGCAAACATATACGGCCTATTCTTGTGTCTCGTGCTCCTGAAACTTTAGACTCCGACTATACATCGATGATCTGTTTAATGCGTACACGACATTTTTATGCGGTGAGATGTTGCGGTTTTATGGCATAACACCGCAAAATCTGCCTTGAAGGGCGAACTTAATCTCCCCCCTCTCACCCAACGCAGGCAGTTGTCAAGATTAACTTTTTTTCACACCCTGTACCATCATCCAACACCATTCGCTCGCAAATTTATACTCCCGGCACCCTATACGTCCGCACGCGCTGACCACGCTCACAAAGTTGGCCCAATTTTTGCCCGAACAAACAAATATCAGAACTCACCCCTTGTACTGGCAATCAATGAATGGAATTCTTTACCTAGTAGCCTAGTGGACCAAACAGACACCTCTTCTTTTCAAACCGCACTCCTCGCTTTTCTAGCTATTCAAAATACACTGTAACTTGTCTTCATCATGCTCATCTTTTTAGGCTGTAAATTTGTGTTCCTGCCTTCCAAATACCAGATTTTCTGTCACTTTTACACTTTTTTTATATGTTTCACGCTGTACTTTGCAATTGTGTACTTTTGCTGCCTTTATGATATTGTAATGTCACTTTTGTTGTGTTGATTCTTTCTTTTTACAATATTGTACGTTGTGTCGGCTTTCAACCCATTCCCCCCCTATGTAATGCCCATTTGGGCCCTTAGGGTACCTAAATAAATAAATAAAATCACGCGAGAGCCCGGCGGCGTTGGCGGAGCCTGAAAGTTCTGACCACTAATGAGGGATTATAGACAAAGAAGATTCAAAGGCGCGAACTAGTCGCTTTCCACAATACCCAATAGTAAGTTGGTTTAAATATTATTCCATTTTGGCAATAATTTAATTGTTTCCCAGCCTAATCGTCCATAAACATTGTGTGAAGTGTCATTATGGGATGTCTCATTTTCGTGTACTTCGTTGCACAGTGTGACAGAGAAAGTGCAGTTGTCATGACACCGAAGTATTTTGACTAATCACGAAGCGCAAAAGACATACGTGGAAGAAAAAAAAAACAGAGCATTATCACTTTACGTTGTACCGACCCAAATGCCAGCCTTTGAAACTAAAGTGCCGTTGACACTGCAGCCATATGTGAAAATCATGACAGTACGTATTATTGAAATAGAAAGAACGTAAGGGTATAAAAAATATGTTTCGACAACGCTTCCATCATACAAAGACCAGCCTATTTAAGTTGAAAAATATATTGCCGCGACAGGTTAGCCACGTCCAAGTAGCCGCCGCAATCATCATGGCAAGAGCACCAGCAAGACCAAGCTGGCATGCGTCACGCGTTCGGGCGCTCCAACAACGAGGAAGAGGAAGTTAGTTGAATCTGTGCCTCTCGTCTACTCGGACTCGACGACGATAGTCATTAGGCTTGTGGGCACAAGTTCGCCCTAATAAAGTAATAATAATAAAGAACGGGAAATCATTAAGAAGCAAGTGGAGGAAATGCTTTCGGATGATGTCATCCAGCCTTCGAATAGTCCATGGGCGTCCCCCGTAGTGCTCGTTAAGAAGAAAGACAACACGCTTAGATTCTGTGTCGACTACCGAAAACTCAACAGTGTAACTAAACGAGATGTCTACCCCTTGCCACGTATTGACGATACACTAGATCGGCTGCGATCCGCAAAGTTTTTCTCCTCCTTGGATCTGAAAAGCGGATATTGGCAAATAGAGGTAGACGAGCGGGACCGTGAAAAAACGGCATTCGTAACACCAGATGGCCTCTACGAATTCAAAGCGCTTCCATTCGGCCTCTGTTCCGCGCCAGCGACGTTCCAGCGAATGATGGACACTGTCCTCGCGGGATTGAAATGGCAGTCATGCCTAGTGTATTTGGATGACGTGGTGGTATTCTCTGCAACGTTCGACAAACATCTAGAGCGACTGCGCACTGTATTACAAGCCATCCGGTCAGCAAACTTGACAATAAAACCCGAAAAATGCCACTTCTGCTTCGAAGAGCTGAGATTCCTTGGACATGTCATTAGTTCTGACGGTGTTCGTCCTGATCCAGAAAAGACAGCCGCTGTTCAGAGGTTCCCTACACCCAAAGACAAAAAGTCAGTGCGTCGATTTTTGGGTTTATGTGCCTACTATAGGCGATTTGTGGAAAACTTTTCAAAGATTGCGGAACCTCTTACAAAACTAACGAAAAACGACGTGCCCTTCACATGGGAAAGCGAACAACAGAAAGCTTTTGATGAATTAAGAAAACGGCTACAGGGTTCACCAATACTTGCCCATTTTGATGAGACGGCTGACACTGAAGTCCATACCGATGCCAGCAATGTCGGCCTCGGCGCCATCCTGGTCCAGTGGCAAAATGGTCAAGAGAAAGTGTTAGCCTATGCCAGCCGCAAACTCTCAAAAGCTGAGGCAAACTACTCTGCTACTGAAAAAGAGTGCCTCGCAGTCATCTGGGCAATAAATAAGTTTCGACCCTACCTTTATGGTAGACCGTTCAGAGCTGTCAGTGACCACCATGCTCTATGCTGGCTAGCAAATCTCAAGGATCCGTCAGGTCGACTAGCCAGATGGAGCCTTAGGCTGCAGGAGTATGACATTACGGTCGTATACAAATCTGGAAGGAAACACAGTGATGCCGACTGCCTGTCACGCTCTCCCGTCGATCCAAGTGTACCAGAAGCGGAAGACTTCCCGTTTCTAGGCGTTGTCGACGCATCCGAAATCGCTCAACAACAACGAGATGACCCGGATTTGCTGGCGCTTATACAACACCTGCAGGGTCTCGACGTTCAAGTACCTCGCATATTCTCCAGAGGGCTCTCCACGTTCTGCCTTCGAGGAAGTGTCCTTTACAGGAGGAACTTTGAACCTAATGGCGAAACGTTTTTACTAGTCGTGCCCACATCCATGCGACAGGAAATTCTGCATGCATGCCACGACGAGCCAACATCCGGCCACATGGGTGTGAGCCGAACATTCGCCAGGATTCGCCTGAAGTACTATTGGCCTAAGTTGCTCGCATCAGTGCAGCACTACGTGAAAACTTGTCGTCAATGTCAACGGCGCAAAACTCCAGCCGTAAAACCAGCCGGCCTTCTCCATCCAATAGACCCTCCGGATGCCCCATTCCAACAAGTTGGCATGGACTTCCTAGGACCTTTCCCGACATCATGTGCAGGCAAGAAATGGATTGTGGTAGCTACGGACTATCTGACCCGTTATGCTGAGACTGACTCTCTGTACAGTGCGACAGCTGCCGAAGTCGCCAAGTTCTTTGTGAACAACATAGTGCTCAGACATGGTGCGCCCATCGTCGTTATTACGGATCGGGGCACAGCATTTACTGCAGACCTTATGCAATGTCTGATGCGCATGACAAATACCGATCACAGAAGAACAACGGCGTATCACCCTCAGTCGAATGGTTTGACCGAACGCCTCAACAGAACTCTGACCGACATGCTATCAATGTATGTCGATGTTGAACATAAACAGTGGGATGAAATATTACCCTACGTAACATTCGCATATAATACCGCCGTTCAAGAAACAACCCACGTTGCCCCTTTCGAACTAGTATTCGGCCGAAGAGTGACCACCCCACTGGATGCCATGTTACCCCTACAGGACGAAAACAGCTATCCACCTGACTTAGATGACTTCTTGCAACGAGCCGAAGAAGCACGACAAATGGCAAGATACCGAATACGCCGTCAACAGCGCGTCGACTCTAGTCGGTACAACAAGCGACGCAGTGACGCACTTTATCATCCCGGTGACAAAGTGTGGATATGGATCCCAGTGCGCCGCCGCGGACTCTCTGAAAAGCTTCTTTGTCGATACTTCGGCCCTTATGAAGTACTCAACCGTATCAGCGACGTCACTTATGAAGTCAGATCCGCGGGACACGTGAGCTCAAGACGCCGCAATACCACGGAAGTGGTACACGTAGTCCGCATGAAGCCCTATCACGACAGATCGTCGGAAAACGAGTGAGAGGGCGCATGTATCATTTTACTCTCTCAAGCATCGGGACGATGCGTCTGAGGAGGGGGATAATGCCGCGACAGGTTAGCCACGTCCAAGTAGCCGCCGCAATCATCATGGCAAGAGCACCAGCAAGACCAAGCTGGCATGCGTCACGCGTTCGGGCGCTCCAACAACGAGGAAGAGGAAGTTAGTTGAATCTGTGCCTCTCGTCTACTCGGACTCGACGACGATAGTCATTAGGCTTGTGGGCACAAGTTCGCCCTAATAAAGTTGCTTGTTTTTTTAGCCTGTCTGCCTCAGCATCGTTACAATATCTTGTTTACAATATTTGTTCAACGTGATATACGAAATGATGATAATGACAAAATAAAAAGTTGGTGCACGTGGCCGGTTGAAGTTATAGTTAGCGTTTGAGTGTGAAAAATTATGTTACATAATTCCTAAAAACCCACGGATACTCACTGACAGGAACAATTTATGCGCAGTCGACACTCCTAATGAGGTCCTGATCAAATGCCGGCTATACCCAGGAAACAGAAGGAAAGCTGTCCGGTTTCCTGGATAATACGAGCACTTTAAGCAGGACCTAATTGAGAGTGTATGGGCAGTTTCTTGCGAAACAAATTTTGCTTCGGAGGATTCAGCAGTCGAGTTTTTTTAATAAGTATATAAATCAAGCCTGAAATAACTAAGTGCCCTGGTTTAAAGAACTCACTTGGAAAGTTAACAATAGTAGTTTTTACGTGCAATGCAGTGACACGCCTAAACTATATTCAGCATGCTCATGTTATCTCAGTACCAGGGTATCCATTGTAAGATATTAACGGGGGCGTTGCTTAGCATTGATGATGTGTCGTTGCGATACAAAACACGCAAAAACGTTCACATTTTTTTTCATACTTGCCACAAAGTTGTAGTTTTCAAAGAACAACAAAAAAATGAAGAGAGTTGCAACTTATCTTACCAAAGAACATCACATCAAAATTTATTGTTACTGTGTGGCAGGCTCTCTTACTTAAATGGGAAAAGGACTGTTTCCCTGGTTAGGACTCACTTTTACGGTTGTTTTCGACTAACAACGTGTGTGTGAAATTAATTTTCAAACATACCGATAACTATAGTTCTGAAAAAGCCAGCTTGAACAGATGTTTCTAAGGACCGTTTTTCAGTTTTTGCTTCAGTTTTTTATTGCATTAAGCCGTTGTTACGACTACGTTCATACGTAATAGCTTTGAGGGGGCCATGACATGCCCTGTAACTAAAATAGATCACTGTCGCTGTAAGCCTGCAAGATAACATAGCTTTTAGGGCCTAGAAAAACGAATCAGAACACACAAGTGACCACTCAGAGTTTACATGTACAGTACCACTTGGTGCGAAGAGCAGTTCGTGCAAAACCCTGCTTCGTGTAAGCCCAATTTATTTGTTTTACTAATTTGATGAAATAGGAGAGGTTCGTGCCATTATGGTGGCACTGGCTACCCTTTTACTTTTAGTAGACAAATCATGCCGTAAGACAAACAAAAAAGGCACAAAATGTGAGACTGTGCAGCGTACCATTTATTTGTTTATTAGTCATGTTTATTTATGTATCACGCTGATCTTAAGATGGAGTTTTGAAGTAGTCTGGTAATTTGGAACTGCCTGATATGGAAGACTGATATTAGGCATACAAGAAGTACGTTGCAGTAATGCCAGGGATATTACTTGAAGAAAGACTGCTGTAAATTACCCCTTCACGCTGGCGCAGAAGCTTCAACTTGGCAAAACAAAGGTGGAAAAGGTTGCATAATACAGCAATCGTTATCGCTTCTATAGCATTAGACTTTCGACAGTAAGTTTGAATGAAATTTTTCTTTGCTAAATTCATTACGAATCAGTGGTACATGCCACTGAAGCAATTTTGGTAAGGCTTCATGAATGGTATAGGTTGGTAACCGATGGCTATAGTTTCTTTGCTAATAGTCTCCAAGCCGCACCTAAGCATGCTTCCTTAAGCCTGGTCCTTCTAGTCGTTGATATATGACTTGAGTCTAAAAACACCGTCTCGAAGACTTTTGAAAGCGACCTGGATTACTGGGGGCGCCATGACAACTTGTAAACCATGCTGTGAAGGCACGTGGTCTAAATACAGTGTCTCCCAAGGCAGTTAGAAATGGTGGCTGTTTCTATAGTTTCTGTTACCTTATGAGAAACAAACAGGACTTCGATTTCGGCGAGTTGGTACACTCTTAGCTGGGTAAGATGCATGCGCCTGGTGCAATTAATGTACACGTGCTAGCTTACAGTGACCATGTAGTTTGCCTACCTGATGCTTTTGTTTGGCGTTTGATTGGAATGGTGTGTGCGGTTTGGCGCGCTGCAAAAATAGCGATCGGTGCAATGAAGATGTCAGTTGTAAGTCAAGCGCTCATATGAGTACTGTGTTTCCGTGTACTCGTCTTTTTTGCGTTTTCTTTTTTGCAGTTGAGATGCGAACCTCTAAAAAATACTGGACGCTTGAGCTCCACCTTCAAGCGCAGATCGCGATAGCGTAATCGGGCCTCGTCGTAATCACCTTTCTGAACTGAGAGCCCACATCGGTTCCTGGTGCATGCCTCAACCATCCCGTAAAGATACGTAAGGAATTACTGCGCGCGTAACATTGATTTATTTATTAATTGATATGTGGGGTTTGACGTCCCAAAACTAGCATATGGTTATGAGAGACGTCGTAGTGGAAGGCTCCGGAAATTTCGACCACCTAGGGTTCTCTAACGTGCATCCAAATCTGAGAACACGGGCCTACAGCATTTTCGCCTTCATCGAAAATTCAGCCGCTGCAGCCGGAATTCGATCCCGTGACCTGCAGGTCAGCAGGCCGAGTACCTTATCCACTAGGCCACCGCGGCGGTGCTGTGCGCATAACATTGAATATTGCAAAGTATTCGTGAATGGCTACTGCAAACACGCTTATTAAGCGCCCACTGCGTTATAATTATTCCTTTTGCGAATTAGCGAAAGGCCGCCCACTATGTGTTCGTATGGAGCAACTCGTGAACCTATACGCAGATATTCACTTTGTTGACGGTTCGGCTGCTGATGATGCATAAATATGTCTCAGTGGTTTGCAATGAGTGATAATTTAAAACGCCCACTCATTGCTCAATTCACATCTTTTGATGACTGATGCTATTCTATGCTCCTGCCGTGCCTTTTTATGTATTTATTTATTTATTTATTTGTTTGAATACTGCAGAACAAGAACTGGTGCAAGCAGGACAGGTACAAGAGAGCATGCTATAAGTACAAAATACACATGTGATAACATAAGAATATATCACGGGATTTAGAATCGAAAGCTCGTACTAACAGAACGCATAAAAGTTAACGTGGCAAAATATTACATAAAAATAGAAACAGAACACAAATCGACAGTGCCTATTTTATCTCTTAACAACAGAAAGTTAGCTGACATCAGTCAGAAAGTTCCACTGGGACACAGTACGCGGAAAAACAGAAAATTTAAATGCGTCGGTTTTGACTAAATACGGGGTTAAAGAATGGGCGTTATGATGGCGTGTATGCCTCGTGAACAGGGAAGATACATATGCTTTGGGGTCAAGGGCAGATTTGTCATTAACTAGCAGATATAGAAAGTTAAGGCGGTTTTTTTTTCGTCGTAATGAAAGTGTTTCAATGTTGTTAGCAGTCATGACTCATGAGTTCTGTCAGCGAGTTCATAAGTTTAACCTAGAATAAGCAAACCTAACGGCCTTCTTTTGTACTGCTTCGAGTTTCTTAATGTTGGATTTAGTAAAAGGGTCCCATACAACACAAGAGTATTTCAGTTTTGGTCTTATGTACGTAAAATAACTAAGTAGTTTTACGTTAGAAGAAGAATTTCTAAGTTTAGATTTTAGAAAATGCAGCTTACATAACGCAAAACAACATACGTTGTCTATGTGAGTGTTCCAAGACAGGTCATCAGTTATTGTCCCGCCTAGATATTTGTAGTTTTTTACCTGTTGTAGTAAGGATGAGCCGAGGTTGTAGGTAAAATGAAGGGGTGTTTTTGAACGAGTCATGCAGAGATAAACGCCTTTGCTTGCCGCATCGGATGAGCAGACAGTGCTGCGTGTGATCATTGTGGTGCTGACGAACATATTTTGTGTCAGTACCCTCAATACAACAGTCAGAGACAGTCCCTGTCAGCAGTGTTTGCACGCATCAACGACCAGCGGCTTTCCAAAAAATTAATTTTGAAATACCGGAAAGATCGAGCGTCACGCCTAAAAGCAACGAAGGCCCTCCTAAAGTTCCTGCGATCAACTAACCTCGTCGAACGTTTGTGTGTTTTCGCTTCCACCCCGCTCTCTTTCTCTCATTCCATTTTCCTTACTTTTCTGTCTTTCATTCCCTCTTCCCCAGCGCAGGGCAGCAAACCAGACACTTGCTTTCTGGTTAACCTTCCTGCATTTCTTCATATTATATCTCACTGTCTGTGCGTTCAGTACCATACCATTGTCACTACACCAGACTAGTATCTCATTATTCAGGTTCTCTTGATGATTAGAACAAGTAATTTAAAGAAAGAGCACACAATCATCCGCGAATAATCTGATTTGAGTTCTTGGTAGTGCTATGTTTGCAATGCCATTAAGATAAATTAAAATAACAGCGGTCCTAGGACAAAACCCGCCAGCACCCCTGATGTAACAGGAAGAGAGCTCGAATTGATCCCATCTATCGAAACAAGCTTTGAACGTTCTGATAAATGGTGTTGTATCCAGGAAATGAATATGTCGGGTAGATTGATTTCCCTAAGTTTTGTAAATACCTTGTGATGAACAACTTTGTCGAATGCCTTGCGAAATTTAGTCAAGGAAAATGACGTCCATTTGACCATTTTTATCCAGAGTGAATGAACCACTGAGACTAACTGAGTTACCGTTGAATAACCTTTTCTAAAGCCATGCTGAAAATAAGTCAGCACAGAGTTTAGCTCCAGAAATGCCACAGTGCGCTTAGGTATTACATGTTCGATCATTTAACAAATTGGTGATGTTAATGAGGGGGGTGGTAGTTTTATACAAGCGAGCCTTTTTTTAAATATGGGCACAACATGAGCCCTCCTCCAATCACTGGGTGCACTGAACAGTGAACACCGAAAAACACTATATGACATTCATATAATGTTTTTTGCCTAAATATTTTGGATAAATATCGCGGGTGTTTGGTAGAACACCTGATTACCACGCAGACGACTGGGGTTCGATGCTCACTCGGACCCAAAAATTTATTATTTATTTTATCTATATGTTTCTCAATTTTCGGTCTCGGAGAAAGTGATAATTTTTTTGCTCTAAACCAACGACGCCAACGCCGACACCAGCGCCGCAGTGCTACGAGCTCCTTAACGCTACCGCGTTCAAAAGTATAGTGTGTGGAGGTAGGAAGGGGGTAAGGCGAGTTCATGCAGAAATCGTACCACGGCCGCGATAGCCTACCAAATAAGCTGGGGCACTAAGTCGTCTCGCCAAAAGAATTATTCCTTTTGTTGCATCCCACTA
Source organism: Rhipicephalus annulatus (assembly GCA_013436015.1). Classification (NCBI taxonomy): domain Eukaryota; kingdom Metazoa; phylum Arthropoda; class Arachnida; order Ixodida; family Ixodidae; genus Rhipicephalus; species Rhipicephalus annulatus. The sequence continues at coordinate 156,498 of WOVY01004386.1, forward strand.
TGCCAAAGACATCATACGACGCTAACATTCTCGACAGCAACCATTTGGCGAACACCCAGAAAGTTGGTTTCACACGGTCGACAATAGTTCTGAAGTTAGCAAGGAAACACGCTTCTAGTATTGAAATGCACTATCAGGCCACTAGGATCTGGGTTCTACGTTATGCTCTTATGTCGCAAACCGCCACTATCACTCGATTGGGTGTGTTTACCTATACGTACGTTCATAAATCACATGACACACAACATAACATGACGTAGCTGCCGAAAAAGAAAATGATAAGTAGATATGAAGGGGAGTGTGACGCTACCAGAGATACTCTCAAGGAGAGGGGGCTGAGAGACATCGCAAGACCCGGTATCTTCCCATGCATGGAGTGTGGAGTATCTTGAAAACAAGCATTTAGATCTTATCCGGAGTTTACTCAGTGGCAATCAGAGGTACGGCGCCGGCTGATTTTGCGGACCCTTCAAAGCCCATCTCGTTCAATACTCGTACAGCACACACACGGACGAAGCGCGCCCGCCCAGACCTCCGAGCGACGTGTTGGGACAAGTTAGGGGCTTCCAAGTTCTGCCAGAGGCTCGGACAACTGCCAAGTGTAGAAAAAAGGCTAGTTTACCGGAATTCTCAGTTAATTTGACTTGTGCTTCCCTTCGCTGCGAAGCTTGCTCGAGACATCATGCCCTCAAGAAAGGATCTCAAGTTTCGATCCGTTCCGACAAAAGATCCGGGAGACGAAGACCACACGAGACGTGAAACGGACCCGGACTTCATGTGCGGCGTCTTCGGATGCAGACCACCGTGGCTCCAGAGATTCGCGAAAGCTTACTACTTCCTGCTGTTCTACACACTGTTTGGAATCTTCCAAGGGGCGCTCAAGGCGTACCTCAACGGCTGCATTTCGACCCTAGAGAAGAAATTCGGCCTCACGGGCAAGACGTTCGGAGTCATACTCATAGCGGACAACATAAGCGCCCTGTTCGCCAGTCTTCTCATCGGCTACTACGCCACCAAGATCAGCCGTCCAAAGATCATAGCGTTCGGAGTTTGGATCTCCGTGCTGGGATGCTTCTGCAGCGTGCTGCCGTACCTCATATACGGGCCGGGATTCATAGGTCGAGGAGAGGTCGCGTCCGGTGCGAAGCCGGAGGCCTCGTTGCGCAGTTCCAGGGCGCAGCTAACGTTTTGCAAGGAGGCTGAGCAGGACGTCGTTGAGGCGGTGGCGGCTAGCACGACGAGGGACGAGACGCCCGCACCGACGGCCATTGTGGCCGTGTGCCTGCTATTTTTGGCCAACTTCCTGAACGGTATCGGCGGCACGGCCTTTTACATCTCGGGTGCAACGTACACTGATGACAACGTGAAAAAGAAAAATTCTCCAGTCTACTTCAGTAAGTTGTGCGGCATTTTTTTTTCATTTATATCGCACTACAAGTCCTCCTACATCAAAACTTCTTCCTAATTATGTCTAACCTGTACCAATATTTCTGAAGAGCACATCAGCCAGAATGAGTTGGTTCGAATATTCGTAATTTACTGTATCACTCATGCTACAGCCACGGTAAACTGAATAACGAATGGGTTAGGACGAACAAGTTATTTGAATTTTTTCTTTGTTTTGTTTTTAACATTATTGCTAATACAAGTGTGATTTATGTTTCTGCGCTTTGTGTGAGGCCCAAACGTGCTCTCGTAAGGGCACGATCCCCAGCGGCAGATTGCGCTCTAGAGTTATCGTTTACGGAAGCTGATCCACTTGTTTTTTTTTCTTTGTTTTCTTTTCGTCGGTGCTTCATATGTCCACATGTGCACTTATTTCATTTCCAAGGCTGGTTACGTTACGCAAGATCCTATAATGACAGCCAAAAAACGTGTTGAGTGTGTTTTTGGAGTGCTTACGTGAATGTACCTGAATGCGAGAGTTTAAAGGTGTCATGTCGTGTTGAATAATAATAATAATAATAATAATAATAATAATAATAATAATAATAATAATAATAATAATAATAATAATAATAATAATAATAATAATAATAATAATAATAATAATATATATATATATTATTATTATTATTATTATTATTATTATTATTATTATTATTATTATTATTATTATTATTATTATTATTATTATTATTATTATTATTATTATGCGAGTGGTTGTACAGTTGGCTGAAATTTCAACTATTGTGTGCAGTGGCCTCTTTTTTGTCTCTCAGTGCCATATTATGGAATGAAGTTACAAAAGATTGCTTCGTGGATGCGTGCTTTGCAGGCATGCACTACTTTTCATCTTTTTTGAAACTTATTTCTATCACATGGCCATTCGACCATTCGCCGTTTTTTGACGTGCACTTGACATCGCCCAGTATGCAGGACTCTATCATATCGCCTCCACTGCAATGCAAACGCCGTGGCAGCTATCGAACCAGCGACTCTCTCATCAGCAGCTGAGCATATCAACCACTGTACCACCGAAGTGCGCTCGTGTTAAAGTTTTGAATGTTTGGCAATCTCTCGTTGTGACTGCCGCCCATAGTGTGTACTGGTCAATTTAATTTTTCATGCATTTCCCACGGATTTTAAAGTGAAGGAATACACTGATGGAGTAGTTCGGTGCTGGAGCATGAAGTCGAAGATACGAAAAATTGGCCCATCTAAAGGTCTTGGTTTCCGGTGGAAGCACATTTCGTGGCATGATCTTATATGAGAGAGAGTGAGGAGATGAACGAAAAGGCATTCGGGCATTGGTGTAATTATGACTGGGTCTAATAACTAGGTAAACAATCAATGAAGTTAACCTAGTTAACACAGGAAAATTATAAAAGGCGTAGAAAATGAAATTTCGTGTAGTGAGATGTTTGAAAACATTCCAATATCTTCTTGCGTAGTACCTATGAATCCAAAGTTTTGAAGGGTAATGGCGCCTTTCAAAGAGCTCTCACCGAAGTTGTGTATAGCGTATAAAAATGATTGTAAAGCCAGTCAATCACCCATGGTGCTATTTGTACACTGCTGATACGATAAATACACTAATCGTAAGCGATAGCCTCCCTTAAGTCATGAACTTCCCCTTGGGAAAAATTTTGTCCTTCGTATTCGTAAACAACGTACGTATACTCATAGACCTTACTGTAGTTTTATTGCACTCACAATCGGCAGATGAAGAGTCGTTCATAAGCTGATTGGTTAAGACGTAGATTTTAACGTGCACTCAGTGAATCCGCAGTAAAAACTGCAATCTAGCACTAGTGACTGCGTTTTGATACTTTGATAAGTGTGTCAAAGCAAAATAATAATTTGTGTGATCTTGTCACGTACAGGTTTGATCATGTCCCTGCGTTTGGTCGGGCCCATGTTGGGCTACGTATCGGCGTCCGTTTGCCTCAGCATCTACGAGTCGCCATTTGGTAAGTTGGTTGGTTGGTTGCGAAACTTTATTGTTTTGGTAAGTAACTGTAAACAATTATTTCTTGTAATGAGGTAATTTATTACTTGCTCAGTGCGAGGCATTACTGGGTAGCTTTCTGAGATAGGAATGTATTGTTGCTTGCGTTCACCGAATTTTACTGATTCGTAACACAAAGCGAACACTATCACACTAGTTCGCCTATTAATTTCGGTTAGAAGTTTAAAAGCCACGACTGGAGCTGATGAGTACTTTTAGAGGACGTAAGAAATTTGTGATGGATAACTGGGCGTGCTGATTTAGCAAATTTCGAGGCTAAACGCGCAAAGAAGACAATGGAAAAAGAGCTCTGTGTGGGTGTTTGCGATCTATCTTTTTTATTTCTTTGCTTTCGCACATTTCGCCCTCGAACATTCATAAGACCGGCACACTAATTCCATCAGTGCAAAAAAATGCATTTCATTTAAACTGAGGGGAGCTACATTCCACGCCTGCTGTACTTATATAACTCACTGAAGGAAGATTGAAAAAAAGAAAAAAAACAACAACTCTAAACCACATGAAGAAGAAAAGAGAAAAAATGAAAACATAAAGAAAGAACTACAATCAAACAGCGTCGTTAAGAAAACACGTGATGAAAGCGAAATGCTGTAAGCTTTCAATATACAATAAAGGAAATGCACTCAATGCAGTATGCAAGAACTTGTAGGATGCTCAATATTTACCTTCAATAGTGCTGGAACTTCATAGCATGATCTATAATCTGGCCCCTTTCACATCGCCTACTCGATCGGTAGCCTGGCTTCGATTCTCGGTGCACTCCTCAACTGTGCTCTAAGAAAACGAATGACTGTACGCGTAACATTGGCCGTTTCAAACTATCCTTGAATGCCTATCGCAGGTACATTTGCAAAGTACCCACTACGCTACAACTCTTCCTTTTGCGAATAAACGAAGGGCCCCCGACGTTTCCCTTGGGTAACACGCGAACCTGCACAGCAGCTGACTTCGTTGAAGCTTTTGCGGCTGGTGATGCCTGAATAGCATGCCTGACTGTTTTGTAGGAGTGGGCATTTAAAACCCATTTGTTGGCGATCCACGTGTTTCGACGCCTGACACACATTACATGCGCTATGGAGACTCATTCCACTATGTGGCATCCAGATTTTTTTTTTTTTCGAAGCAGCTTCAAGAAATATCGTGGCTCCATGGTCAAATACCTGCTTTGCACGCGCACGGCAGGAGTTGATGTCTTGCTCGAACTGATCTTCTTTATTATTCATTTTATTTGCATTTTCCTTAGTTTTGTGGTCACAGACGAAGTTTTGCGCTCACAACCAACAACGCCTACACCGACACAGGAACTACTGCTAACCAAGCTTTTAACACTATCGCAGTAATAATGGATCCTGCAGCATCAAGTGTCATGAGGTATAATGATCGTAATGCATGACCACTGTGTGCACGAATCTATTAATTAATAATAAGCATTATTTAAAGCTCAGCAGTTTTCTCCAGGCGAGGTGGGGGAAGAGGAGATTAACCTCTGTCCCGTTCCGCCCTCCATCGATGATGATGGTGATGCCTCAGTTGATGCCTCGAAGTTCTCGAAGTTTTTGAACTTGGGTGGCACAGTTTTGGAAGAAAGAATCGCGAATATGGCGCAGTGCGAAGCATTTTTTACTTAACCGTTAAAGAGCAACGGAATTCTGAAACATCGCAACAAATATGTCGAACATAGGAGTATGTGTATGACGCACCACTGCTATGCGGCCCAAGGTTGAAATGACGGACGGGTGCAAGAATGAATGTGAATACACTTGGCAAGTCAGCCTTGAAATATTTGTCACTTAACTGAACCAAAAATATGCCGCGTCTGAAAAGGAAGGGAGACATCAGAAAGCCATACAAACTTTGGAAAGGTGGCCCAACAAAAGTAATTTCAAATGGGCAGTCTAAAAGTTTCCATGGCAATCACACACACAAGCAAATATATATATATATATATATATATATATATATATATATATATATATATATATATATATATATATATATATATATATATATATATATATATATATATATATATATTTAACAATACTGCCGGTCTCACAAGGAGATCATTGCATGGAGGGCATACATATGATGCAGAAAAGAAACACGAAGCAATCATTTCTAGCATACAAAACAATAAGCAATCGATACATGAGAAGCAGTAGTAGCAATGAGCAAGGTGAGGGCACAAATCTATATATATGGTTGTGTGTGATTTGCCCTGACCTTGTTGCTATACGCGCGTGTCTTATAGACGATTATGGGTCTGCCTCTTTGTTGCGCGTGATCTTCATACCGGTTCACAGAGTTTCTACATGCATTGAAATTCTGAATTTTTACGTGCCAAAAAGACGATATGAACATAAGGCGCGTCTTGGGGCACTCAGGAATCACTTTGACGTGTACCTGAATATTGGTACTCACGAGTTTTTGTATGTCGTCCCAATTGATTACCGTGGCAGGAAGTCTAATCCGCGTCCTCGAGCTTATCAGCCCATGGTCGCTAAGTTCCCACGGCGGATGGCTTCGCAAAGCGAACATATATATGTTGCATTTTACGTGATACGTCTCTGGCTTCGTTTGCTAAAGCGATAGCGTTGAGAGCTCACGTCGCAGCAATTTCGGTGTCGGTGTCGTCGTGGCCCACCGCTTCTGTTATGCAGGAACATTCCGTGGATCCCTGCAACGCTAAGCGACTGTACCATCGTTTTAAAACTGCGTAATGAATAGAAAACACATCAACAGTGACTTAGTGTCAGACGTAAAAAGTGCGCTATCGTATCGAATAGGCGTACGGACCACAACATTGGCATCGACGAGAAGTTTGTGAGACATGTTCAACATTTATATAAAATATTTCGGGAAAGTTCCTTTATGACAGCCGATTTAGCGGTTTGTGATAGCGCCCCTGCTTGTACGCATCGCATAAGGGTCCAATCTAGGTGTACCTTTGTCAAGACATTACGTCGAGCCAGTCGCGCCACTTAACTCGATTGAGCGGCGTGTCCACTTAGGTCTTTAGCTTCAACAACCGGACTCATTGTTTTGCAGCATGTCTCGCAAGGCTTTATAACCTTCCATCGGCCGATACCCTTCATTTACGTAAAACTAACGCGATTGGCCCTAATTTTCGCTCAAATTACGACGTTGGCGTCGTTGGTCGTGAGCGGAAAATCAGCGTCCTCTGTGAGTGAAAATGCGAAGGGCATGGAGATGAATAGATCATAAAACATTTTCGCTTCAGTGGGACACGGGCACAAGCCATCTGTGAGTCATTTAGGTTTTCTATCACAAAGTCACGTTATTGCTTGAAAGTGTTTTTAAAAACTATAGGAATGTCATGTGATGCGAGTAGTCTCTTGACGCATGTAATATTGCGCGGCACAAGCGTCGAACCGCACCAGGCGTCAAGATATGATAATTATACAACGATTGAGGTGTTTAGAGGCCCACCTATATGACAAACTTCTCTGACATAATTGACCACCATTAACAGCAAAAACATCAATAAAGGGAGAAGCTGCGAAGGTTCGAGGTATGCCTCACATAGTGTAGAGGGTACATCACTGATTCACTAAAAGAAGAACTGAGGCGTGCCGGGCTTTTCGCAACTGTACCTTCAGTAGGCGTGGTAGGGAAGTTTGAAATGGCTAATGTCGAGAGTGCAAGAGTTCATTTCTTTGCGGCGTGGTTGAGGTACCCTCCGAAAAGCAAAACGATCTTATACCGACCGAGGCGGCCATGCGAATGGGCCCGATTACGCTATCGCGTTCTACTCTCGAGGGCAAACTCAAGCGCAATCCAGCATTTACGCATATATGGTGTATCTACCTTTGACGAAAGATTGACAACCACTACCACGAGGTACAGGACGCGCTGATGTAGTAATCATTCACTTCCAACGTTTCCGTGTTTCTAATATTGCACTGCGTGTTAAACACACAAAAACAGAGAAACCCGGAATCAACCGCAAGCACCCGAACTGGATCGGAGCCTGGTGGTTGGGGTTCGTCATCTGGGGTGGTGCCATGGCGGTGATGTCGCTGCCGATGTCCCTGTTTCCCAAGCACATCCGGAGGAGTTCTGTGCACGCAACCACCGAGGATAAGAAGACCGATCCCAAGTCGTTAGGGCGACAAGATCGCCAACGATGCTCGAGGTGAAAGCGCTTCCCAAGTCCGAAACGTTACTCGGCTTTTCTCTTTCATTTATTTTTCCGTATACTAGTCAAACATTACCCGTTAAGTATAATGGAAGAAACATGAACAGTGAGAACTAACAGACAATATACTACCAAGAACAGTATAGGGTCTGTTACTTCTAATAACTATCATAATAATGACAGGGACCAAACCTGAAATCTTCTAACATTTCAAGTTCGGCACCTGCCAGCGGCAAGATATGTTTTCGTCCCCTCTACTTCCTTCAAATTTACATTGCACTTACTACCAATATTATTCCCTATACTTTGCTTCTCATCATTGTCTGTTAGTTTTCAATATTACAGTATTTAACAAAGAAAAATGAGTCCTTGAAATTTCTGTTATTTTCTAGACATATTAACGTTATGTTAAGAAATCGAACAGTTTCGAAAAAATAAAGTGAAGGTTTGAACACAGGCATAAAAGCTAACAATGCCTACTTCTCCTGCAGAGTTCAAGACGGCCGTGAGCCGCCTTTCCAAGAACCCCGTGTTGATGTGGAAAATGGCGACCCTCGTTTTTATCATCAACGCGATCGGCGGCTACGTCAGCATGTTCCCCAAGTACGTCGAGAACCAGTACCGAGTTTCGGCGTCAAAGGCGAGCCTCTTCACAGGTGAGCACGTAATCGTGTTTCGTTTGTTGAAGTTCGCCATGGAAGGACTGGTTCGCTGCAACGGCGTTCTTTGTTCGTGTTGTTTAACCTCTCGGCGCTTAACCTCTCTCCGTCTGTCTTTTTTTTATTTTTGTGCGTCTGACATATTTGAGATGGGTGATATATATTGACAGCTTCACACGAGTAACTGTGTGGAAGACGCGGACATTATACTGTGTAGAAAAATATTAGTACATCGTGCTGCCATGGTCGCTAGAAGCCTATTATGGGTATACCCATAAGTCGGCAACGACAGTGAGTCGGCTCACGAGTCCGTTAGCCTAGAATGAGGTTTCTCGACTAAGGTGTCAATGCCCTTCAACAACAATATCTCAAGTAATAGATGCTCTTCTTGGTGCCGTTTGATATAGTACCTTCGAATACGAGTTATGAGTGCTCGCAAACCAGTTAGTTCATTCTTCTTGGCAGAGATTACTACATAACACATATTTGTTGAGTATTGCTCTGGACAGTGGGGTGTGGGGGGGCACAAAGCACTGTTTAAGTAACTCATGTCTCTGATTAATAAATATTGAATTCGCGTATGAACTACACTGCTTTGCAATACTTGCGAACAGCTGGGAGTATGAACATTAATCCAGGTAAGGCTGATAGTAATGCTTAAGATGAGCAGGTATGAGTCATACCTTAATCTAACTGTTTTGTGCTAATACTATATACAGGATATTTATAGTTACCACAGACAAGAGATGAAGCTTAAACACACACTTTTAAAGATGTCTTAACAAAGAAGAGTCGAGGAAGAGGCTGACTGCGTGTAATTAATTTATTATAATGTCAAATGATCAATAAATATAAATAAAGATGAGCCCGCCACCAGTAAAGTTCTAACAATCATTGCGGCCGTAAAATATTTGCCCATGGTACATACGTGTCCAAGGCGCACGATTGTTTTGGTGCTTCCTATATACTCCCAAATCGGGGTATTCTGGTTTACATAAGTGAACTCATTTTTTAAGAAACCTAGACGTCACTTCTGGCATGAGATCTTTTCGCTCGTATAGTCTTTCAATTAGACTGCTTTGCTCCTAGAACAGCTGGAAATTAATCTTCATAAGGTCTGAACAGCAAAAAGAAACTAATAAAGTAAACGTGAATGATCGAAATAATATTGCGCAGGACCCACTAAGGTACTGGCAATGATGGTTGGCCTCTTTCTCGGAGGAATGATCATTCGCTTCTGGAAGCCACGAGCACGCACAATAGGCCTCCTGGGAGCCTTCGCGGACTTCATCAACATTTCCTTCCTCTTCGCCGGCATTTTCCTCGGCTGCTCCGGCTGGCAACTGGCGGGCACACATGTCGACACTGATGGCAGGTAAACCCCTTCCAGACTGGTATTTTAGCCTCCTATGCATTCCTAAATGAAAACTCCACGGTATCCGACTCTACGATGGTTGCCTTACGCGAAAGTTTGCGGCAAAGTATTTTGTGTGAAATAGTTATCTTGCCATACTTACGCAGGCTTTCTCTGAGTAACCCTTGCAACGAACACTGCGACTGTCCCACTGGACGCTTCCAGCCCATCTGCCACGTCGATCAAGCGGCCACGTACTTCTCGCCATGCGCGGCAGGGTGCCTCGACAGAGGAAACGTAGGTTGACTTTGCTAATTTCAAATACTTTTCTGGAAGTAGATAAATAATTCATTACCCCATCAGTTGTATAATCCATCTTTATGCACTGTAAAATAGTAGACCGGACTACAAACTAGATCTAGGTTACGTGCAAGCTTTTCTCAACAGCGACAAAAGTACAGCCTCCTTTTTCTTCACAAATTTCACGGAATAGAAACGTGGCCACGTCGGCCGCATTTTCAACAGAGACGAAAATGGTTCAGGCCCGTGTAATTATATTTAGATGCCCGTTAAAGAACCCCGAAGAGCCGAAATACCCGAAGCCTTCCACTGCTGCGTCCCTCGCTATCATGTCGCACTTTTGAGACGTTAATTAAGCCCTAACAATTATTAGTATGTTTCTTTTTTTCTTAAAAAAACCATGCGACCATCTCGGTGCTCAATGCTATTAATTCGAGAGCATCTTTAGCTGGAGCCCGCAAGCGTCTTGGTTCTCTTGTGGCTCAGTACCAAGACTACGCCAAGCTAAGCTAGTCTAGCCTGTTTGAAGAATCTAATCTCACCCTACATTGCGGTGTGTTTATCGCCGAAGCCGCGTCAGCAGTTTATAGAAGGGACGAAAACTCAGAGCCTCAGTGAAGCGTAAGAGCGCTGTCCCCATCCTTTTGCAACGAAAACTTGATAGACGCCTGGGCTTTACCTTCGAGAACTGTGCGTGATTTAGCGTGATTAAACCAAATTAAGCTCGCCTTTTCAATCACCAGCCTATATTCGCCTGTCGGTGGGCACCTAAACCATGTCACAAGCGGAGGCACTGTGCACCTGTAAATCACTACAAAAGATGACAATCGTTACATGCGTTGCACTTGCATCATGATTTACATGCAACGTTCATTGTGAGCTCGCGGCCGTTTCGCTGACTTGACAAACACCAAAATTGGTATTGCGTGATGTGACTGCACGACGAACATAAATGATAAGTTCTAACATGTCAATCATGACATGCATGTCATGTACAGCATCATTTGCTCCTTGCTGGCTGCTTCGCATCACATCGATTCCACGAACGCGTGGAATATGCCGGGGTTTTTTGTTTGTTTTTTAAGCAGCTGGGTGAGGCTCTGTAGTAGACTATCTGCTTGCAACGCAGAAGTCGTCAGGTTGATTCCCACTCGAAGCTTTGTTTGCTTTTGTCTCAAGAACCATGCCATTTTTTTTTTCGCCGGAATGTCAGCGAGATGAGCGCTTTAACAGAATCTCGTTAGTTTTGCTTAAATTAAGGGCGTCGTCACCTGGATGGTTATAAGTTCTCCAGAGACATGCAGTGAAGCAGCGAGTCTGGTTAACGTTGCGAAAACCCCAAGAGAACAGGGCGCTTAATAGAGTGTAGTAGGGTGACTATATATATGTATAGCTCGATCACGGAGGAATGGTCTTCACAGGCGCATACCGAGCTTGGCTGCTTAACCATCGCACTTCTTCAAATCGTGTGTAATAAAAGAACTTTTCAGAAATATTCTATAAAAATGTTGAACACGTTTCGTGAGCTTCTCGTTGACGCCATTGTTATTGCACGTACGCCTCAAAGATACAACAAAATGCTTGTAAGTGTGACACGAACTGTTTGTTTGTGTGTTTTATACTCGTAACACAATTTTATTAATGACTGCTACACTCGCGTCCTGTTTCAGAGATCTATGGAGTGTTCCTGCATAACAGAAGCTGTGGGTCCCGACATTGCGCTTCCAAAAATGGTTAACGGGTTCTGCGACTTCCCTTGCCAAAACCTCTTCATCCTCGTGTTCATCATCAGCTTGGGAAAGCTGATATCGCAGCTTTCTCGGGTAGGATCCACGCTCATCACTCTCAGGTATTTATATACCATTCACTCAATTTTCGTGTTCCACGGTGGCTTTTCGCAGTGGCAGTCAGCGACAAGATTAATTCTGGAACCAAAAATATTTTTGATAATATATGTCGTGCCGAGGCTTGGAATTATGTTCGTCTGGGGCCAGATTTCAGTTAGCTCTGAGTGAAGGGAAATTAGAAAGCCAGGCATGTTGGCCACAGCTTTACTAGAGTGAATTGGACCAGGCTTAATAACGGCTCAAAACACCTGAAGGTAACAACTGCTTGCTGGCAGGGCATTTGTACCACATCAATACGCTCTAAAGATATAGATGCAAGTGGGCAGATTTCGCTCTAAATGTCGCAACATCTCGAATTCTACGCACAGGGAAAAAAATGCTGCGCAAGAATGGATCCTTTCATACAATTCTGTTTGAACGCTTACGATTTAGGTAACTTCAATTTAACCACGAAAAGAGTCCATGGCACGTGATTTACCTTGGAATAACAGACACACCAAACAATGGAGCGGAGAGAGTGAAGACTTTTGCACCGATGTCTTGGTGCTTTGTTCACAAAGTGCTTTACAAAGTGAGAGTGTACTGAATGTATATTTTCCATCTGAATAGCAATTATCTTGCTTATTATGTCCTTAGGGAAGATTCACCGAAGCCGCCATTAAGAAAATCACATAATGTTTTTTTTCACCCTCGTAACGCAGGTGCGTTGACCCAGCAGACAAGGGAATAGCAGTTGGAATGCTCGCCGGCTGCTTAAATTTTCTCGGTAAGACTAACCAAATTTCGTGCTTGTTATGGTGTACTGCAAACTATGTAAGTTCTTGTACAGGTTGAATGATATCCATATCTCCAGAGTAACAAAAATGTTTTATTAGCATGCTCATAATTTCAAGGTTCGGCAAGATTTACCGACTAGACTAAGTTAACACAGTGTTTTCTCCGGTGTTGGGCTGTTGAAAATGCTCGGCAAACTCAGGGCAGCCATCACGGCTTGCCTTGTTAGCAGAATTGTTTCCATGCATTGCCTAACCTGAATTCTCGGTTTACATTATCCCGACCAAATATGAAAGAAATATAAGGTCTATTTGCTGATTCCTATATACCCAATTGGGTTAATTTAGATGATCAGATATTCATGATTGACGAAAAAGAAATGCTGACAAGAACAATGTCTACAAAGGCATCTTTGCCTCGCATACAGCTGTTGGTCGTTTTTTTTTGTAAGAAAACAGCAGCTAGGAGAAATGTTGTTGAGTCTAATAACATGGTTAAGAATCATATGTACACCATTGTACTTTTTCAATGACTGCTTTGTTTGTGAGCAACTCATAAATAATAATTACTCATTATTATGGGTTAGTTCTAAACTAGTGCTTGCAGCATACACTTACAAGACAGAATTCTAATTAATGCTTGCTTCAAGCTCCTTTGAGTGAATCATTCTTCTTTAAGCCGCAAGTGTACGACACAAGAGCCTTTAAGATGCGTGATTCACAGGGCGGAAAATTGTATTACTGCCCAACTTGGCAAGGTTTTTAACACCTATATCTCTCAATATTCCATACATTCTTTTCGTTCTACTGCAATCAGGCACTGAGACATGCTGATGTACTCTTTCGTTTAGGCACTTTCGCACCGTTGCCGCTCCTGAGGCATCGTTGGGAACTGCTGAGATTTTTGGCACTGTTTACACACTGTGAGACAGTGTGGCTATTTTTAAGAACAGTGCACCCACACCAGTGACTTCTCGCAGAGGTTTCGAACTGGTAGGCAAATCATCAGCTGTGCTTTGAAAGAGTGTGGGAATTGTGATAAGAAGTGCAAAGAACTGTGCGAAATAAACTGCAGGACAAGAAAGACCCAAGCACAAGCGCAGACTTGCAAATAAAAGTTTGTTATAAGAACACAGAAATAAAGAAGAAAAAAGAAAAAAAAAGCCACGTACGCGCTCGTGCATGTGTCTTGCTTGTGCCAGTTTATTTCGCGCAGTTCTTCATAAATTACCAACTCGCTTAGTGATAAATCCTTCTCAGTGATAAGGACTCTGTGTTTAGCGTTCCTGTAATACACCTTCTTATCTTTCCTCTTTCTGATTCCCCGTTTTACATGGCGAACTAACGTATCATGCTTTTTTTTCTTCTAGGTAAAGTTTATTTATGCCTTGTCACTCTTATTTGTTGCCCTCTGCCTCTCTCATGTTTTGTGCATTGTACTTTTTTAATTTGTGTACGTAATTCGCACTAAGGTTACTTGCCATATTAACAAACTTGTGTTATACACGAAAATTACCGGGACACACAAAAAGCATTGTTGAAGCGCAACACAACTCGATTTCGAGACTTTGCATCTAACGACTGGAAGTTTCAACTGAAACGAAGAAAAGGTATCGCTTCTGAGCTGGGGCATAGGCAGAAATTTTTTTCGACGTGGCACCATTTTGGTCTGAGTTGGGGCCTGCATAGACAGATGTGGTCGAGTGTCATTTTGTGCTGTATATGCCATGGCGTGCCACCCCATGGCTACGCCACTGCATCTGACTTCTCAGTATCGAATTTCAGGTCAAGTGATGTGATGTGGCCGCTAGTTTTCCAGCTGAGCCACCATGGTGGTCTAGGGGCTGAGGCACTCGGCTGCTTGCCTGCAGGTCACGGGATCAAATCCCAGCTGCGGCGGCCTCATTTTAGATAGAGGCGAGAATGCTTGAGGCCCACGCGGTTAGACCTGTTGGTGCACGTTAAAGAACCCCAGGTGGTTAAAAATTACCGGATTCGTCCACTACGGCGTCTCTCATAGTCATATGGTGGTTTTGTGACGTTAAATCCTAACAATTGTTATTATAGTTGTCCAACAGAGCACCCGCAACGCATTGTATGAGGAAGAAGAGTGAAGCAAAGAACGACCAAACACAGCTATTCTTGCATCTGTCTAGGTTCCTAGATAAAACATGCTTAATCTAGAGGCACGCCGATAGCCTTTTTACTGCAGCGTCTCCTCGCGTCGTTATGACGTCAAAACAACTTTGCTATTGCACATCGACGTCAGAACAATTACGCTGTCACGCCTTGAAGGGGTGTAATTAAAAATGGGGTGAGCAATGGCTACAAGCGGGCTTTTTGACACTTGAGTAATTGAAACGTCCATACAATATTTTCACCTTGGTCGGCGCCTACGCAATGTTGACACCGAAAGGTGTTAGTGCAATACCCTTGCTCATAGATAACTTGCACTTGACGTCATCGTCACAGCTTTGTAACGTGCTGGTTTCCTAAAATGGCGGCCTTGATGACGTCAACGCAGCATAATACCATCGTATTTAACATGCTTAAATACAATAACGATGCAGCCAGAATTGTATACTATATGCTTCAGTAACAAGAAAACTTGCAAGTGACGAAAACGTAAGCACTCGATGTCCCAAATTTTGCTTGTGCTATACGGTGCGTCAACATGGCGGTTTTAGTGACGTCAGTGTAGGCCATGTATAGACCTTGAAAGGAGTCTATTTCAAAGTGTGTAACTAGGCTATAAGTATCAAAGCAACACACTCAATGATGTCCCCTCTGCAGCACTCTCTTTATAACTCTCAAGCATAGTTCTAAATATCTACGCTTTTATCGTAGCTTCTAAAAAAATGTCCTGTTTTCAGGTGCCGTTCCGTACCCGCTGATCTACACCGCCATATTTGACGCCACCTGCCTCGTCTGGGAAGACCGGGGTGGCCACCGGGGCAACTGCTCGTTCTACGACGTCGACAAACTGAGAGTGGTCTACCACGCCGTCACGATCGTCTTCATGACGCTCGGACTGGTGTGCCAACTCGTCATGTCGTACTACGCCAAGCGGGTCACCAACATGTACGGCGAAGACGACGTTCGCCAAGACGACACGTCGTCCAAGCCCACAGAAAACGGCGCCCTCGAACTGAACGGCGTCAACGGCGTCCTTGCGGCCAAGACGACGTCGAGCAGCCCCTGAAACAGGCGCGACAACCGTTTCCGACCTTTCAATTTTACGAAAGACGGGAACGACCGCAACTCTACGTGACACCATCAGATCGCACTGACCTACGCGTATACAGCGTAACCTTGTACCGGTGGAAAATGCTTTTATTTACACTGAAGGATGCTGTCCTCGTAAGCACCACAACCGGCCAAAAAAAAGTGTATACAGCACGGGATTCATGGCAAGCATAAACGTCCGCTCTGTTAATGCCGAGCAATACTAACTTAAAGGGCCACTGACCACCACACTTTAAAAGACGAGGGGTGGTTTTATTTTCTCCTTCGCTACCCTTCTCCCACGCGATGCATCCTCCTCACACCTTAGTTCTCAAAATCGCGTGAACAATGGCAGCACTGAGCGCTAGAGATTATCAGCATTTTGCGCTTTTTGTCTACACGCTGTTATCACCGCTTGCGTGGGTTGTAATCACACAAAATTAAGCGTGATCGGTTGATGGTGCACGATATTCAAGAGAGACAAGAAAGAACGGATAGGCGGTTGCATGACAAAGCATTGCAGGAGACAAACAACACGTTGTATATTTCGCGTTATTGACAGATCGAGAGCATGTAAGCTATGGACGTCGTGGGAACTACTGTCTGCGTCACAGAAGGACGTAAGAAGGACAAAAAATATCATGAGGACATATTGCGCTCGTCTTTTTTTTGTATTTTGAAAACCTTGAGGTGACCCTTTCAAGGGCCCCTACTAAAACCACTCCTACATTAAACACGAGGCAGTGGCTTCCATCTCCCCTTCACTATCTTTCTTACAGGCGCTACTTACTCCTCGCCACTTATTTCTTCAATAAGACGCATTGATAATGCCAACATTAAAAGCTGAGCCTATCATAAATTTGCAATTTTTGGCAGTCCGCTTTTATCTCCGCTTGCGCAGTCGAAAATGAAGACAACAAGGGTAATCAGGCGATCAAGCAATGTGTAACGAGGACAAAATATGATTAGCGGGTGACTGCATGGCAAAAGCCTGGTAGGAGACAATTTAGAACTAGCATTTGTATGCCGACCAATCGAGAACCTCATGAGGCCACGTAAACAGACTGCTGACGTCACGAATTGTACCGTAAAGACGGAGAATGACAGGAGAGACTTGCGCGGTCTTTCTTCGTGTATAAAAAGGTTGTTTAGAGGGTCTCAAATGAGTAGCATTGTGTAGATCACAATTAAGAGCTGCTACCTGGCTGGAACATTTGTAATCAGAATTTATCTTCCAAGACAGAGCAGACACACAGCCGTTGGAAGCTCATTAATCCACCAAACTTTTTTTTCGGATGTTAACCTGCCCTTCATGAAGATTTCGCGGTTCTAGAACCATCGGAACGTAAACGAACAGAACATGGTAACTGATCACTGTCAAGTGCAGGGTCATCATCACGCTATCCCGCTGTCTTACTAAATTCAGTACAGCACGTTGCTATCACGACGTGGAAATATGTTAGCAGCCCTGCCTAGTCTGAACACCTTAATGGAGAGACTATGTTGCGCATGGCCACAGGAAGTGTTATAATGACAATAAATATATTTGTCCATGTTAACATGAAATGTAACATAGAATTCAGCGAAAGTGGTGTGCATCGTGCTTATTTTGCATTAACATGCCCACTGTTCGGTAAGTCTTTGTTTCCGCTGCAGTGTTGACCGATGTGATTGATCATGCGGGTGATCGTCACAATTTTTCGGGTTCTGAAAAAAAAATTACAACATATCCAGGGAGTGAATGATGATTGTTGGGGCGAAGCGTTCGTCAGTCCGTCCGTGCTTCCGTCCGTCCATTCGTTCTGGCTTCCGTCCGTGCCTGTGTCCGTTCATCCGTGTGACCGTTCATCCGTCTATGCGTCTGTCTGTGCGTCCGTCCATGCGTCCTTCATACGTCCGTTCTTCCGTCCGACCGTGCATCTGTTCGTGCGGCCATCCCTCTGCCTGTCCGTACCTGCGTCCTTGCGTCCACCCCTCTGTCTGTTTGTCCGTCCGTGCGTCCATCAGTATATCTGCATGTCAGTCCGTGTGTCAGCCTATCTATAGTGAAGACTACCAAGTATTACCATCTCACATCTTTTCATCATGTATTCATCATATACAAGTACCGCCATTCAGTGGACATTTCAAGGACCGCTCTTTCGGGTATGTGCTACCGGTGGTTACGCACTACAACGAGGGACGCACAAGCCAAGTCATAAGGACCTAAAATTCTGACGGGTGGTTGTGTACACTAAAACAGTACCACTCGTGTGAGGAATGCACTGAGTTTGCGCATGCCTGATGGCATATAGACTATATCGAGTGTTTACAATAATGCTGTAGTTATAACAAACGAGAACAGCTCAGTGTTTTAACACTTTGTGTGCTGGAACAACGACTCCTGACGCTGGCTCAGTCGGTGAGGGAGGGGGCGGGTGCGAGATGGGGACATGTCAAACTACCAACACGAGTTTCATTTTGCTACACACAACCATAGAAATGCAGGTACGAACATATATTGTTAAAGTATAGCTATCTCCCCTTCGGAAAAAAAAAGAGAGAGAGAGACATAGAGGAGAAGAAGAATGCCAGGAGGTTAACCACATATTAGTGTCCGGTTCGCTACCCAGCACAGGGGTGAGGGAAGTTTACGGGTGAGTGCGGATACCCCTGTAATATTGGTACTGTTCAGCTACTCATAGCTGGCATTGCGGTGTTTGCAGTCACTTTCCTTACGCGGAAATCCCGACAGTTGACGTGCAATTTGGGTAATCGGAGTGTGCGGAGGTTATGTCTTCCCGAACGAAATTATCCTCCTGAGATAAATCGGGAAGCAATAATTGACATGTAATGTTCCGGTAACGCGGTCTACTTTATCACTTTTGCGACGTTCTGCAATGACCGCGTAACTAGCATAACACTATTATCTGCCTCCTTATTTCAAGTGGTGTTTCAGATGAAAGCCAACACTTGAACTAAGAAGGCAGACAATAGTGCTACTAGTTACCGGGCCACTGCGGGACGTCGGGAAGAGATAAAGTTGACCATGTTACCCGAACTTTCCTGATTTATCTCAGAAGAATAATTTCTTTCGGGAAGACATAGCATTCGCACACTCCAATTACTCTAATCACCTGGCACCTTTCGGCTGTATCGCACATTATGGCCGCCTATGTAGATAAATTGTCTCGTGCAAAACGTCATTGACAAGCTCGGTGTGATTATCAAGATCACCGGCACACCGGTGAACGTCAACACGAAGAAGTCGCTACCGAAACACTTGCGCGATGACCACGCCATCAATGTGCACACCAAGTAGCGCATACAGAAGTCCAATGCTAAGCATACACTTCATTGGCATACGCTTCAATATCTGCCATGCGTACCTAACTACCTGTGCAGATTGATACTCTCGTATTTTTTAGCGGCATGTATTTTTGTGATGTGGGCAGCGTGACGCGAAGGGAGAACAGAATACGAGCGGGGAAGAAAGAAGGGGGTCAATTTTATTTCGGCAACTCTCAGACGCAAGTCTGAGAGTTACCTAGGCTATCTGCATTAAAAAGCTGTGTTTGCGATCTCTTGTTATCCTTTCTCGCTATCAGACACAAAGAACCGTGCCGCCTGACAGAAAAGTTGTGTAAGGAGTCCTCCGACAGGTGACTGGCTGCTTGCACACAGAACATCAAAGAAAAAAGAAAAAGTGCGTTTGTTTTTTTCGCTTCAACGAGTCGCCTCCAAGGAAGCCGAAGGTACCTCGCGAGCACATAGATAAGTCCGCACTGCGCGTTGGGCACAGGGCAAGTGGGCCGCTGCCAGAATACTCGAAAAGTGAATCGCCAATCGCTCTGCCGTATCAGCTCGAGAGACGCGACCGAAGAGACGACGATAATGTCGAAAAATAGGTGAGAAAAATAATCAGAACCGGGCCAGCCTTGGGACAATGTGCGACCAAACTACTGCGCTAGTAGCGGCAATACAAGACATCAGTGTCACGTGCAAGGGCTTGGCGTGAACTGTTGACCTTGTGTCGGCGTATTGTCGCGCCTAGAAGAACGATGGTGAGTTGGCTATGTCAGCGCTCTTTTCGCGAACCATGTTTTGTTTGTTTGTTTTTGTATAATAATTCCCTCTACCTTTGTTATGTTATGTTATTAATAGTAATAGTCTGGCTTTAGCGTTCCAAAACCATGGTAATGCATGAGAGACGGCGTAGTGGAAGGCTCCAGCAATCTCGAACCCCTGGGCTCCTTTAACGTGCTTCTAAACCGAAGTACGCCTCAAGCCTTTATCGCCTCCATCGGACATGCGACCGCCGCAGCTGGGATTCGAACCCTTGACTTTCGGGTCAGCCGTCGGGCAGCACAACTGCTATAGACCACCGCGGAGGGTGACCACTTTATGAAGGTTTGTAAAGCATTTGTGAATATGGAGTTGTCTCTGGAGCCGATGTTTCGAGAAGTGGTGTCATTTTCTTCAAGGCAGCGACGGCTGACCCTATACCGCGGTGGTATGTTTACGCGTCGTACCCTCATAAACAAACACCCGCTCATAAACAAACACCCGCTAAGAAAAACAGTTACAGACTTGAAAATAACAAGTGCTCTTGCCGAAACGTCCGCTCCAGGGTAGGCCCACGTTCACGACTTGTTCATCTCTTCAAGCTTACATCTTTCTTCGAAGCTTCTGACGTTTAGAGGGACACTAAAAAAATATAAAAAAATTTGCCAATTTGTAAAGTACAATCTCACTATCTCAAAAGCACCATTCTTGCCGCGACGCGATGCTTGGTAAGGGAGAAGACTCGCGAAAAGAAAATGCGAGTCAATACGCAACCTCCAGACGCCCGCACCCAACACTGTGACGTCATAATTCTTGAAGGCATATACTGGGCCCTACGTAAATTCTATTGCACCAAAAATGAAGTACAGTGTGATTTGTGGGTGCCATAGACCTCGCATGCTTATCTTCAGAAATTTTCATCGTGTTAATGTCGCGAAAATACCCAAATTACATATTAGAATTCGTGGCGTCACGCGCGTATATAGATTTCGGGGCGAAATCTAAAAATAAGAATTCACCCTGAATTTTCTCCGCTGATAACGAACTTCTCATAGTGAAACATATGCCATTTAGGTTCTTGGAACGGAACTCGTCAATCTAACGATGACGATAGTTATAGCGCGAGAACAAAACGACGACACAGAGACAAGAAGGAGACGAAGGACAATGTGTCGTCGTTTTGTTCTCGCGCTATAACTATCGTCATGCCATACCAACTAGCCCAAGCTGCCACACTTCGTCAATCTAAACCGAGTCATTGTTTTTTTTTTGAGGGGGGGGGGGTTCCTTTAATCAAGTTGGTTGTCTCTCTAATGATAATAGTTTTTATTCGTATATTTTTTTCAAAAATTATATAAACACTGTTCAGCTGAAAGCTTCTGTTAGAAGTCATCGTTTGTGCCTAAACCACGACGCGGCCATGAGGCGCGCCATGGTGGAGGGATGCGGAAATTTCGACCTCCTAGGAATCTTTATCATCCAGTACACAGGCTTTTTATCATTTTCCCTCCATCAAAATTAGCCCGCCGCCACGGGGATTGAACCCACGACCTTCGAGGCGGCAGCACTGCGCACCATAACCGCTATATACCACCACCAAAGCTTGCAATTTCTTCGCGCTAATCAGGGTTGCTGTTCTACATTTACCCAAGTTAGCTACTTTTCGACCCGTTTGGCGACGAAAATTTCCAATTGGCGCAATGGCTATTTTCTGGCTACCTTTGAACTTTTTTCTTTTTGAATATTGAAAACGGCTTTATTCGTTCATTAATAGTAGGGACTCTGTTCACAATAACGCTCCTCTTCTATTGGGCTGCTAATTAGGCGACGATAATAAATGGCGTGGTTTCCTTGGTTACTCTTGCCGTGAATTCTGTCGCCTTTTGAAGTCCACTCAGCGGCAACCCTGGCGCGCATTATGAATCACTGGAATTGTTCGTGGAGCAAACGTTCCAGATTACGCGTAGTACAGTAACACTTCTAATAATGACAGGGAATTCATTAATAAATTTTTCGTCGTGGCAGTGTCGCCAGCCATAAAAAAAAGAGAGAACTGCAACCCACCTCGTTCCATAATGTCATTAGCCAAAATTCATATGCGAGTCAAATAGATTTCATATAAACATCGATCGCTAATACTTTTCACTCTGTGTGCTCCTGACAGTGATCGTATTTGTTTCTTTTAAAGGTTTTGCCACACAGTTTGTTTATTAGTCTGAAATTGGGATTCATTAAGAATAACTCTTCTTTCTAATTCACGCCGTAACCTCTAGTAAGGTTAAAAGAAAAAAGTTAAGTCCCTATGATCCGCCCAACTCTCCGCTGGTTTCCCATGAGAGTGAGTAGATGCCGATAATCGAATAATAATAATAATAATAATAATAATAATAATAATAATAATACGTTATCATGGCTGGTGATCAAGGTGCCAAGGATAACGTTGCACATGTACATGATAAAAGAGGAGTTTATAAACAGCGTATTTATAAATAACGCTGTAGCTTCATTCATTTTAATTGATTGTTTATTTCTTTTAGGAGCGAAGCTCCTTATGGCGTGGCTTTGGCATCCCTCGTATGTAACCACCAGTGGCACATACCCGAAATAGGTATAACACTTGACCTCCAAGGTGGTGTCAGTGAGAGATTTCATCTGTGCGTTGTTTAACAATAAAAAATAGTGCTCAATGTACATGCCAATGGCTGCTAATGGGGAATGAGAGACATGAGCATTCGGCTTTTAGTCAACGCGCACGCTGCGATCCCCATTAGCAGCCATTGGCATGTACATTGAGCACTATCGGACAAGAAAGGGATGCTACATTATACTTGCTGGGTGTAACCTCCTTAGCTTTAGAAAGGTTTAGCGAGCGTTGAGCCGCAGTGCCATGAATACAATGAACTTGTATATACCATGAATGAACTCAAGGTGGTTAAAAATGAGAAGTAGATACGAAGCGCAAGCCGTAAGAAAGTAAAAGCTGAATCCTCCTGTCTTTCGTTTCACATTAGCAGCCATTGGCATGTACATTGAGCACTATCTGACAGGAAAAGGTTGCTACGTTATACTCGCTGGGCGTAACCTCCTTGGTTTTCGAAAGGTTTAGCGAGCGTTTGGTCGCAGTGCCATGAATACAGTGAATTAGAATATACCATGAACTCGAGGTGGTTAAAGGTGGGAAGTGGACCCAAAGCGCAGGCCGTAAGAAAGTGTGCGTGTGCCACCTCTCGTTTAGTCCTTGGAATGTCCGCTGGATGGCGGTGCTTCTATATGGGGAATATATGATAAAAAGATGCGAGATGGTGGGACTTGGAGTGTTGAATAGATGAACGAACGGACACACAAACAGATGCATGGATGGACGCATGAACGGACGCAGGGGCGGATGCACGAAAGAACGTAGGGACGGGCGCACAAACAGACGCATGGACAGTCACACAGACGGACGCATGGACGGACGAATGCTTCGCCCCACTCTCCATCATTCACTCCGTGGATATGCTGCCATTTTTTTTCATTCATTATTTCCTCTTTTCCTTGACTCCACGAAATTTCCAGCATCTGTTATCTCTAATGTCACGAATGCAATCAATTCTTTTTTTTTCGCTGCAAGATTAAGTTGATTGCTCGAATTTAACACCCCCAGTGAACTCTGTTTTTTACGTCGATTCTCGTACTGAGTTTGACGGCTGCCAATAACACCATCCTATGTTAGGTTCTCTGTTATTGCTACGATTTGCAACTTGGCTTAATAATAACTGCTACTGCTATTTCCAAGAGAGCTTGAACTTCAGGATTTTTTTCTTTAGAACATGTGACCACAATGAGGTGCAGAGTATTCCTAATAAACGAATAAAAATTGAACCCCCGGAAATTTTAATCGACTCTTCAAAACGTAAAGCGACAGGAGCAATAGTCTCCACATGTTTCTATACGAAATTTAGTTTGCAGCCTCGATTTCAACTCAAGTAATTAATCAAGTGATATTTCGGTTCTGTATTTGAAGGGTAACTTTCCACCCGCCGTGCTGGTCTAGTAGTTATATTGCTCGCCTTCTAACTTGAACGTCGCGCGATCAATTCCCGACAGCAACGGCTTCATTCAATATTAGTATGTGCAGCGCAACAAATGTAAGGAAAAAAACAGAGACAGGAAAGGGTGCTGAGTTTTAGCTCTATTTATCTAAGGTATTCCGGCCACTTTTATACAAAAGGAATTAACTATTCACACAAGCGACAACGCACGCGTGATTAGCTATAACCACTCATGCACGCTGTTCATTGACCTCGCATAGAAGCAACTAAATTCCCCAAATATTTACAGCTGAAACTCAGTGCTCTTTCCTGCTTCTGTTTTCCATCCTGCATTGCTTGTCCAACGACGATATTTTGGATCAACCACCTCACCCAAATCTAGCTGTTGCTGCGGCTTCATTTTAGTTGAGGTGAAATAACTAGAGACACCTGTGCACGTTAAAAAACACCAGGTGGTCAAGATTTTTCAGAGCCCTTCACTACAGCGTTCCTCATATCATATCGCGGTTTTGGGAAGTGAAGCTGGCCATTAACAAATATAATTGTTGAAGGACGACTTTATCAGGCTATATAGCTTAACGTCGGTGCTCTTGCTGAAGAAGCCTCCTTGCTAAAGTAAACAAAGCAACATTATTAACTTACTTCAACGCCAAGGTATGTAAACCATCGCCATGCTACGAGTGTAGAAAAGCCAACAGAAGTGTTCGCGCAGACACTGATTGAACGTCCTGAGACTGAGTGAAAGATTGGTTGAATGAGGCTATAACGTGTCAGTTGGCGCAGTCTAGCTGTCGAAAGAGTCTGTCGGTTGCCGGCGGACGCGTGCGAGACCGAATAGTGGAGAACTGAGTGAGTGTGCGTGAGCAACGTCAACATCTTCTTCCTTTCTTAGGACGGCGGCTGGCGGATGTGACGAAACGGTCGGCCTATCGACGCCGAGACACTTTGCCCCTCGAGTGCGGACTGCCGCGGCTGACCGGAGAAAAAGAGAGCGGGCCGTTCCGAAGGCCGCGATCGCGATAAACGGACGGAGAGGGAAACCTCAGCGGCCCCTCCGAGCCACCACTTGTCATGAATGCTCAGCCAAGACTCAACGACCGTGATGCCGCCGACGGCACGCGCGGAAAGGCAACGCTGGAAGCCGCGGACGCACCCCCGTCGAAGCAGGACGATGTCCCGGCGCAGGACTCGGCGCAAGACGACGACACCGATAGTGACTACTTGTGCGGTGTGGGAAACTACAGACCAAACTGGTTACAGAGGTTCGCCACTTCGCGTTACTATGCCCTCGTGTTCGGCTTGCTGGGCATCTTTCAGGGCGCCTTCCGAACCTACCTGGTCGGGACGCTGTCCACCGTGGAGAGACGCTTTTCGCTGTCCAGCCGCGCCTCGGGCATCATCATGATCGCCGACGACCTGAGTCCCATCGTGGCAAACTTCGTGATGATGGCCCTTCTGAGACGCACCAGTAAAGTGAATTGGGTGTCCGGAGGAATGCTCTTCTCACTCCTGGGAGCTGTGTCCAGTATGCTCCCTTACCTGGTCTATGGTCCGGGCAAGCACCTCGAAGGAGATGTGCGTATGGTCAGTGGTGTATCAACAAGTACCACTCAGTTCTGTGGCACTTCGGACGTCGACGCAGCAGCGGCGAGTTGTCAGGCCATCAAGGAGGACGCAGCCTCAATCGGGCCCCTGATGTTCTTCTTCATGGGCAACTTCTTGAACGGACTCGGCGGTACCGCTTACTATGTCATCGGGACCACCTACATGGACGACAACGTTAAGAAGAAAAACTCGGCTGTGTACTTCGGTATGTCCGCCATACTTCTCAGTTTGTTGCTCAGGAGTACAACTTCTATCGAGAAAAGTGTAGTCACAAGAGGCATCGGTGTAGGTGATTCCTCAGGCAAAGCATCGGCTGTGTCTGTAAGATCGTGATTGCAAAATTCAATCAAGAAAAAAAAATGTGAAATGGTTTCAAATATTGCCAGAAAAAAATTGTAAGACCCCGGCTAGACGTTCAGAGTACGAGCGCATAGTACATCCGATTCATTCGACGAATCATGTGCGTGACATGTAACCAGCAGTTAAATTTCATGGTACTTAATTACGTTATTTATGTAGATTTTAGTTATCAGCGACATATACCATCTCATATGCAGAGACTGGCAGAACCATTCCCATTACTTCCGAGAGAGCGGCCTATTCTCTACTCTTTGCATTGGCTAGTTTATCTTTTCAGGAAGCTATGGAAAGTTACGCAGCGGAAGCTGTAACCCGCGGTGGCATCTTCCTTTTTCAGTAACAAGGCAAACAAACGCTTTCGAGTGGCCGTAAGCTCAAGGAAATGAGACAACGGTAGTTGCATTGCAAGGAGCGCGTAATTTTTTTAGATACGAGTTAATTACTTATTTGCTTATGCCGACGCTGCACGAATAGCACTGTGAAGAGACTGCAAAACATGCTACTTATAGAATCGTATCAATAGTACCTTAATCTTGACGAAACCAAATTTCTGGTTAAAATGGAAATTCTCTATCAGAAAAGCAGCTTTATCATTCGCGGTTTAAACAATAACCTTCATGATAGTATTATTAGAGTTCCAACACAAGGAAACTATACTTAAAACCACAACAAATGCATGCTTGTGGAGAATGAAGTGTTGTTTGACGAGTTGGAGATCGCTAAATTACATAAATGTATTAAAAAAATAACTGATGTGCGAAAAAAAGCGAGCATTATGCAGAAGTAAAGAAGACGTCTTTCCGTCCGGTTGTCCCCTTTTTAGCGCTGCTATTGGGTCTTTGAATCCTTCACTATATGTGAACATAGTAAATACCCATGTAATTAGATTTTTGTTCACGTTGAAAAACCCCAGGTGGTCGAAACTTCTGGATCTCTCCTCTGTCACATCTCTCTTTATCATGGCATGGTATTGGGACGTCAAACCCCAACGATTAATATTATTATGAGCATTACAGATATCTTTTCAGTATCCTTCCTTGGCTCTTAGACAAACTCTTTTATAGTAAACAGTTTTATAGTAAACTCAAGGTTGTTCATTGAATGCGGCGGCCGCAAGGCGAGGCCAGCTACGACCACGAACATGGTAGGAAAACGACATGTCTATCGTGAAGTTTCGCGTGTTCTAAAGGCCGGGAAACGTTCGTGACTAAGGATAATCGGCAGCAAGTGTTATCAACAATGGGGCAATTATTTCAGTAATTGTGTCGTCTCATTTTTGACGCAGCCTGCATATTTTTCATCAAAGATGTATGAATACTCATTCGCATTTGCTATTGCCCCTAGGCTCCCTGTATGTCTTCCGTCTGCTGGGACCCGTCTTGGGCTTCACAATGGCGTCTATAAGCCTAAGTTACCCTGAAGATATGAAAGGTGAGTATGTGCTTATTTAAAGCGAAAGCATTATACATACCATGAGGTGAAATATCCGACGCCGCGATCTTTAACCTCCGACGTCCACTAAAATAGTGGCTTTACCACCTGACAGCAAGAAACCTCGCCTAACCAAATGATGTGGTAGGGATGACACAATGTAGAAACATGTCACGAGGACGTCGAAATAGCACGGACGCCAATACAGCTGTACGCTGCGATTGCATTCTCCCTTTTCTTGTCCCGGCGAAAGCGCTGGAAGCTAATTGGGGGTAGGGGGTGGCTTGGGCAAAGAAAATGCGTCACGCGCACCTAGTTACCTTCCGCCCTTTTTTTCATTTTTTTATCTTCCAATACGTAGCTTTTTTAGTGTGATAGTGCACGCACGCGTCAAAAAGCCCCGGGCTCCCGCGGCGATCTCTCTCTGTGAGCCAATGGCTGATAGATGGCCTCGTACGAGTGATTTTCGAGCTTCCTCCTTCGTTTCTTGAGAGAATAGAAAGCAGTTTTAAGCTGACTTTGATAATTTATTGTGAATTGTGAATAATATTTGAATAATATTTGGCTCACGTGTTCTCGGGAGCTTCTACTACGAATAGCGTTTTCTGACCATGCTCAAAAATTGTTACAAGGCCCCTGTAATGCCTGCGGAATTATAAGACGCGAATGGCATGCCCACCACCACCTCCGCAGTTTAGTTAGGGCCAAACGCGGTCTTACTTCTGATAAGAAATTTCATTTGGTGACGCGCACACACAGGCTCATATATATATATATATATATATATATATATATATATATATATATATATATATATATATATATATATATATGAGATCTAACAGACAGTAATGCCAAGGAATGCACAGGGGAAGTGTAAATAGGAAGAAAGAAGAAAGAGAAGTGGATGAAAAAATAACCAGCCGTGAGCAGGAATCAAACCTACGACCTTCGAATAACGCGTTCGATGCTCTAACCACTGAGCTACCACAGCGGCCTTCCCTCCATCCACTTTTTTGGGTTTATATGTGAATTCAGAAGTAGGAGTGACAGTCAGCGCCATCTATAAGCCAAGCGACGAGTGTGAAAACACTCTTATTCGCATGTTTGGCGTCACATAGCACGTGAACTTATTATGAGCGGGCAGCTGATTAATAGTCCCTCGTATACAACCTAATGACACCAAGTCCGCCAGTACGAGACCCTCGTTCAATTAAATAAGGGAAAGAGGTGTATACCTAAGGGCTCGTTTTTCCGTGTTTTAACACAATATTAATGAGATCTAACAGACAGTAATGCTAAGGAATGTACAGGGGAAGTGATTAGAACCAATGGAATGTAAATAAGAAGAAAGGAAAGTGGATAAAAAGCATATATATATATATATATATATATATATATATATATATATATATATATATATATATATATATATATATATATATATATATATGTGTGTGTGTGTGTGTGTGTGTGTGTGTGTGTGTGTGTGTGTGTGTGTGTGTGCGTGCGTGCGTGTGCGTGTGTGTGTGTGTGTGTGTGTGTGTGTGTGTGTGTGTGTGTGTGTGTGTGTGTGAAGCGCTGACCACCGCTGATAAGCGAACAAAGCAACCATACCCTACAGACCAGTGTTGGCTAATTTGGCTGTGTAGTGCTGCCACATGCTGGTCAAGCCAAGTAGTTAAAAACTTAGAATACCTCAGTGACGTAAAAACCTGAGACATCACCCCTCCTTTACAATGAAAGATAATCGGACAAGATATGGAAGGGGGAGGAGGTGGAAGGCTTGATCCGTTGCACACCGAAATTCAAGATTACGGTGGAACACCTTCTAAGTATAAGGTAGACCTCCGCTTTTAATGAAATGCTTTATTGAATATGCTCTGACTTACTGTTACTACTGAGCAAGAAGGAATCCTCGAGTGAAATTTCATGTCCTAAAATGATGGGGGCGAGATATTCCTCAAATGTTCCGACAACATGTGACAACTTAGAATGTAACCCCGAAGCACCACATTAAATGTGCCGAGAAGTCGGGTAGATATTTAAGGGCTATCAGAACGTGGCTTCCTAGGAAACGCTGCTGCAAGATTCTGTAACGACTAAAGGGTTCGAAAAAAAAACGCCGGGAGAGGATGGGTGTGGGAAGGGCCTTTTTCGGGCATTGGTGTATATTTCAAATACCCTTAAAAGGGGAAGAGGGCGCTTTCTCGGGGTTTTACGGTACGCAGTTTCTGCTGCAATCATTCTTAAAGAGTCGAGAACGACATGGCAGAAGTAAAAGGAACAGTTTTCGAGGGAAAATAGCGGGTGTAAGGTTGTTTTGTTGAGTGGAGGTTAAAATTGCATAATGGGCCTGGCGAAGCTTGTTAGAATTAAGCTGTTCGCCGTCATATTAAATTTTGTTGTGCAATGGATCAAGCCGCCTCCCTCGTGCTCGTACCAACACGTTGTACCACGACACTGTATTCGACATGCGTTAGCGTCTGTTAACCTCGCTTTTCAAATGACTGCAAGCTTTCGATGTCCTTGTGGCGTCGTCTCGCTAACCCAACCCACTTCCTCGACAAAGCAACGCCCGTTTTGCCGGTTTACGTTCGAGAGTTCGTCCATTCATGCCGTCCGGAAGCTTCGTAACAAAGCCTTGCTATACCATCTGTATTTTTATGTAGTGCTCCATTATGCGAAATAAATTAAACATGAGAAGGCTTTCGCGATGCGCACAGTTACGCTGTGTTGAAGTACAATACGCCGAATAACGTACCCCTTTGTTCAGCATCAATGGTTACATAGGTGGCATTTGACTAGCTTGAGAGTGAGCTGTTTTCGTAAAAATGCCATTACGGCATTGAAAGAGAGTAGTGGGGTGGTATTGTATAGTTTCAATGCATTTTATAAAGCTGATACTAACAATACAGGAATGCAGGCAGTTGAATTAGCACTGGATACATGGGATGTTGGCCAGCGCACCCTACTGCGGTAAGTAGGCAATCCAACCTTCACATGAACAATAACGCCTGAGTCAATAGAGATTGGCGAATACCATATTGTTTTGTTAGCTTCGTAAATGTCATTAGGAGGGCCTAAAACTGGCATTTCTTTGCCCATGAATTGCTAAGCTAATCATTTTTTTTTTCAAATTAACTTTCAAGTGACATGAATAGTAATCAACCTACAGCTAAACAACCACTTTTGGTGGCATAGTCTTCCGAGTTGTTGTCATAGTGGCTTGTTCCAGAAAGGTTCATCTAATCATATCTTAGTGTAGATAAGTACCTTTTCTTATGTTTTGAAGGTAATGCGTACATAGATTACACTTTCAGGCTGACTTAGCTTTCACCATACATTTTTCGTAAGGTCAATCAGGAGGGTGCCCCAGTGTATAAAGAACATTTACATTACTCCATTTTGTGCACTTTCTTTCTTGTCCATATTTCCCCACTCCAGTGCAAGGTAGCAAACAGGAGGCTAATATATGGTTAACCTACCTGCCTTAAGTTTCCTGTTTTTTTTTTAGGTATTGATGCAACATTCCGAAAAACGATCGAGTAAAAAGGGTGTATTTTTGTCCCACAACGATAATCATCATCCGGTTTGCTTGCGCTTCCTTTCTTGAAAACTCGCCCTACCACGGGGTTCTAGTGGCTAGGGCATTCGACTCCTGACGCACAGGTCGCTGGACGGAGTCCCGATTGCCGCGGCTGCATTTTTGATGGAAGCGAAAATTATGTAGGCCCTTGTGCTCAGATTTGGGTGCACGTTAAATAACCCTAGGTAGTCGAAATTTCCGTAGCCCTCCACTGCGGCGTCTCTCATAATCATATGGTGACTTTGGGACGTTAAACCCTCATGCCAATCAATCAATTTCTTGAAAACTCGGCACTGGCCATTTTCCTATCAAGAAAGCCACGTCACGCTGTTAATGCGCATGTTAGTCGAGACTTGAAAGCCCCGGGCGCGCCGCTTTAGTGCAAGGAAAGGAGCACAAGGTAGATTTTGGTTGATTGAAAAAAATACGTCATTTTTTTTTACCCAATCTTTCCTTTCATAGAATATACAAGTTGGAGCTCTCGGTGAATTTTTAAATAACCAGTGTTAGTCAAAGCTATCACTACGTTATATATGACGAAGATGATGATGATGATGATGATGATGATATGATGATGATGATGATGATGATGATGATATTAGGATTGTGTGTTCACTTGGTCTGGCTACGAAATCATGTGTGAAACAGTCACACAAACAGCTACAAAAGCAGTACGAATGAAAGATCTTGCCACACAATCGGTGTCGTGGCGGGGTGTTGCGACCGGGTTTCCAGACATCGGAGGTCCGGGATGAAGTTGTCGAGGCAGGAGGAAGAGAGACTTGAAGAGGGTTTATTTACAATATACATTGCGAACTCCCCTACACGGTGAGCCCTCAAACGTGGCAGGCCGCTACATGACTCCTAACATAGCGCTCCATGGTGCTTGGTTCTACATGGTTCTGCTCGGTTCTGCTCTGTTCTTGCTGCCTGGTTCTCTTCTCGAAAAAAAGCACACCGAATGAGCCGTGGGGGCTCATTATAAAGGTCTGTCCTCCCCAGATCCCTAGATCGGGGACCGCGTACAGAGGGCACCGTCCAACCACGGATCACACATTACCGCGAGGGTGACGAGCACGCACGGTCCACGTGAACGTTAAAATTGAAGCGTGGTCACTGCACGGCCATGTGGCACGAACGTGGCTCCTCCTCGTCAAGGGGTTGTCGCTGGGCGAGGGGTCTGAAGTTGATGACTGCATCCATCGAAAGGGCCGCCGTAAACAAGCTTCAAATGGTCGCCGAACGACTCGTTCAATTAGCGGGACGATTTCCGGCCGCCGCCGCCGCCGTCATCTTCCAAAGAAGAAGCTGCACTTGTGGTCTCCCGAACTGCTCACGGTGTCGTGGCGGCAAGACGCCGCACCCTCCGGCCAGGGGGGAACAATACATGGCGGACACAGGCCGCCAACCCGTTGGCGACTAAAAAGGAACATCAAAAGGAACGCCGATCCACTGTCAGACCTGGCGCCGGTCCTAACAGTAGGCAGCCGGTCGTTCGGTTTGGTTTGAAGATTAAAGGAGCGCCGCTCCCTCTTCAGCTCCGGCGCCGGTCACAACAGCTCGTCCGCCGGCGGGAGAAGCGACCTGAGGGTGACCAGCTGCACAGGTTGCTCGAAGTGTCGCTGTGTAGTGCTGTCTTCCAGGCCACTGCTGATGACGCTCAGCCAAGGACTCTTTCCCTCTCGTTCCTTGTGGCTCCCCTCTGGAAAAGCATTCATACGCACCACCACAGGCACGCTAGAGCACCCTGCCCGCACTGAGACACGTCGAGTCCGACAAATTATCCAAAAGCAACCTTACTTAAGCAGTATTACCAAACACAAAGCAGCAATCGGGACGTTTCTCTGAGGTTTCACCAAAACTCCTAATCCCGATCCGATAATAATCTTCCCATCAAACTGCTTTCAAGAAAACTAATTGTCAAGTGATGCGCTCACCGTGGCATACCCGAGTGCCTGCGTGAGTAATCCGCCGTAACCCACCAGGTATCATACTCATAAAATGAAGCATTTTACTTCACGCTATCTTTTAGTTCCCGAAATTTAGTGCCGCCAAAGCCAGTCGTCAATTCCTCTTGAGAAGACGAAAGCATAACTGCCGTGCTGCACCTGCATTAGGAACCTCTTTATTATACATCCGCAAACGCACATCACAGTGCGCCTGCCTGGAGGAGATACCACCTAACCGTTCCCTTGCTGTTGCCACTTTCACAAAGCATACATATAAACTCACGAGCTAGCTTTTCTTACACACCGGACACATGCGAACAAAACATTAAATGAACAACAAAAAAAGTTTCGCATGAATCCTGAAAAATCTCGCAAGCATAACTTTGCGTCTCTACGCTCAGTCATTAATTAGTTCATAACGTTGCTCCTGCTCATTTACACGTATCTACCATGACGCAGGCTCTATGCGTGTCGTTTATGCAATCGCACAACGCTTACCTTAGCTAAACGTACAACGCCCAAGAAATGAACAAAACCAAAAAAATGTGTTACCTAAACACTATTTGGTAGACGAGATTCTTAAAAAACACATTAAAATCCAAAACAACTTAAACAGTCAAAAGCAAATTTCAAAACAAAATAAATCCACTAATGACCATCGTCAAAAGCTCACGGATGTCTACTCCTTTTTGGGACTAACGCGCGGTGTCGCGTCCTGTGGGTCTTTTTTAGGCGAACGGGAAAATGGAACAATGGCAAAACCCATTCGCTTCGCCTCCGACCCCCGCAAAGCTCTGCGCTGACAACCTGCGTTCTTACTCTCGCTGAGTACCTCGCACTCCCGCAGTCCATCAAACATGCCGTCGATAGAGCGACGAAAGGGTCTGCCTTTCTACCCAACGTGCTTTTTTTTTTTTCGTTTTGTCCGGCGGCTCGGACGCATACAAACCAACTCCGGTGCCGATGACAAACGCCTAATTCTGTACGCTCTAATGCGTGTCACTATCCTTCCAATAGATCTATACAACGCATATAGGCTACCAAAATGATAGAGCGCTAAACGAAAACAAAGTACAAACGAGTTATTTACAAAATCACAAAAAACAAAACAAAATGTTCCTTTCAACAGTCCCGAGTCGACGTTTTCCGAGAGGCTAACAGCTGTTCGCAACAACTCTGAGTCGAACTCGCGGTGGTCGCGCCCGGAACGATTTTCTCGAGAAGCGGGGTCTACAACACGCGTCAATCGCCCTGCTACCGAACCCCGCGACGTTCCTCGAAGCCGACTTGCTGTCGCTTCCTGCCCCCTCGAAAACCACCGACTCTTTTGCCCCGCACCCCGTCCAATGCACCGCGAGAACAACGGAAGGGTCTCTTGCCCCTCGACCACTTACGCACACAATGCGCTTCTCTTTTCTTTGTTCTCTGGCCGCTTGGACGCTTGCGATACGGCAACTTTCTTGAAATTTCGCTCCGCCATTTGAATACATTCCTCAAACGCGTCGCGATTTTTGCCTGCCTGTTTTTACGGCGCTTTCTCCGTTTGCACGTCTCTTGGTGCCGTCTACGGAGCCTTTCGCCCATCTCTGATGCTCACCAGCACCCACATGCTCATCTGATTTTTCGCGCGGACTGTCTGGATAATTGCCTAGCAATCTATCCTTCAAACACTGCCGCGTACGATGCGCTTTTCTTTTCCGGCGGTTCGGACGCATACGATACAGACCCGTCAGAGATGACAACGGCACTTTTTCTCGCGATTTTACCACGCCGTTTGAAACCCTTACTCAAACGCGTTGTGCTCATCTCGAGCTTTGCCTTTTTGTTGCCCTTCGGACGCTTTCTCCCCTGTGCACGCTTCTTTGTGCGGACCTGGGAGCCTTTCGTCCTACTCTGACGTTCTTCATCACCGATATGCTCCTCCGCCATCTCGCGCGCCCAGTCCTGATGATTGCCTATCAGTTCATCGTTAGACCGCGGCCGCGTAGATTGCGCACTTCTGTTCCTTACTCTCCGGCCGCTCAGACGCATGCGATTTAAGCCAGTCAGAGAAGACAACGGGCCTTTTCTCGCAAATCCGCCCACGCCGTTTGAAGGTCCTCGTCAAACGCGCCGCGCTGATCGCGAGCCTTGCCGCGCTTCTGTTTTTCGGACGCTTTCTCCGTTTGGCACATTCCTTGGTGCCAAACCTGGAGCCTTTCGTCCGCCTCTGACGCTCATCAACATGGTCTACAGGGCTGCAAGGTTCGATGGAACACTCTGTTAATCTTAACTTCGTTTCCACCACACACGGAACCCTCACAACCCTGCTGTGACCGCGAGCTCTTTTCCCTCAGAATGGGTTAAAACCTGTTCCATTCCCTTACAGGCACTAGCCTTCTCTTGGCCTCAAACGGCACCGCCGCTATATCTACAGATATCCGACCCGCAGCACTCTCTTCGGCCCTAAACGGCACCGCTGCTGAAACGCACCGTTCGTGCGGTACATCTGCAAATTTCTGACCTGTAGCCCTCTCTTCGGCCTTAATCGGCACCGCCGCTACGTCGCACCGTTCGTGCACTTCATCTACAGATGTCTGACCTGTAGCCTTCGCTTCGGTCTCAAATGGCACCGCCGCTACAAATCGCACCGTTCGTGCGCTACATCTATGGATTGACCACTCTGCCTGCAATGCCACCAATTCACAATTAAGCCTTTCTATCTCTTCATCTAATTCCTGCATCCTTTTTATATGTTCTTCATGCCTGCGCTCAGCTTCCAATTCCTCCTGGCGCCATCTTTCCTTTCTTTGCGCCCTTTGTACTTCCTCCTCCTGGTCCAATAAGTACCTATTCCCGAAGTGCTCGATTTCCTCATTGTCACTATTGCTTTCGAGAATCACTTCGCGGAGTTTAGAAGCAGGCATATCATCATTAAAATCTAGCTCCAGATCCCAACACAGGTTCAGCAGGTCCTCTCTTGTCAATCTCGTAAGATCCATGGCGACTACTTTGCTTTGGCTCAGCTGTGACAAAACACAAAACCCACCAGCGTTTCAATTCTGGGTCTAGAGAAATTGAAGCCTGGCAAATCTCCACAGCGGAGACCACAAGCTTAAGCACCACGTAGCACTACGTGGCCAACATCCCTCTCTACTTTTTCTTGTTAATTTTCACTCCTGCTTTTTAACAACATCCTAAAATTTAACCCCGCAACGTACCCTTAGAAATTTTGAAACATTACCACTTGTTCCTATGAATCATCTAAGCTTTCCTGCTTTAGCGTACTTGCTCAGATAATCATCCAGTGCTGCCTTGTGCTGAGATAACAACCACAGTGGCCAGGCAGTTTGTTGGTTATATCTATCTTTTAACGAATCTAGGCTAAAAGACTCGATATATCTCAAGCACAAAGCCAGGCACTCACCCCATTAAGGGCGGTGGTGGTACGCTGCTTCGATCCGCCGAGTTCCAGGGCTTTCGGCTGGCCTCCGGTACATGTCGCTCTCCGTTCGCAGACTCGTATCCCACCGCTGGCCAACCAGCTGTTGCGACCGGGGTTTCCAGACATCGGAGGTCCGGGATGAAGTTGTCGAGGCAGGAGGAAGAGAGACTTGAAGAGGGTTATTTACAATATATACATTGCGAACTCCCTACACGGTGAGCCCTCAAAACGTGGCAGGCCGCTACAATGACTCCTAACATAGCGCTCCATGGTGCTTGGTTCTACATGGTTCTGCTCGGTTCTGCTCTGTTCTGCCTGGTTCTCTTCTCGAAAAAAAAGCACACCGATGAGCCGTGGGGGGCTCATTATAAAGGGTCTGTCCTCCCCAGATCCCTAGATCGGGGACCGCGTACAGAGGGCACCGTCCAACCACGGATCACACATTACCCGCGAGGGTGACGAGCACGCACGGTCCACGTGAAACGTTTCAAAATTGAAGCGTGGTCACTGCACGGCCATGTGGCACGAACGTGGCTCCTCCTCGTCAAGGGGTGTCGCTGGGCGAGGGGTCTGAAGTGTATGACTGCATCCATCGAAAGGGCCGCCGTAAACAAGCTTCAAATGGTCGCCGAACGACTCGTTCAATTAGCGGGACGATTTCCGGCCGCCGCCGCCGCCGTCATCTTCCAAAGAAGAAGCTGCACTTGTGGTCTCCCGAACTGCTTCACGGTGTCGTGGCGGCAAGACGCCGCACCCTCCGGCCAGGGGGGAACAATACATGGCGGACACAGGCCGCCAACCCGTTGGCGACTAAAAAAGGAACATCAAAAGGAACGCCGATCCA